>JACEFZ010013722.1:0-150000 GCA_014155875.1 Cepaea nemoralis
GGGTAGCGAATTGTGACTGATGAGGCCAATTCGCGCTGTAAATGTTCGTTCACAGTGGGTGCATGTGAACACGTGGTCATTTCCACCATCATTCACCATCTTAGTCTCACACGCTCGGTGTGTGACTTATCTGCAATAATTGTCTTCTTTGTCTTTATTCTATTTCTGATAGTTACCCCCATGCAAAACGTTCAGCGGCGACTTGCTCCCAATGTGCATTATCAATGCCTGTATCAATCATGTCCCGTTTACACACATCTTTGTATCGTAGTAGAGGCCGACCTTGAGATCTCTTACCCATCCGTAATTCACCATCATCCATCCTCCTAAGATGTCATATCCATCTAAGTCTACGAAGACTGAGCATGGAATAAACTGTCACACAACCTGATCTTTCCAATACTTCAGTATTTGTGATTTTGTCTTGCCACTTAATACCAAGAATTCTTCGCAGACACCGCATATGAAAGCTGTTTAAACGTTTCTATTGGTGAGAGTAAGTTGTCCAGGTTTCACTGCCATAAAGAAGAGTACTAAGGACACAGGCTTGATAGACAAGGACCTTTTAAAAAAAAAAGATTTTAAAATCGATGTATTGTAATTGATATTAACTGACATAGAATATTGTAAAACACAATCACATATTCAAAATGAAAATAATGGTGGACATAATGATGCTCTGATAATTGCATAAATTATTTTCAGCACAAAGATTTATATTGAAAATTAACAGCTAACTGATTGATTGATTGATTGATTGATTGATTGATTGATCTTTGTTTTAGAAGGGTTACAAATTGGGCACGCAGGCCCGTCTGGCATTCGGCCCTTCCAGTCACTCATCTTTCGTTCATCAATAGTGCATGATGAATTTACATAGGGACAAAACATTGTCAAATGAATGTTGTAAACATAAACAATGCATATTACCGTGTTATGAGATATATCTCCCACTCACCCACACATCCCCTGCTCACCACGTATCCACCACACACACAAATCCCCCACTAACACACACCCCCAACCACGTACACACACCAGGCATACATATATGCCCCACCCACCCACCCACCCATCCACATATAAATCTCCCCTCCACACAAACACATCCCCCACCCCACACACACTCGCCCACCCACACATCCTCCACCCACCCACCCCAACGACTCAGCCAAACACACGTCCCCAACCGCACATTCCCCACCCACACAAACCCCCTGCCAACCCATACATCATACACCCACCCACATACACCCCACCAACACTTCCCCCACCACACAATCTCCCCCCACACACTCACATCTCGCACCTACCTCTACACGTATCCCCAACGCACACACATCCCCTCACCCACACTATCTCCCCACCCACACACAAGCCACACCCATCTCCCATCCCACACACACTCAGGCAGCTAAGACAAGTAAAGAAACCTATGCAACAACCATTTAATGCTAACTTATTCGGTAATTGTTATTGTCATAGCTCAAGTCCAATATTGTCATAGCTTAAGTTAAATATTGGCATAGCTCAAGTTAAATATTGGCATAGCTCAAGTCAAATATTGTCATAGCTCAAGTCAAATATTGTCATAGCTCAAGTCAAATATTGGCATAGCTCAAGTTAAATATTGGCATTGCTCAAGCCAAATATTGTCATAGCTCAAGTCGAATATTGTCATAGCTCAAGTCGAATATTGTCATAGCTCAAGTCCAATATTGTCATAGCTCAAGTCCAATATTGTCATAGCTCAAGTCCAATATTGTCATAGCTCAAGTCCAATATTGTCATAGCTCATGTCGAATATTGTCATAGCTCAAGTCCAATATTGTCATAGCTCAAGTCGAATATTGTCATAGCTCAAGTCGAATATTGTCATAGCTCAAGTCAAATATTGGCATAGCTCAAGTTAAATATTGGCATAGCTCAAGTGAAATATTGGCATAGCTCAAGTCGAATATTGTCATAGCTCAAGTCGAATATTGTCATAGCTCAAGTCGAATATTGTCATAGCTCAAGTCCAATATTGTCATAGCTCAAGTCAAATATTGTCATAGCTCAAGTCACATATTGGCATAGCTCAAGTCGAATATTGTCATAGCTCAAGTCAAATATTGGCATAGCTCAAGTCGAATATTGTCATAGCTCAAGTCGAATATTGTCATAGCTCAAGTCAAATATTGGCATAGTTCAAGTTAAATATTGTCATAGCTCAAGTCAAATATTGGCATAGCTCAAGTCAAATATTGGCATAGCTTAAGTCAAATATTGGCATAGCTCAAGTCGAATATTGTCATAGCTCAAGTCAAATATTGGCATAGCTCAAGTCGAATATTGTCATAGCTCAAGTCAAATATTGGCATAGCTCAAGTTAAATATTGTCATAGCTCAAGTCAAATATTGGCATGGCTCAAGTCAAATATTGGCATAGCTTAAGTCAAATATTGGCATAGCTCAAGTTAAATATTGGCATAGCTCAAGTTAAATATTGGCATAGCTCAAGTCGAATATTGTCATAGCTCAAGTCGAATATTGTCATAGCTCAAGTCAAATATTGGCATAGCTCAAGTCAAATATTGGCATAGCTTAAGTCAAATATTGGCATAGCTTAAGTCAAATATTGGCATAGCTCAAGTTAAATATTGGCATAGCTCAAGTTAAATATTGGCATAGCTCAAGTCAAATATTGGCATAGCTTAAGTCAAATATTGGCATAGCTCAAGTTAAATATTGGCATAGCTCAAGTTAAATATTGGCATAGCTCAAGTCAAATATTGGCATAGCTTAAGTCAAATATTGGCATAGCTCAAGCCAAATATTGGCATAGCTCAAGCCAAATATTGGCATAGCTCAAGCCAAATATTACCATAAATCAAGACAAATATTGTCAGTATGTTCTCAGGAATTAATATATGGTAAGTTGGAAATGTGTAAATAACAAAATGCCGATAATGAGTTAATGTGGCAATTTACTGGGCGATAAACTATATAAATACCTATCGGCGTATTCTCACGAGTGGTCAGCTAGAGAAACAGGTAAGAGCTTTTACGGTTTAGGTAGTCTGAGCAAAAAATATAACCATTATACCGGGTGTTTGTAAAGTGTCACTACACTTTGTATGTAGAAACGAATTTAAAAAAATAAAGTACATGATGTCATCACAAAATGTGCTCCGCCAACCATTGTATAAAGTAGTATGCCTCTTGTCTGCTGGAGTAATTATTTGCACTGTAAACAGAATGGTGTTATCAACGGAAGAAAGCATTTGTGGTAAATATGTTCTACATATAAAGTGTAATGACACTTTAAAAACGCCCTGTTTAATTGATTATCAGCTTTAGATTTGTGCAGACGACAAGTCTTATGGCTGTGTATGCATTTGTTTCGACTTGTTATACACATCAACAATGATAGGAAGAAACGGGAGCACAGAGTAAATTGTGTGTGATTTGTAACGTCTGTTTGTTCAAGACATACTAATTCATCCCGACGCTGTGACTGTAAACTATCAAGAGCCGGCTCGCCTTCAACGACCATTAATTTACACATCAAGGTCCAACCCAAATGTTACAACGTCTTGACAAGAAAGTCGATTTGAACAGGCAGTTATGAGAGACGTGTACTGTGTATATGGGGTATACAGAAACTCATGAACCGATAGGAACTCTGCGCGAGTGAGTTAAAAATGACGTCACATTCCCCCATCCACCAATCCATCCACCATGTGCCACGCCGATAAGCGTGGACGGTCATGATATGCCAATGGGAGCCCTATTCCCAAATATGTGTGAATAATACGAGCCCCTATTCACAAGAATGTGTGAATAATACGAGCCCCTATTCATACAAATGTGTGGCTGGTCATGTAATTATTTGGCACATAAATTTGTGAATAATACGAGCCCCTATTCACAAAGAAGCTTAGTTAATCTGGGTCGATATTTCATTTGGCAATATAAAATTCACTTTACACAAAGACATCTATTGGATGGTAGTACATAATGTTGTAGTGGTCCCTCAATTCTGGAGCCGCTCCAGCTATGTGATGCCATAGTTTACTATATGAAGAGCTAAGGCTCCAGATCCGTGACGTCATAAACCGACTCCAGATTTTCCAGAATTCACTGGGTTGTTTGGTACTTCCAGTGTCTCTTCCGGGTGACAGTACTTCCGGTCAATGGGTGGCAGATATATGTGTGTGTGTTCCGGGGTGTCTGCGGGTGGCGCGGTCTGCGGTCCGTTGTCGGCCGGCGGGTTGGGTTCGAGTCCCATAAAATACATGTCATAGGTAGGTGGTTATTATTAGTCATGGATCCGAGGTGGAAACATCCTTTTACGGCTCTGATTACGGGAACAACGGGGAGTGGAAAATCCGTGTTTTTGCGAAAATTTCTGGCTCATCTATCAGACATGGTCGACCCAATTCCAGAGGAGATTACATGGTGCTACGGAGAATGGCAATCCATGTATGAAACCATGAAAGGTATTCAATTTAGCGAAAGCTTGCTGGATATGGACAAATTGACAGGTGATAGATGTCGGCTAGTGGTGACAGATGACCTAATGTCAGAGAAAGATAATGAGTTTTTTTTTCCGCGTTTCAGTCCTGTTTCAGGATATTGCGGTCAACATCAGCATATTTTAGCTGTATGTGATTCCTAGGCTAGATTACGCTCATCAGCACGCCAAAACTTTCTGAGCGACCGGCTCCACACTCTCATAAGTCACTGGCGCATCGAACCGCTTCCAATTCTCGTGTACTCAGTTTCCAGAGGCGTCAAACCATAACCGGTGGTATAAATCAACAGTTTCAATCCAACTTGATAGATGTTAGACAATTACAAAGATACAACGATGGAATGTCGTATCTAGTGACGTGTCTCGATGTGTTTAGTAAATATGCTTGGGCCATCCCGACCAAGAAGAAAACGGGGAAAGAGCTAGGGGAGGCCGTGAGTAAATTATTTACTGATAGACAACCGGTAAATTTTCAGACCAACAAAGGGTCGGATTTGTCAACCAAACCTTCTTAAAATTTATGAAAGATAGAGGTGTGCATTTCTTTACCATTGAGAAAGAAGATGTGAAAGCTATGATAGTGGAAAAATTCAACCGGACCCTAAAAGAAAAAAAATGTGCCGCTATTTCACCAAGATCAATACACTTCACTACGTCGATGTGATAGATAAACTTATCCGAAACTATAATGGTTCGTATCACAGAAGTATTTGCATGGCACCCATGCAAGTCAACTATTCAAATCAAGAAGAGAAGTGGCATAACTTGTATCATAAGAAGATCGACAGAAAAGTCCATTTTACAGCCGGTGACCTAGTCAGAGTGGCTCAACCCAAACAGCCTTTTAAAAACGTCTATATGCCCTCGTTGACAGAAGAACTGTTTACCGTCAGTCGTATAAACCAGACCAGTCCGGTGACGTATGTGCTAAACAACTATTCAGGGGAGGAACTTCAAGGCTCATTCTACCGAGAAGAAATACAACTCGTCGGAGGCAAGCAAGTGTATTGCGTCGAAACAGTCTTACAAGAAAGACCGAGGCGATGTTGTGGTAAAGTGTATTTAGTGAAGTGGTTCGGCTATCCCAAGTCATTCAACAGCTGGATCTCAGACCTAACCAGATACTAATGGAAGAAAGCGACACGGAAACTAACCCACAAAATAACCAAGCAGGGCAAAGAACGTGGCGTTTGTTTGGTCAGCGAATACCGTGGTTAGAGATTGTCTTCTTCTGTAAACTGATTGTTATATACACCATAATTGGCGTATCACTATTCAATCTGTCTCAAGACAGCGTTGGTGCAGCTGAGAGCAAGCTGTGGATCGCTCTGCTAAGCAGCTGTCTGGGTTACATGTTACAAAACCATAAAATATGAGTTTCTAGAGACATTACCGAGCATTGCTTCGCCAAACATGTTTCCCAACAACATGCCAGGTCACTATTTCGTCACGTTACTGCAGACTATTGAGGTGAGTCAACATTACGAAGTGGGTCTGGCCGAAATTCAATTTTCCAACTATTACTGCAATGTGCTAGTGAATGAAGTGTGGATAAGATACAACTAACCTAACAGAGGAGTGTCCAGAAGGCTGTGTCCCCCATGCCTATGCAACTCACCAGACATAGTGGCACTGAATCGAATTATGACAGAAACGGAGGTGGACGATCAGACGCGAGTCAGATTCTATTTCAACAATGCATCAAAGAAAGTCATCGTGGAATTGTTCGAAGCGGGAGCCGTGGACACATTTAGCGACAAGCTGAAAGAGATACTAGGGCTTCCCTCCTCGAGGATATCGCATGTCAATAATGGAAGGTCAAGTGGCGATAGACCAGAATAACCATCTGCAAAATGTCTACGTCTACTGCGATCTCATAGCGGCGAGACCAGTCTGCGACGCCATGGTCCCAAAACTACGAACGGTTCCTATCATGAATCAGCTCTCGTTCTCGGTGTTCCACGACTACGACAAACCTCACTAGGTACCGCTGAATCGTTACTCCTTCCACACGGTGAAAATATTTTTAACTTTTTAGACGGATTGATGAAGCGGTCCGTGAGGTGAGTAGTAGTTGTTTTTTTTTTTTCCTGACCCACGTCTAGTCTTGATCTTGGTCGCTGTCGTTCTTTTTGTCTTCCTCTTCTTCTATTTCTTCTTTTGTTGCTTCTTCTTCTGTCTGGTACTTTGCGTCTTCTGCTTCTGGTGTTTCGATCTTGGATTTGAGCAGTTGATGTTGTTCTCTTTCCTCATGTATCTATTTAAGAGTTTCTAAGGACTTTTCTTTCTCTTCTTGAATTTGTGCTAAAGTCTCTTTTGTTTCAGTTTTGATAGCAGCCATTCGAGCGACATAATGTTCAATCTTCTGCTGCACTTGCTTCAATTCGTCCACGATGTGCAGAACGGCTGTCGTCTGTGTTTCTTGCGTTTTGTCTCTTTATTCTTCCAATCTGTGGAACTATGACCTCAGGTCTTTCAATTGGCCTTCAAGTTGTGCCTTGTCGCTTTTTGTGAGTCGATTGGTCGCCTCGTACTGCCTCCTAGCCACTTTATATGGCAGGTTAGTTTTTATTGCAATCTGCATTGCCTCTTTGCTGTCTTGGTGGCAGGGGCAGCCCAGGTCCCTGGCGCCATGATTGCCGCGGCAGTTGGCGCACTTTCTGTTGATGTTAGGCTTCCTGAAGTCCGTGTCGTTCTTTTCATGCTAGCACTGACTGTATTGATGGGATTCAGAGCAGTACCTACATACCTCAGCATCACTTTTGCAGGTGGCACGGGTGTGCCAAAATTGCTGGCACATTAGAACACTGCAGCACTCTCGACTTGTCTGGAATTTGATCTTTCTTGTCCCATCTGATAACTTGAAGGATCACTCGGTCCTCCGCTGTTACTATGACGATTGTGGAGGGGATGTCATTCTTACCGATGATCCTCTCAGCACTGGTTATCTTAAGCTTCTGGTTCTCTCTCGTCAGCATCTCCCTGATCTGATCATTGGTGAGATGGGTCTTCTCTCGTTTAATTACCCATCGTTTGCTCGTGCGGTGCCGGGTGGCTTCCAATACGATGCCGTGGTGAAGTTGGCATGACGGCTTTTTCTTCATTGTGAAATCTTGTTTAAGGGCTGTGGTCTTTAGAATTTTGTTGATGGAGACCACTACTCCATCAAGTGTCTTGCACAGCTGGTTGATGCTGTTTCTTCCCAGCTCGTTGTCCGACAGACTCAGTATCTTGTCTGTTGGTAGTGCCGACAGTTTAGCTTCTCCCACGCTTGTCTGTTTGAGCAGTATTCTACCGGTGAAGTCTTCAGTTATTGTTGTTGTTTTTTTCCTCCTGTGTGGAGGCCTCTGGTATATTGGGCTGTATCACCTTGGTGCTGTTGAGAACTTCCCGGCTGCTGCTTGCTTCAATTGTGGTTTCTTAAGCAACGGGAACGGTTTCAGCTGGTGTAAGAACAGGACCGCTGTGTGTAGAAATTGCCTCAGCAGTCGCAGCGGCCTTCCACGCTTCAGCCTTCTTCTTCCCGGCTGCATATAGCGCATGTCTCTGCCGGCACTTTTAACGCGAGACATCTTCTGCGTTATCCGATTGCGATCTGTTCTCGATAGCGCGTCGTTAATACATCTCCAAAAAGTTATAATACAGTCACACGCATGTCCCGATGATGTCACGTAGTCACGAGACCAGCCTAATAATCACGTGACCAGCCACAAATTTGTGTGATTAATGTCTCGTCTTATTCACCATTTTTTGTGAACATGGGCTCGTATTATTCACAATTTTTTGTGAATAGTCACTCAGTTCACCATTTCACTCGATCAAAAGATTCGTGAATCAGCTCAGTGTTCTTGCCTCGACCATGCCACGTGGCCAAGCCAGCCATGTATTTACTTCTCGGTCTTCCCCTTGTTCAAGTGAAATGTTCAAGGCGAACAAGTGTATAGATACTGTTATCTCTGAACAGTCATAACATCTAATGGGAGATTTCTTTTAGACATTAGAACAAGAATCGCCATGGCGAAGGTAGCTTTTTTGCAAGATGAAAAACATACTGACCAATAAAATGATGTAAATTGCTACGAGAAAAACGAAAAAGGGTGTTGAGTTGCTACATAGAACCTTACTTTTGTATGGATGTGAAGAGTGGACAATGAACAGACAAGCTGAAAAACATCTGATGGCTGTTGAAATGTGGTCACAACCTACAATACGTTATTTTGAGACTTCAAACGCCCAGACGAGCGAGCGGAAGGAAAATCCCATGTTGTAATGAGTCTCAACTGTAATAGCATATTTCACTACCGGATGCTCTTCAGCGCTTGTTATTATTGCAAACACACCTGTCCTGTACTCGTCCAACAACCATTAATGACCAGCCCCACAGGCTGAAACAGAGGTCCATGACAATGACCCAGAAATCTAAGGCAGTTTTATCGTGCAAGCAATGGCCTGGATCCTTACAGATTCGTAGAGTTACGTTAATGTACATAGCAGGAAATAAGTCGCTATCAATGAATGTAAGAAAGAGAGTGCTAAAATGCTATATAGAACCAGTTTTGCTGTATGGCAGCGAATCTTGGAATGTAAATGAACAAATTATTAAGAACTTAGAAGCAACAGAGATGTGGTTTTTAAGACGAATGTTGCGAATTCCTTGGACTTCCAGAGTAACTAACAACGATTGCCTGAAAGAGGCTAATGAAACTAGAACATTATATACAACAATAAGAAAGAGACAAACAGCTTTCTTTGGTCATGTGATGAGGAGAGAGGCATTGGAGAACATCGTGACACATTGAAAGATCGATGGGAAGAGAGGCAGAGGAGACCAAGAGAAATGATGCTGGACGGATTGAGACGGTGGCATGGAGGAATATCATCAGCAGAGTTGATCCAGAACACCAAAGACCTAGATCTGTGGAGAGCCATGAACGCCTCTGCCAGCCGGCAAGACACTTGATGATGATGATGACATAGCAGGACATCCGGGCAACGAAAGAGTAGATAGGTTGGCACTGCCACTATATCAGTAGATCAACAAATGGATTGAGCCTACATTGTGAACAGCGTAGAGAGTTTGGCCAAAACGAAGGACTTTAACTGAATCAGTCAACACCAATACTTACAATGTAAAGGTTCGGATTGAAGATCTGAATAACCAGAACACAAATTTACAGTAGGTGGTCGGGGATACTCGTCTGTCAATATTGAACTGGTTGACCTGTCTGGTCGGATAGTCATGTGTTCGAATCCCTACCCAGGTATATTTTACTTTCTTAAATTGACCTGCACACCCAGCTTAAAGTGCGTACCGGGAAACATTCTTACGGGCAAAGGCGATCGGTCTAAATTTGACCATATCACTCATCGAGTGCCAATTCATCATCATTATTATCATGTGCCCTACCAGCTGTCGTAGGCTTTAAAGTCTCTCCGCAGATCTCGGTTTTTGGTGTGCTGCATCAGCTCTGTTGATGATAGTCAAGACAAGTTAGTCTAGACAAACATAGGGCTAGCACTATATATGGACACGTCTCAAGACATGTGAAGGGCTCTTTAATGTTAACATACGTTTAGTCCAGTAGTTCCCAAGTTTTTCAAGCAGCAGGGCCATATATACTATTTTCAGTAGTTAAGCGGGCCACAACGTTATAAAATTATAAAAGTCGTGGAATATCATTCTTACTTTTCTTAAACTTTAAATGCAGTCAGCGTCTTCATATCGTTTCGTTGGTAATTGAACAGACATATTCGATAATATCTGAGCATAACAACCACGAGCAGAGTAAATTATCGCACGCTGACGGGGCGCTCCGATTACATTTTTGAAATTATTAAAATATATTAAATAACGAGGCCTCGAGTACCACTTTTTGACAGCTGGCGGGCCACAAGTGGCTCGAGGGCCGTGGTTTGGTAACCACTGGTTTAGTCCTTAAGCCTGCTCTGTGACGAAGGACTTTCGAATGAAATTCGTAATCACGTATACTGCGTTCGAAACACAGCTGCGGGCCATATGGAAGTAGACGGTCTTGCGTTGGTTTCCATACACTAGTATCAGTGCCGGTCATTCAGAAAGTAATGGCAAACTACTGCCCAGGAATCATAAACAGCTAAAAAATGTCTGAGTTGACTGCTAAGTCCTTTAAAGGATATGCAACTAACTTCTTTTATTTAGTCCCTTCACGCTAATGGATGTATTGCGATGTCCGGAGCCCATATGGATGTGTCCGAGTTCAATGGTTATAATCCGAACTGAACTAGACTGAACAAAATATAGCTAGATGGCAAAGTTTCATCGGATGAAAAGCCAATGTTACCGCTGCAGAGAAGTACAAAAGCTCAAGCCAGATCACTGGACAGGCAATCCCAATAGCACAGAACAAACAAGTGACACTAGAAGCTAAACCGATACTGTTAAACACAATTGTATTTCTGACACTATGTTATCAACATCATATCTGGACACTGACAACACAGGCAATTGTACAACCGACATGGGCTGACCACTAATGACGCCTGGCGAAACAAAAATAGTCAGGAAAATAATGATGATTATCAGAATACAAGTGTACGTTAATACAACGGAGACGTACACCACTAAAGCACAACAAATGAAATGGCTTGGTCATGTACAAGTGCACGATGAAAACAATAGGCAGACAGGTATGCAGACTTCTTACATAAGCTCTTTAAAATGAATATAGCCGTTGATGATACTGACGGTGACTATCGTATCTTGAGAATTTGAATGATTGTCGTTATTTTCATATAGTTTAACGGCAGAGGCAGAGTGGCTAGGAAATTGCAACGTCCACTCTTAAC
The DNA here is from genome assembly GCA_014155875.1 of Cepaea nemoralis. NCBI lineage: Eukaryota > Metazoa > Mollusca > Gastropoda > Stylommatophora > Helicidae > Cepaea > Cepaea nemoralis. The sequence continues at coordinate 11,345 of JACEFZ010013722.1, forward strand.
TCATGCACAACTGTTAGTTCCACTTCCAGTCTGTGTAGGTTTTTAAAAAACATAAAATATGAAAAGAGTGGCATACGCCCATCTGATCCTGAGTAGCTGACTAGATTTCTCGTTATTTCTGACAAGTGCGCAACAATTGAAGGACCCGTGTGAAATTTCGCTTCTCGAAATCCCCAAGAAGTCGAAAACCCGTAGAGAAGACCGAATAGGCCCCTTCCAAGTTTATATTGTCCCCCCCCCCCCCCCCCCCCTTTCCTAAAACGCTAACACGAAACGAATATTTATAGCAATTGTGATACTGCATGAAAAAATATATATATGCGAACTTGCCAGGGATCGAGAATCTTTCCGATAGATTATGATGGGAGCGACGGTCTGCAATTAACTTGCTTCATGTTGATGATTCGATTCTTTAATTATTTTCGAGAGTAATTATATTCATTTTCAATAACCCTTTGTAAATAGTCATATTTTGCCATAATTTATTCACCGATGTTTCCAAAATGTATTGTGTTTATTGTCTTCTTTTCTACCCACAGTTCCTTCAAAGATTTTAAATAACGCATCGACTGATGCCCTGGTAGCCCGCGAGGGCACTACCGTGACCTTGGTGTGCAATGTCAGTGGCATACCTATGCCAACTGTCACGTGGCATCGACTAGTAGCCAATGAGAAGGGCGAAGATAAAAAGAGTGAGTTCTGCCCTGGCACAAATAGTAAGGCATATTCTTAAAGTGGGTATTGTGTTTTCAGTATGTTGTGCATATACTTTCTTAAGCAATCATTCATACAGTTGCTGGCTGTTCCGTTTGGTTTTCTTTGAGTAATTGACAAATTATTGATAAACTGGCTCGTAAACAACGTTACGTCTGAGAAACTGGAATGCGTTGAACACGTTGATCGTCATAGTGGCTTGATTTAATAGGTTCGTTCTCACAAACCGGTGAAATAGGACTTACGTCGACATCTCATTCAGAAAGCAATGGCAAACAAACCACTAGACGTACAATTGGCTTGTAAATCATAAACAGGCAATAAGGGCTGGATGTGAAGGCAACATTCTAAGTAGGAAATGCATTTTTTTTTTAAAGTTGATACTGTAAGAGCTCTCACTCGTAAGTTTCGCTGATAGCGAGGTAGGTGGTTCAATCCCTACACCATCATTAAGTTGTACTTCAACGTCGACTTCTCGTTCGGAAAGCAATGGCAAACTACTGAGCCTACAATTCCCTAGAATATAAACCAGGTGTGAATCCCGACGTCCTGGAAAGGACATGCAACATGAGAACTGTAACGGGGCAATGAAACATGGATATTGCAGAAAATACGTGAGAATATCGTGGACCCAGATGAAGCCAATTACAGACATTCTACAGAATCTGAAGATCGAAGATAACTCATGAACATCAACATGTCTCTGAAACTGGCATACTTTGGCCATATTACACGCTTGTGACTCGGAAAGAACCATGGTTGATGGCATGGCTCCTGAAAGAAAATCTAGAGGCCGACCTGCAGGAGCATTCACCCAGGGCACCGACGACACCTGGGGCATAAAACTCATTGAGAAGGGGGAACTTACGAAGGATCGAGAGTCTTAACGGTGGGCCGTGGTGAGAGCGATGTTCTACAGAGGACCTGTTACATGATGATGATAGTAAAGCTGATTCTTCTCAGTAATGAAAGGTCAAGATTCTCATCTCATCTCATCATGCTCCTCTTGTACCTAGCAGTGTCCATGTAAGTTATAAACAACGGGAGAGTGCCCGCTTATGGGCTTCGTGTATCGATATTCCCATGGAATCTGCTATTCCCTCCGTCCATCGATTACGTGGTCGGCCCTTTCCTCTGCTTTTATCTGGTCTGTACATCATTGCTTGTTGTGGTATACTGTTAGTTGGTAACCTAGTTGCATGGCCAAACCATTTGACTTGCTGCTTTCTAATAAGCAATATAGTGACGATGTATTCCTTCACTTGGCGAGACGAAGAGACCTGGTCTCGAACCCTTGTAATCGGAAGTGATTTCCGGTCTAATACTATTCCCCAGGCTACAGTTGAAAGAGCGCATCGAGATACAAAAGATATTGAGCACTGATAACATTGAAGAAAGGACAAGCTACCCAATTGCCACGGTTATGTGTGTAGCTTACAACGAGGACCAGACAAACACCTTGATTCAACTTCACACTTTGGCAATCCAGGTTTATTGAAGCAGAAGGATAAGTCGAGGGTTTCCAGGGCGAAGATGGGCAGGATATGTGCCTCGCGTTCTGAAGGTCCTGGTTTCGTTTTCCAAATCCGTCACTCAGACCAGGAGTGGATTTCGGAGATTCCCAAGGCTTAAGCGCCCTGGACTTAATCACTGAAGCGGCGGGGGTGGGTGGGGGTGGGGGGAGGGGTGTTGGTTGGTGCTACGTGCTCTGCACTTGGCAGATGTCCTGTTGTTTGGCGGGAAGAGACCAAGCCAGACTGAGTAATAAATAATCCATCGTAAGCAGGTCAATCGTGGCGCCTTTAACTTTGTTTTAGAAGCTTTAGTAGAATATGGCCTGGTCATAACATCCTGTGGTACTTTACTACTTTAAATTTGCAGTACGTGTTCTTAACATTATATTTCACATTCATACTAAATATAAGCCGGAATCCCTGGTCTAGGGGTTACACGACTTTCTCCGTAATCCCTATACTCTCGTGAGTAACGTGACGTGCGCGAGAATCGGTAGCGGTTCTCTCCGCGTCGGTAACTTACGGGGTATGTGAGCCGGTCGCTCAGAAAGCAATGGCAAACTACTGAGCGTAATCTTGCCAAGAAATCAACAATCAGCTGAAAGATGCTGATGTTGACAGCGATGTCCTGTAAAGGATATGCGAAACAATTAAAGAAGATAAAGTGACAAAGAACAATAGTTCTTCTTCTTCTTCTTCTTCTTCTTCTTCTTCTTCTTCTTCTTCTTCCTCCTCTTCCTTTTCTTCTTCTCCTCCTCCTCCTCTTCCTCTCCTCCTCCTCTTCCTTCTTCTTCTTCTTCTTCTTCTTCTTCTTCTTCTTCTTCTTCTTCTTCTTCTTCTTCTTCTTCCTCCTCTTCCTTTTCTTCTTCTCCTTCTTCTCCTCCGCATCCTCCTCCCCTTCTGCTTCTTCTTCTTCTTTGTCTTCTTCTTCCTCCTCCTCCTCCTCCTCCTCTTCCTCCCCTCCTCCTTCTCCTCCTCCTAGCTACTGGGAAAGCTGTAACTGGCAACCGTGAAACCACCACTCTTCTCTGTCATCTTAAACTTTAAACATATGGATATTGCGTATAGTATTATTGTCTGCCCAGCTGCTCAACCTTCCGTATACATCTTTCTCTGCTTCATTCTGCTAGCCGCTGCTTCTTTTAATTTGTTCCATATTCATTCTGCTACTTTTGCCTAGTTTTTTTTTCTCATTTAAAACTAATTTCTAGATTTCAACCCTTATGTTCATAGAGGCCGATACATTTCTATTGTCTTTTTAATTTAATTTTGGTAAGTAACCTAGTCTTCAACTGTCAGTATAAATTATTTACTAAACAGTAATTACCAAGATGCGAATTATGTTATGTTAAGGCATATTATCAGACTGAAAAGACTCACCATTATTACATCGACACCGTCTTTATGTTTTCTCAGAGATTGGCATAAATGGGGAGATTCTACTGATTCACAACGTCAGTCGCTACTGTGGCGGTATCTACGAGTGTGTGGCCTATAACGGCGTCCCGCCGGCAGTCAACAAGCTCATCAGAGTTAGTGTTGAATGTGAGTAATGGTTGTACCGCATGTAGGTTAGTGTAACACAGTTTATTGAATGTACTCGATAAACTCCCATTTATCCACCTTCGTTTACATATTAATTAGTAAGAATTCACCTCAAAAGGTTTTCACTGCATCATTGAGCCTCATTGGTATAATTGTCAGTGGTTTTACTTAAAAGCAAAGAGGTCCGGTTCGACCCTTGATTGAGAAGGAACTACTTTCAACTGCATAGACATATTGGATCGAGCTAGAGTTGTTAACTAGTTACTAGATGTTTATATATAGTGCTATAGTCATACATAATAAGGTGCTAATAAATCACATATATTTAACAACTATAACAACATAGCGGTCAAGTATAATCAGTCAGACAGTATTTACTTTATGTAGCAACAAACGTAGTGACGTTAGATTAGTCAGATAGCATAGCATTTTGTTAAGAACATACGGACTGACTTCAAATTAATAATATCGCATCGCAATTCAATAGCAGCATGCGGAATTGCGTGAAATCTGTCAGATACCTTGTAGATTCTATAGCAACATAAGGGATCATGTGAAATTTATCAAATACCTTGTAAATTCTAAAGGAAGATACAGAATCAAGTGAAGTCTGACAGATAAATGTAACTCTTATACCAGCATGAGCAATCGCGTTAAATTTATCAGATGGTTTCTAACTTCAATGTCTAACAGCATCAGCTAGGGGCTTATATTTCTTTGTCAAGTTCTTAAAAATATTTTATTAATTTTCACTTTCAAGTGGGCCATTGTTCGTTTCTTTCAATGTATATATTTATGTATGTTAACTCGAGACTGGTTAACTTGAGAGAAGACGATTGAATACTACCTACGTTTATCGCCATGACAAACAGTGATGATACTGAAAATGTATGTATTTACACATAGCAAGTGTAGTGAAATTTTTGACTTTGTTGTCCCCAGTCCCCCCTGAGGTAAAGCTACCGAACAAACGTATGGGTCAGGAAGTTGGAAAAGAGACTATTCTGGAGTGTGTGGTCACGGCAAATCCTCAGGCTGGGGGAATTTGGAAAAAGAACGGAGAAGAGATAAAAACAGTGGTAGGTTCTATCCTGAATAACTGTACTCATTCCTGGAGAATTGTCCTGATGTGTGAAATGTACCTGTCATAGCATCATCATCATCATCAGCATCATCTAATCAACATCATCATCACCACTACCAACACTATGATCACCATTTCGTGTCCGAAAGGATAAAAGCACTCGCTCTTAAACTTCCGATTCGCTGATGGCCGAGGAGGGAGTTCATTCGACACACCGGCATTAAGTTGGACTTAAAACGTTGACTTCTCATCAGAAAGCAGTGGCAAATAACTTAACGTAAAATTACCTACAAAATCAACCTGGGATTGATCAACCCATTCTGCAAAGGACATTGAACATTGTTTTAAAACAGGATTGTTATTAACATAAAAAGTCAGGTCATATTGTGATACTACACAAGACACAATAACGACAATGTGGAATAACATGATAAAGAAACCGGTGGAGTTGTTTTTTACAGACTATTGAGAATACTGTGGACAGAGAAGAAAACAAAGTTTGAGGTCATACTTCAAACCCAGCAAGAAAGGACATAGAATTTATAGGGCACATAAAAGGACAAGGTGAAGCAGAGAAAGTAGCTTTATGGAAAACTACTAGGGTAGAGAATCAAAGTTAGAAAAAGAAAAATGTGCTTTAAAATATGTAACAGCTGGGCAGAAAATGCTCGTAGAAGCAACGTTTGCCTACTGCCTAGCCCTAGATGGATGGTAAACGCAAACATATGTCTACTGTCTAGCCATAGATGGATGGTAAAAGAAAACAAATGTCTACTGTCTAGCCCTAGATGGATGGTAAAATAAATCATATGTCTATTGCCTAGCCCTAGATGGATGGGAAAAGAAATCATATCTCTACTGTCTAGCCCTAGATGGATGGTATAAGAAAATATATGTCTACTGTCTAGGATTAGATAAATAGTAATAGATAACATATGTCTACTGTCTAGGATTAGATAAATAGTAATAGAAAACACATGTCTACTGTCTAGGATTAGATAAATAGTAATAGAAACATATGTCTACTGTCTAGGATTAGATAAATAGTAATAGAAAACACATGTCTACTGTCTAGGATTAGATAAATAGTAATAGAAAACATATGTCTACTGTCTAGGATTAGATAAATAGTAATAGAAAACATATGTCTACTGTCTAGGATTAGACAAATAGTAATAGAAAACATATGTCTGTTCGGTTATCCGTCACAACCCTGGTCCAGACGGTAACGGTTTATCGAGGCTATTCTCTCTCTCTCTCTCTCTCTCTCTCTCTCTCTCTCTCTCTCTCTCTCTCTCTCTCTCTCTCTCTCTCTCTCTCTCTTTCTACGCACTCACATACAGAGAGAGAGAGAGAGAGAGAGAGAGAGAGAGAGAGAGTACACGTTAATATTAAACAATCACATTTTAACGTTAATAGTCTCAATACACATGTATATACAAAACGCCTATATAGTTTGTTTATAATCTAATAGGGTGGACAGAGTTCAGTTAGCACACATTTAACGGGCCCCCTCTACAGGTTGTCGTGTGTAGCTATATGGTGCTAACCACATAATTTGAGACCCATCGGTACTCACTGGGCGATACGATAAATATCAAGCAGACAAACTTTATTTCCTATGACTTTTCATACTACCCAATTTGGTTTCTAACAGATTTGAACTAGCACTACATGTGCAATACGCCCTGACGGATTCTTTCGTTTACTTACTTTTCACTTCTCTTACTCACCACGTATTCTTCCCATACTCCATTCTACAAAAGTATGAGGATTCCTGCGTCTACGTAAGACTGAACAACAACCTACAGTGGTGACAAAGTACAGTAACCACCTTTCCTGACACTGCTAATAATAAATGCAGTAATTACATTGAAAGTCCCTGAGACATCTTCCGTAGGTAAGTCGGTCACCAGATGTTCAGCCTGTACTGTGATGTCCTTGGAGACTTTCCTTAATTGTGAGAACATACTTTCAAGTTGAGACTAATTTAAACAGTGAGTTTGCACTTATTGATGACTGGATACGTGCTTCGTATGGGGCAGTCTCACGCTGCGATGTGCACACTTATTAAAATGAAATCAACCAAACAGGCCGATGAGACACAACTGGGGGATAAAACAGCTGAAGGAAAAAACTCAGTTGGGAGATAAAGTAGCTGGAGGATATAACACAACTGGGGGATAAAACAGCTGGAGAGTAAAACACAGCTGGGAAATAAAACAGCTGGAGAGTAAAACACAGCTGGGGGATAAAACAGTTAGAGGATAAAACACAACTGGGGATAAAACAGCTAGAGGATAAAACACAACTGGGGGATAAAAAAGAAATTGGAGGATACAAGACATCTGGAGGTTTAAAAGCACATGGAGGATAAAACACAACCAGGAGATAAAACAGCTGGATGATAAAACAAAACTGGGGAGGCGGTAAAACACACATGGAGGACAAAACGCAACTAGGGGATAAAACATACCTGGAGAATAAAACACAACTGGGAGATAGAAGAACTGGACGTTAAGATACAACTGGGAGATCAAACAGCTGGAGGGTACAACACAACTGGAGGATAAGACACAACTAGGAGATAAAACAGCTGGAAGATAAAACACAACTGGAGGATAAAACACAACTGGGAGATAAAACAGCTGAAAGGTAAACCACATATCGTACACTATGCACAGAAAGGCAGTAATGTCTCCTTTGTTCTGTGAACAGATGTTGATACACTTGCTCTCACCGTTCACATTGCTATTCTCTTGAACAATTATAAACGAATGGCCTGCTTGGCCACTAACATATGCAGTATTACAAGCAGAATAATACTGATTTGGTTTGGTTTTCGTAAAGAACCACTTTCGTTGCCCACGAATGTGGCCATTAGTGCTCCAGTCACCTCCGTTAGATCACACAAGGAGCTCAGTGCACAAACCCTGCAACACCCGCGATGGTCTGAATACTTGTGTCTCTTTGTGTATGTTAATGCGCGTGCGCGTGCGTGAGTGAGTATGACACACAGACACAGACACACACACACACACACACACACACACACAGAAAGAGAGAGAGAGAGAGAGAGAGAGAGAGAGAGAGAGAGAGAGAGAGAGATAAGAGAGTGTTGGTGTTTGTGTGTGCACAACCCAGAATCACCCACATGGCTTCATTCTGTATGCGCTATAGTTTCTATCTGACTCTTTGAGATAGTGAGCATTACCAGTTCATACTCTACCACAGAAATGATCAAGTGCTGAAAAAGTGTGAAAAGTATCTTCTGCCCCATTTCCCTTGCTGCCATACTCTTCAGTGCATTGAGCACCTTCTGACGTATTGTAACCACCATTTCAAGATGATCCGTAAATTACAGGCTTATATCAAACGTGATTCCCAGGTACTTCAATCTGCTTTCTCTATTCACAATTCTACCATTTATTGTGACACTTGGGAAGTCAGCTTTAACAATCCTATTGTCCAAAGAACACCATAAGACCGATGCTTTTCCTGGGTTAATGACAGCATTCATCTCCATACACCAATTCATCGCTTTGTCCTTTGTGGCCTGCATTTCCTGAGCTGTTTGATGTATGTCCCTCCCCTGCCTGTATGCCAGAACATCATCTGCAAATGTCAGTACCCTTCACACCCTTGGAGCTTCGCGCCTTGCAATCTTGCTCGTACACACATTGAAAAGCACAAGTGAAATTGCTGACCCATGTGGTATTCCAGGAGCTATGATACATCGCTCAGAGATCCATGTACCCAGCCGGATAATCACTCTAAGAGAATACTGAATAGCTGCAATCCATTTCACTAACCAAGGGCAGACTCTCTTCTCTATAAGAGCGTACATCAAAATATCATATCTGACTCTGTTGTACGCGTCCTCGAGATCGACTGCTACCACCGTCCTGATGACGTCCTGATACTAAGGTTAAATAAAGCAAGCAGCCATCTCAATAAGTTCTCTATCACTCATATCCCTTATGTGGGCATACCTAACCTCTTTGGACCCTGGTGTGGTCTGTGTGTGTTTTTTAAAATACGTGTTTGATATTATCCGGCTGTATGATATCTTCACAGTATGTGTCTTTACTGGTACCTGATACAGTTCATCTAACTGAGTCTCTGATGTCCCCGATGTTCTGATCTGTTTCTGCTTCATTCAATTATTGCATCATGATGACATCAAAGTTCATAAATCAACTTTTCGATTACAGGCCCTCCCTGCGTGGCACTGCGCCAGTTCCAATAGCCCACTCTTATATACAGTATTTGAATACTAGGCGCTGTGATTTTGTCCTTACTCTCCTGGCTTTCTTCTCTTTACATTTCCTCGCCTTCTTCTCTTCACTCCCTCTACACTGACTGCTGAAGATGATATCAAGCGCAGAGCACATACTCCATAGCTACAGCGATAGTTTCTTGAAATTAAATTGAATAGCATATGTTTGTGATATATATGATGATTCATACACGGTCACCCCAGTAGTGACCTCGTGCTGGGGAAGGAGCCCGGGACAAGAAGTCCACCAGCCAAACGCCGCCCCATCAATAGCTTGACTTCCTCCATTATATCGACTGTGCTCCCCACAGCCATGTAGTTCCTCTGCACGCAGGATACACCTTGAACTTGGGACGTAACCCAGATCCGGGAGATATACGGGTACTCCACCTTGCCCAAGGGTGTCCCGCATTCTAGCGGGGGGAAGGAGGCACCTTACTTCTCCTTTGATAGGGGATAACCCTACCCTGCCACCTGGTGTCTGTATGTTGTGTTTGTGTATGCATTGTTTGCTGATAAAGCAACGACCTATGTTTTCCGTAATTGTGTTCTGTAAAGCTACATTACTTTGTATTATTTTATATCGTTTCTATATTATAATGGCAAATTGTTCTCTATATGTGCACGTTATTTTATATAAGACTTACATAGATCTTTTATCTTCTGTGTGGACAGAGCGGGAAATATCGCATAGAGCCGTATGTTGAAGATGACCATTCAATTAGCCTCAGCCTGCGAATCATGTTTATTGAAAAGGAAGACTATGGGAAATACACATGTGAGGCGGCCAACAAACTGGGCAGGGACAATGACACAATGGCATTATACGGTGAGATATATGTTATATTGACTGAGCAGGGACAATGACAAACTGGCATTATACGATGAGATAAATGTTATATTGACTAGGCAGGGACAATGATACACTAGCATTATACGGTGAGATATATGTTATATTTAGTGGGCAGGGACAATGCCACTGTGGCTTTATACGGAGATTTGTATCATATTGACTGGGCATTGAGAAAATTATTCTATGGTTATATATATATATATATATATATATATATATATATATATATATATATATATATATATATATATATATATATATATATATATATATGTTATATTGACTGGGCAGGGACAATGACACAAAGGCATTTTATGGTGGGTTATATACGAGTAATATTCTGACTGAGCAGGTGGAATTACACCTTGGCATGTGTATATATATATATATTGGCATCTTGCCGTCTTGACAGACGATAGTTTGTGCCACAAAATAGGCATAATAACTATTACTCATGGTGGTAGCGAATGTTGACTGATAAGGCCAATTCGCGCCGTACATGTTTGTCCACAGTGGGTGCAAGTCAACACGTAGTCATTTCCACCATCATGCACAAACTTACATCTCTCACGCTCTGTGTGTGCTGTATCTGCAATAATTTTCTCCTTTGTCTTTATTCCATTTCTGATGTATGCCCTCCATGCAACACGTTCAGCTGCGACTTGCTCCCAATGTGCATTATCAATGCCTGTTTCAATCATGCCCCGCTTACACACATCTTTGTATCGTAGTAGAGGCCGACCCTGAGATCTCTTACCCATCTGTAATTCACCAAAAAGATGCCCTTTGGTATTCTACCATCATCCATCCTCCTAAGATGTCCTATCCATCTAAATCTACGAAGACTGAGAATGGAATAAACCGTCACACAATCTGATCTTTCCAATACTTCAGTATTTGTGATATTGTCTTGCCACTTAATACCAAGAAATCTTCGCAGACACCGCATATGAAAGCTGTTTAAACGTTTCTCTTGCTGTGAGTAAGTTGTACAGGCTTCACTGCCATAAAGAAGAGTACTAAGAACACAGGCTTGATAGACAAGGACTTTTGTTTTGGCAGTAAGCTTTCTGTTCCCCCAGACACTTTTTCTTAACCTGTTCATTGTTGTTGCTGCCTTACCAATCCGGATGTTGATTTCCTGATCTAGGGATAATTTGTTATTTACCACTGATCTTAGATATGTAACATGGTCTACCATCTCTAGTTTGGCGTCGTCAATAAAGATTGATGGTACCCCATGTACACACACCTTGTGACATAATCTGTGTCTTCTTTTTGCTAATTGTTAAACAAAATTCAGAACAAGCATTGGAGAATGCAGATAGTAAACATTGTAATTCTTCCTCAGAGTGGGTCTTAATTGCAGCATCATCTGTAAAAAGCAACTCTGATCAGTACCCTACTAATTTTGGTTTTGGCCTTCAATCTATGAGCATTGTAAAGACTGCCATCTGAGCGTGAGTGAATTTATATAACACTATCCTGATCACGAAAGGCATATTTCAGTAGAAGTGAAAAGTATATTCCAAAGAGGGTGGGAGCTAGTACATAACCTTCCTTAACTCCACTTTTGATTTAAAACTCTTCAGAAGTTGCACCATCAAACTTGATTATACCCTTCATGCCTGTAGTGGAACGATTCCACAATGGACAGAAGAGTTGGTGGGCAGACAATCTTCTTTAGTGCCTTAAACAGACCCTCACGACTGACCAAATCAAATGCCTTTGTGAGGTCGATGAAGGCAATAAACAGTGGTTGATTCTGTTCACGGCATTTTTCTTGCATTTGTCGCAATGAGAATATCATATCAATGGTAGACCGGTTCTGTCGAAAGCCACACTGTGATTCGGGGTAGACTTGATCTCCTAGGACTTGAAGTCTGCGCAGACAATTCTGGCAAATACTTTTTCCAACAATACACAGAAGTGAGATCACCTCTATAGTTGTTGCAGTCGCTCCGATCTCCCTTGTTCTTGTACAGTGTTATGATGCTTGAATCTTTGAAATCCTGTGGGACTTGTCCTTCTCGCCAGCATAGCTCTATTAGCTGGTGGATCTGCAGAGTGAGTGTGTCTTGAACACTCCTGATAACCTCTATTGGAATCCATCCTTACCTGGAGCCTTGCCAGATGCAAGTATAGCACACTTAACGTCTGTTATGGTGGGAAGTGTGTCCTAGTGGTCAAGAGTTGACAGGGCCTCTATGGCGTTGAGGGCATCATCCCCTAGTTTGGTCCCACTTGAGTAAAGCTCCAAATAGTGCTCTACTCGTCTATCCATCTGCTGTTTCTTATCAGTGATGATTTCTCCAGTCAATGTTTTCAATGGTGCACTTCTTTTGATCATTGGACCACAGGCTTTCTTTATTCCTGCATACACGCTTCTGATGTTTCCCTTATCACTTGCGATTTGAATGGACTCACACAACTTGATCCAATAGTCATTTGCACACTGCCTGGCAGCCTTTTGCACATCCTTCCTAGCTTGCTTTAGCTCACTCAGAGTGTTACGCGTTGGTCTTGTTTCTAAAGAGAGCTATCTTCTTCTTATCAATCAAGGGGTTCAATTCTGGTTGTTTGCCGCAAACCAGTCCTGCCTCTTATGATCTACAGTGTCGTAAACCCCTGTGGCAGTTTTATAAGGATTGTCCTTAAGTTTACCCCACTTTTCACTTACTGTACAATTTTCTGGTGTATCAGTGAAAGCGTCTTCAAGGTGCTGTTGAAACTTAAAGCACTTTTGAGGATCGTGAGTGTTAATAATATTAATCCTGGGGCTAGATTTGTGTTTAGCTGTGTAGATTCTCTTTGGTCTCAGATTAACCCTTGAAACAACCAAAGAATGATCCGTACCACAGTCAGCACTGTGGTAACTTCGACTCAATGATGTATGGTTCAGATGTTATCTCCGTGTGATGATGAAGTCCAGCTGGTGCCAATGGCCGTATCTTGGATGTGTCCATGTGACTGCATCTCTTTTGTTTTAAAAATGGAGTTTGTAATACATAGGTCATTTCTGGTGCAATGCTCCAGCAGCCTTTGCCCATATTCATGCGACCAATGTTGTATTTTCCAAGTCACACAGGCCATGATCTCGAGTCTTTTCCCACACGAGCATTAAAATCACCGAGCAAATAAATGTAGTCGAATTTTGGAACTACCTTGATCACGGGGTCTAACTCCTCATCGAACGAATCCTTCACATCATCAGAGGAATCGAGTGTCGGTGCATATGCAGTAATAATTGTGGCAAAAACTCAAGAGGTTGCCAAGCGCAAGGATAATAGTCTTTCATTACCTCCTGCTGGAATTTCAATCATTCCCAGTAGCGAATTCTTCACTGCAAAGCCCACACCGTGTTGCCTCTTTTCTGACTGCCCTCTACCCTTTCAAACAAAGGTGTAATTGTTTTCCCTGAGAGACCCTTCCTCAGCGAAGCGAGTCCTGCAGGCCAGCAATATCAATGTTAAGACGATTGAGTTCGGCATCAATCACAGCCTTTTTTACTCACATCGTCAATATTGGTGAAGTCAGTGGATAATCCTGGAACATGGTTCTCACGTTCCAGGTTGCAAGCCGTAGCTTGTGGTGTTTTTTATTTTTCTTTTCATTAGTTCCTGGTGCATTGGTTTTACAGCCTGCAATACAGATTTTGTCCTAGCCCCAAGCACCCATTAGGCTGTGGCGGATCAGCACCCAATTGGCCGGGGGCTGCCCAACTTGAGGCGGGCGGTAGCTGATCAGTGACACCTGTAGGTGTCTCCCACCGTCAGAGGCAACGCGTGGAGCCCCATGTCTACGCCAATTGACAGGGACTTATAACCCGCAACAGTTGCCTATCGCTTTGATTCCGAGACCGGTTAAGACCAGGGATGGAGTTATTGCCTCTCCATAGCACAAAATCTAAGCTTATATATATATATATATATATATATATATATATATATATATATATATATATATATATATATATATATATATATATATATATATATATACTAGCTGACCCGGCCCGGCTTCGCCCAGGCCCTGGAGGGGATCTATCTATCTATCAGTCTGTCTGTCTGCTTGTTTGTCTGTCTGTCTGGCTGACCCGGCCCGGCTTCACCCAGTCCCTGGTGGGGAGCATCTCATTTAATTAATATAAGTAGTCATATAAGCTCTCCCGTTCCCGACTATCTGTCTGTCTGTCTGACCCGGCTTCACCCAGTCCCTTGTGGGGAGCATCTCATTTTATTCATATACGTAGTCATATAAGCTCTCCCGTTCCCGACTATCTGTTTGTCTGTCTATCTGTCTGTCTGTCTGTCCCGGCCCGGCTTCACCCAGTCCCTGGTGGGGAGCATGTCATTTAATTCATTCATATAAGTAGTCAAATAAGCTTCCGTTCCCGACTATCTGTCTATCTATCTGACCCGGCGTGGTTTCGCCCAGCTCCTGGCGCACAGTAACTTAAAAGAATGTCCTTCCACACACCATTCATTATTTTTAATGAAAACTGTTTTTAATCACCGACATGACAGTTGATAAGTTTTGTAAGCAGAAAAAGATGGGTTAAAATGTTATGCATAATGCATTATTTTTATGCAAACTTTAAAAATACCTTAAAGATTATATCATTATTTAATATAACTCATATGCCTAAAAATAACTATAGACAAAGAGTTTAACAATAGTGCAGGTAAGTCCAACAATATGACTATAAAGTATATAGAAATGTTATTAAAAGTTATGCCCCTTGAAATAACTTTTCTAGAGTGAAGTCCCCCTGCTATATAGACATTATATAATGAAAATGGAAAAGTAAATGTTATTAAATAAGTAGAAGATTTTACATTAAGAAATTATTATAGTCGGTTGCACAGGAATGAAAGGAAGACGTGTAGAAAATTTCATCTCAATCGGATGTACCGTTATCGAACGCATCCAAGACCCACAAACCCACAAACATACACTCTGTTTATATATATATATATATATATATATATATATATATATATATATATATATATATATATATATATATATATATATATATATATATATATATTGCAATAAAGAATATTTTATGCAATAAGGCCTGTGCATTGGAAGTTACAAATAGAATGATTGCATGTTACATACAACCGATTCTAACATACAGCTGCGAATCATGGACAATTAGTAAACAACAAAGAAACAATCCCGGTAAATTTTGGAGATGTGTTTTTAAGAGAAGAATGTTGAAAATTCCTTGCATAGCAACATGAGCGATGTGAACATTTTGAGAGAGGGTAAGTCCCAAAGACAGTTATCACGAACATCACAAAGAGAGAGCCTTATTTTTTTGGCCACATTATGAAAAGACAAAAATTGTTACATTTTGTGACAACTGGAAAGATTTGTGAAAAGAGAGATAGATAAAGATGATGCTACCTGGCATACAATTGGTACCAGATAATTCTCTGGGAAGCATAGACGGTCGATTGTTACTGACTGCATCACCCATCGAATGCCAGTTGCTTTATAATACGAGGGGCGCTTCGAATGGATACCATTGTCGGATACGTTTGTGTAAACCCCAAAGAGATCAAGGATACTAAGTTTCTCTTTCCCAATGTGATTCCGCCCGTTATAATTAATTAAGCTAGCACTGGCTCATATGCTTGCTTTAATATATAGAGTTTCGGAGAACCAAGGAATTCCACCAGGAAACAATGAAATGTTTCCTGAAGGCCAACAATATCCTGTTAGGGGTTCCGTGCTTCTCCTATCTCAGCTAATCAATTATTATCTAATGTGTGTCTTATTGAACGATATGACACGACAAGAAACCACTCAATGGAGGGAAATGACCTCTTTTCATAATTTAATAAGCATAAATACATTCAATACATGAACACATAAATTCCATTAAAAAATGGTATTATGTATATCTATATGTTCATATAATCACCAAATATTATTCAAAGTTATTACATATACCTTCCTCCAGGTTGGGGGTTGAAGCGTGGGGTTAACATCCCCACCTTTGTAAAAACCTTTCTTTGTTACGAAACAAATACATGAGCCTCGATATCGGACTGACTTATCTGGACAACGACCTTGGAACGTTAAAGGACTTTTGAGATTTGGAACATGGAATGTACGGACACTATATCGAGCTGGAGCGGCCGAAGAACTAACCCGGGAGCTGGTTGAATATCAAATGGATATCACAGCAATTCAAGAAATAAGGTGGCCAGGAGAGGGTACTTTAGAGCAAAATGGAATGATTATAATATATGGAGGAAACACCCAAAATAAACATGAATTAGGAACAGGATTTGTCATCAAAAAAGAGTTATGGGGGAACATTTTAAACTTTAAAGCTTTTAATGACAGGATTAGTAAATTACGAATAAAAGGTAAATGGAAAAATATAACGATGATTAATGTACATGCACCTACTGAAGAGAAAGAAGATGATATTAAAGAAGACTTTTATAATGATCTGGAAGATGTCATAGAAGAAACCCCCAAACAGGACATCCTGATTGTGCTGGGAGACTTCAATGCAAAAATAGGTAGAGAGCAAACTAATAAAAAAGTGGCCGGTATGGAAAGCCTACATACAACTTCAAATGATAATGGATGGAGAGTCATCAACCTGGCAGAAGCCAAAGGACTGCAGATTAGCAGTACCAGACTACAAAGAAAGGATATACACAAACAAACTTGGAAATCATGTGACAAGAGAACCTATAATCAAATAGATCACATTTTAATTAACAACAGAAATGCATCAAACATACAGCAAGTCAGAAGTTATAGAGGAGCTGAGTGCCACAGTGACCATTTCCTCGTTGGAGCAAAATTTAAAATAAAACTTAAGAGAGCTTTCTATACTAAATTACAAAGATTACACCCAACATATAACAGAGAAAAACTACAAGACATTACAGTCAAAGAGAAATTTACAGATGAAATAAAATGTAAACTTGAAACTTTGCAAAACCCTCTGGAGGAAAGCGTTGACCAAACTTGGTTGAACATCAAGAATACACTTCAATCTACCGCAGAAGAATGTCTCGGTGTGTCAACCACGGATAGAAAGAACAGATGGTTCAATCAAAAATGTGAAGAAGCAGTCACTAAGAAGAAGAATGCCAGACATGTATGGTTAAATGACATCAATAACATCCAAAAGGAAGAGCATTATAGAAATGAATGTAAAGAGGCTACAAAAATAGTCAGACAGCAGAAGCGAGAATATATGAGTAATATAATCAAAGATATGGAAACTAATCACCAGAAAAATGAATCCAGAAAGTTTTTTAAAGTACTGAAGTCAATGAAACGAGGGCACCAACAAAACACATATGGTTTAAAAGACAAAAATGGGAATATGATAAATACCAATGAAGAAATGTGCAACACATGGAAAGAATATTTTATTGAATTACTAAATTGTGAAGCTCCAAGTAACATTTTCCCACAGGAAGAGGTTCTAACATGCGAACCACAAATTGAAGAACCTACATTTGAAGAAATCCTATATGTAATCACACGACTTAAAAACAATAAGGCAACTGGGACTGATGGAATTGCTGCTGAATTTATAAAGGCAGGTGGCCATGCATTACATCTAAAGCTATACGAACTAATAATAAAAATCTGGAGGACAGAAGAATTACCCCATGACTGGAAAGAGTCATTATTGATACCTATCTTTAAGAAAGGAGACAAGTTCCAATGTGGAAATTATAGAGGAATATCACTACTGTCCACAAGCTATAAGATACTATCCGCAGTATTACTAAATAGACTAAAACCATATTCAGAAGACATATTAGGTGACTACCAGGCGGGTTTTAGACAAAACAGATCAACAATAGATCAGATATTTATCTTACGACAAATAGCCGAGAAACATTGGGAATATAAAAGAGATCTCCATAACATTTTTGTGGATTTTAAAAAGGCTTATGATAGTGTCCATAGGAATAGTCTATGGAATGTTATGCAGGAATTTGGAATACCAAGGAAGTTAATTAACATGACCAAACTATGCATGGAAGATACTTATAATATAGTAACATATAAAGGCAGGAAATCAGACCCCTTCAAATAACATCTGGCTTGAAACAGGGTGATGCACTATCGCCGCTACTCTTCAATCTGGCTCTAGAGAAAGTTGTAAGGAAGGTAAAGGAGGAATGTGATATTGGAGGAACATCCAAGCTGCTTGGTTATGCAGATGATATAGATATTATAGGGCAAAGTGAACAAAAGACATTAGAAATATTGACTCACTTAAAGGAAAAAGCCCAACAGATGGGGCTGGTTATCAACCAAGATAAGACAGAATATATGGTAATTTCAAGAGACGGAATGGCTAAAAACTCTGGCCACATACAAATAGATAATATGACCATTAAAAGAACGGAAACATACAAATACCTGGGTACAATCTTCAACTGCTCCAACATCATAAGGGAAGAAATACAAACTAGAATCAACTCTGGAAATAAGATATACTATGCACTACAACATCTACTAAAATCAAAGGCGCTATCTCGTAACACCAAAATCACAATATACAAAACACTGATCAGACCAGTTGTGCTGTATGGCTCTGAAACCTGGAGTACAACGAAAGGAGACGAAGCCTTGTTACAAACCTTTGAGAACAAAATTTTAAGACGCATCCTTGGACCCATTAGGGATACACAAAGTGGAGAGTGGAAAAGAAGAAGTAACAAAGACATTTATGATTTGTTTAAGTCCCCGCTAATCACTGGTATCATGAAGGCTAATAGACTACAATGGCTGGGGCATATAGAAAGAATGGAAGATAATAGGGAAACAAAACTCGCTTACACTCAGGAAATAAATGACCGTAGACCCCGAGGTAGACCAAGAAGGCGGTGGAGAGATAATATACATACAGACCTACAAGCACTTGGAATCAACGACTGGCAAGAGAAGGTCCACCAGAGAGACGAATGGAGACAGATTGTATTTGCAGCAAAGAACCTCAATGGCTCGGAATGCTGAAGAAGAAGAAGAAGAAGAAGATTACATATACCTTGATGCCATAAAAATACATTTTACTGACATCTTTACATATAGTAAACACCTAGTGGTCATATTTCATTGGGATATACTGTGTCTGAAACTGCTTGTAAACATATTGCTTTACTTCAGGGTGATTGGAACCCTGATGCCATCAATTCCCTGAGCTTGTGTTGATTAAGTCCTCCTAATGACTGTTACTTGTATTCCTGGGTATAGAATAGTGTTTGTGTTTCCCTACACTCCAGTGCAATTCTGGGTTCTCTAAGTTACCTTTCCTACTGGGCTAAGGAAACTGCTTGCAGGTGATTTCTTTTTTTTGGAATAATGTTCTGGATCACTCTGTCCAGGTACTTCACTCAAAAAGAAAATTCAGACCTTGATCTTAATGGATCTAATAAGTACCTGAAATTCCAGCATCAACCATAAATCTACTTATATCATCAATATGAACATTATAAATGTAAGACTGTAAAACTTCCAATAAAACACAAGGAAAATAAATACAGTGAATGGTGATACTAGGTAAATATAAACAAAGGAGGAAGAGAATCATGGTGTTCTCTCATAATATCAACCCTATAACTGGTCACTCTCCATCCAATCCTTCATTATAGAGCACTCAAAGTTTAGACTAACAGATAAGCCGTATCATCTTCACCCATGCCTGTCAATTGTGGGATGTGGATTTTAATTCCTGAGAATAACTCGTTAAAATGTCTAGGGGGTTTTATTGATTCTCTGGTCACTGGTAAGAATACAGGGTGATCAGGGATATTTACCACAAATCCCAGGAAGAAAGAGCTCAATCCTTGAAACAATGGCATCTGTGTGTAGGTTTCCCTTCCCACTTCATCACCCTTTAAATTAACTATAGATGCTAGAAGGATATTGATTGCTCACAACATATAAACAACCACTTATTGGACACCACATTTACTTGATGTACACAACACTTTTGGACAAACAGTTCAGGTATTAACTCAAGATCTGCATTTACATATATATATATATGTGTAATAAACACTATGCATTTTCAGAAAGGCATGGGAATTCTTGCATTAATACAATATAGTACCCAGTGACCCCCAGAAAAAAGCAAGGTTATTACAAACAACACAACAACCACAAATTGGTTCTGCTAACTTGACTCATTGTACCTAGATATAATCACACTGGTCTAGGTGCAGATTCCCAACATCTATATATTTGTTTCTGACACCAGGTACAATTATCGTATTTAAAAATAATGAGTTGATGTCAAAATACTATTTACCTTAACCATCATTGGTTCTACCTCATTACCCACTAACACTCTTTATATGTCATAGAAGGAAAAAAACACACACATGAAAACAGTTGATACTAATAATTAAATTAATTAATTATAGTGTTCATTTAGGCATTGCGGATGGGTATTCTTCTCCAGTGCAAAGCAGTTAATGTCCATATTTATCCATGACAGCAATAAATACTCACAGTCATGTTTAATGTCCACTGAAGTTTGTTGCGGAACAACTTATAATCCTTATTATGAAATAAATTCACCACATATCTCCTCCGTGGAGCTGAATTCAAGAATCTTCTTTGCGAACGGCTCGGTGTCAGTGTGAAATTGAGGCCTGGGTTGGTCATACCTTCAGGAGACGCATCTTTGGTCTTGGACTAAGGTTCTTCCCTATATCACCATATCCGATGAAAAGGATGCCTACCTTTCAGCGTCTCGGCTTATAATATCCGAATCTCAATTTTGTTCCCACAGATTTTTCACCCACCTAGTCATCAGTCTATAACCTATTCCACCGTTATTGGCATTTAGGCTGACATGGGACCAGCACAGAGTTCTGATTCATTATTTACTTTCAGTGTAGACATACAATTCTGCTTGTTATTCATTTGGTTCATCTGGAATTAATTCCAGGATTCTGCTGCAGGCATGGAACTGAAGAATATTGCTCCAACACATATCCAGGGTTGCAGGCCCATCAGGTGATTCCTGTGGTTGCAGGCGTAGAGGCATTTACTCCGCTAACTGCTTTCATATGGTCTTTTTTTCCTTTTTATGTGTTCCGGTTTTGGAACCTTGAGGTAATCTGGTGGTGTTAGGGTTCAGAGGTTCTGAAGTTGCTTGTATTGGCTTATAAAGTTGTTTCAGTGTCTCTTCCCATTTTGAGTTGGTGTTCATAGCTAGAACTTGGGGTTGCATGGCTGGAACCTTATGTTTGACTGTTGCAGCTGTGAGATGTTCTTTTGAAGACTTATCCATTGTGGATATTAACTTGGTAATCCAACCAACAGTTGAAGATTACTCACTGTTGTTAGTTTTAATAACTTGTAGAAGGATTGTCCCATAGTTTCACTGATTTTGTTGAATGGTGAGGCCATAGATGATACTTCTCAAACGTATAACTGACGAGTCACTGTTGTCAGTTACTTTGTTGATCTTCATCTTTGTAGATTATTAGATCTTGAAGTCCATCCTGGATCTTCCTCCTAAAATAGGACTTAATCACTCACCCAATCAGTTATCTTCAACTTTTCTGTTGCTTGCTATGGAGCTATTGAGCGCCGCAGTAAACATGGAGGTATTGCTAGATCCAGACTATGGTTTGGACATTCACTTTATGGCTGTTGACCCAGGATCCAGTGTTAGTGATATAATCCCACCAAATTCAACCACCACCTGCTTCTCTTCTATAGAAAAGGGATAACAAAGAATACAACACTAGCATTAACCTACTGTGTTATGATAAAAGGTTTACCACACAATTACAAACACAAATACAAAACAACAAGGGGAGAAGGGGAAAGGAGTGGGTGTCCATGTTCCACTGTCCCTCATTGCTGAGTTGAGCCATTCTGACTCTTCATAGTGAGTAAGATATTTTCTCACTTATATTTGTTCTGTTGTTACTGGGACTATTGGATGGGTGAAGTCATTCTGTCCATCCAACATGTTGATTATTGTCTCTCTCATTACTTGAAGAGAATAGCCTATACAGAATCCTGTGGTTTCTAATGCCGCGTCTTCCTTTCGGCCACTATAATCATCATTAGGTCAAGACTATTCAACCTTGGCTTCTTAAAGTACTGACAAACACATGGATTCTTACATCAACATCCTCTAATCCCAAGGTGCAACATTAAAATGTATATTCCCACAGGAAAAAGTAACAATCAGAACAGAGAAAGTTCTCATACCAGAAAAAAAAACATACATGTCCATTTTTCTGATATCAAGTACATGATAATCCTACATAATAATTAATCATAATGCTGATGCAGGGAGCCTTTGTTTTTGGATTTTCTCAGGGGTTAATCCATAACTAAAACATACATTGTTTTCCCCCACTGCGTACATCAGATGAGGATAGTAGTCGCTGTGATATATTTTGTCAAGGACTGCTATTATTCAAGCAATTTATTCACATCAATCTTCGCTTCTGTTCCTACTACAGTGAGGTGATGCGGAGTGAATCCTATCCGAACATGCATTTACATCACGCGTTTAATTGTTCATGAATTTATATTCAAACATGGCCTGTCCCTAACACTATTTTATGAAATGATTATATGTTCACCCTCATATGGAGTGGTTACTAATCTGTTAACAAAAGAATGGTACTCAAATTTAGCACTATTTTTCTAAGTTACAGATTATGATGTGGCAAAATATTTTATCCCCTGACTAAGAGTCAAGAATACGCGTAATCATTTGTATGTCCCCGCATGGATAAAACAAGTTCAGAGACATCCTTACCAGTGCATTTACACTACATAGGATATTTGAAAGTGGCAGACACCCAGTTCTCTACTTGTGCAGTATGAAATCACGAGTCTGCTCCTACATTGAGAAAATGTTTTCTTTAAGGTCCAATCTCTACAGTACATAGATTATTTGCAGATTTCTAAGCATTGATAGGGATATATAGTTCCATTGCATAGAAGTTATTGTTCATAGGACTATGAAATTGGCAGAAACTAGTTTTCTTCTTTGAAGTATGAATCAGAAGTCTTTCCTAAATTGAAAAGAGTTTCTGACATGAGAGTTGATACTCTATAGTACACATAATATTCGTAGATTATAAAGTTAGATATAAGTTCATAATGCCTATAAAAGATATTAACATAGGGATTTGAAAGGGTAAGACCTAGGAAAATTTACAGCGTGGCGCCCACATGTGTTTCCTTGGTAAACATCATCCAGCCTAGTTTAAGAGAATTGTAACTAATTCTTAATTAAACATACTGGTCTATGTAATACATAAATCCATCTTAATAATATAGCTATAACATACCAATAGCTTGAAGAGAATCATGTTTTTAAAAGGCAAAATACCTTTTCCCCACACGGGGAAAGCACGTCTGTTTCCTTTCCTTTGTCTGAACTAAAATGGCTACTTTAGTCTTTGTTTTCACCCTCGCCGGGCTTGGCCAGGTATGTAGGCCAAAATAAGGCCAAATTAATTTAGCTACCCTACGGGTTAGTTTTTATCCTATATTCAGTAAGATACTTAAACCGTAGTTGTAAGGGTTTGTTTATTTTTAAGGGAGTCAATAAATAGGAAAGGGTAGAGACGTTTTTATTATATTACATCAATCATGGTCTCTAGGTTGAGTAATACCTTGAACTATTCAGAATTTGATAACTATGTTCACCATTCCCTTTTGTTCATAATTATTTTCCATAGATATCCTTCCATTTAAAAGAAGAGGTTCTCATACATTAAGGTTATAATTCATTCCTACATGCAATAATATTTGCTTATAAACAATACAAGTACATTGTGTTAGTCTCATACATTAAGGTTTGTAATTCATTCCTAAATGCAATGAGTATTGTTTATAAACCATATAAGTGCATTGTGGTATCTTCTCCTGTATAACATTCAGGTGAATTCTTCTTAATCAAAATGCTTCGAAGAAGAGTACTTTCCCTCTTCTTCACCACGTATGAAATATGCCGTTACCTCATAATCATCATGATAATCATAATCATCATCACCATAATAATAACCATATAATCACCATAATAATCATCATATAATTATCATCCTCATTATCATAATCATAATCACCATTCACATCATTATTCATCATCATCATCATCATCACTACCATCATCATTATAATCATCATCACCGTCATCATCACTACCATCATCATTATAATCGTCATCATCATCATCGCCATAATCATTATTATATCATCATCATCATTATAATCATCATTATAATCATTATCCTCCAACACACTTTAGGACATACAAATATATGAGTGTAACATGAGTGATATGAAATACAGATGGGTGTCATGCTTAGGAGTGCACCAAATTATTAATTAGTGTTTCATTCACCACACGTCAGGACACAAAGCCATATGATTGTAACATGAGTGGCATAAAATACATATTGGTGTCATGCTTAGAAGGATACTAAATTATTAATTAGTGTTTCCTCCAACACATTCAGTTCACAAAACCGTATGATTGTAACATGAGTTATATGAACTACAAAGTGATGTCATGCTTAGGAGGGCACTAATTTATTAATTAGTGTATGAGTTATCACTAACATTTTCTTTTCTGATAGGCAGGACATTATACTTTAAATTGCCTACTATCCGGAGATTGATTGATTGATCATACTCATTCTCAGTATGTCATTTCTCCTCACTCACTCCCAATCACTCATCAGGAAATCACAACCATACTGGCATGGATGCAAATTAGGCATACTGATGTGTCTCACAAATGATAAATCCACATATTCAATATCAATGAAATCACAATGTAATCACCACATGAATCCACAATCAGTCATCATAACTCATAATCATAACTTGCATGGGTGATCATTAGGCATGCTTATGTGACTTACACATGATAAGTTCACATATTTAATATCAATGAAATCACACTGGACTCACCACATGCATGCTTGCACCGAATACACAAGATTATGATACACATCGAGAACTATATAACATACCATGTGCTCTTGTACTGTTTCTCTTACAACTTAACTAAGTCTTATAAATCCTATGTTAATCACACACCCCTAAATCCCTGTTGATTTAGCTTACCTGCTAACGGAGTGAAATGTACAACATAGGTTTAATGCTTTTACATTCATAGCATCTACTCAACTAGAAGTAAATACCTCCACAATGGTTTTACTTCGTGCAGTTTATCTATGAACTCCGACATCTGAATAAAGTATTTTAGTCTCTCTGGAATTAAGTTCTTAAGGACTAATCACGTTGTTGCAACACGTCACTTACCAACTGTTGGGAAAGGATCACGACCATCGTAATATATATTATAGTGTTCTTACCTTCAACAAATTTGAGTGTCTTCTACACACATAACGTCAGCAGATTTCATGTTCCTGGACTTGGTTTTGTATTTCCAAGTTCGCTGGCTGCACATTTATAGGCTGGTGCTTCGTCTCTTCTTCTATTATTTTATAATTATGGGTAAGTTTGCATATGCTACCATGCCGGCAAGCTCAGTTGTCCTTCTTCTGTTACGTTGGTTCGTGAAGGTTCTTGGTTCTTGGTTTGAGTACACTGACTTTTTGCTTGTCGCTACGCCATCTTAAAGCCTCGTTCGCCTTTGTTTGGACTATGACGTCACGTCCAATCACGACGCTTGTTGCAAACTATCTTAGGAATATTGCCGTTCGTTTTAGGAATCCGCGCGATTTCCACTTTGGGTGATGTAAATGTATCCTTTGTCCTTAACTCTCGCGCTAATCCTTTCTTTCCTATACTTTTAAATTTCAGTATGTTGGTGATTGTTGGCGCTTGTTGTAAACTGGAGGGGTAATGCGGGGAATTTAAAAACAGCGCTGTGGCGGTTTACAAGAAATATACCACAACCATAAATGCTTATAACTCTTTGAGTTGTCCAAAAGAGGTGGAATCACTTGGGGATAGGTTTGGCGAGAATGGGGATGTGGTACACACTGAAAGTGAATGTCTTCTATGGTTTCAACTGTTGTACGGGCAGTATGGAGTTAGCGTTGTCATGTTCAAACTGGAACCTTTACTCAGAAAACCAAGTCGTTTACATTTGTTTGCGGGACAAAACTTCCTACTCCACTCATACACTTGCTCGACTGACAGGCATGCACCACCATACTGGGCCTTCATTCGTCGACGAATTTCTATAGGTTTCACCCCTTCACTGATCTGAAAATGTATAACAGAACGCAGCTCCTGTTTGGTGCATGTCTAAAGTTGGGCGGCATTCTTTAAACTGTCCTTATGACACCACCGTGTTTGCCTGCACCGTGCTTGCATGTGCTTAATACTCTTGACACCCTTAACAACAATATTGACAGGTTACAAGACCATGGCATTGTTACTGTGTATGCCTCCTTATAGAGAGTTAGTTGCATATACTTTACATGACGTCAGAGTCAACGCCAGCAATTTTTTATTCGTGTGTTTGTATGGCTATTTGTGATTTTATTTTGGCAAGATTACGTTCAATAGTTTGCCATTGCTTTCTGCAACGACCGGCACTCATACCATTGTATGAAAACCAACGCAAGGCGGTCTGCTTCCAAATCGCCCGCAGCTGTGTTTCGAACGCGGTATGTAGGATTGCGAATTGCATTCGTAACACATTTACCCTCAAGTATGTAAAAACACAGATAATTAACTTTGAAATGATACACCTTATATTGATAGTTTGTGTGTGTGAAAGTATGAAGGCAAAAGTGTACGTAACATTGAGAGAGAGAGAGAGAGAGAGAGAGAGAGAGAGAGAGAGAGAGAGAGAGAGAGAGAGAGAGAGAGAGAGAGAGAGAGAGAGAGAGAAACAGAGAGAGAGAGATGGGGAGAGGGAGAGAGAGAGAGAGGGAGAGAGAGAAAAAGAGAGAGAGAGAGCTTAACTCACAGACCAATGTATCTCTCATGGATGCCATTTATCTTATAGAATATTTAGTGCATCGTCGCCTACCAGCAGAGACTACGGCGACAACGATGGCGCCAACAGAAAGCACATCACTGTATCAGCAACACCCCCGGCGACAGCAGCCACACAGCCACAACGTTGAACGCACCGCCAGCTCGAGTGTTGTCCAGGATAAACTCACCGTCCCCAAGAGGCCAAACAACATACACGTAGTCAACAAACCCAGCAACTCCAGGGGTCTGCATCTTTGGCTTCATCACCGTTTATTTCGTTTCGTTGTTTTATTTTTTAATGTTCATTTTTATTTTTGCGTTTCGGCACATTTGAAATCATCATCATGTGCCATACCGTTAAGCTTAGGTGACAATGTTTCGCCGTCTTTAAGATGATCACCAAAGTCATGGATCAGGTCTGTGTTCTTGTCCGGACCATGTCATGTGGTCAAGCAATCCAGGTATTTACTTCTCTGCCTTCCCCTTGTTCTTTTCCCCCTCGATCTTGCCGGTTGTCATTTGAAATATAAGGCTATATAGATAGCTGTGGCATCACTGCTGTTTTCTGTTACATTAACATCCTGTACATTCTATTATATTCAATATTCAATATAACCTTTTATAGTTCGTCTCTTGCTTTTGTTGTGATCAGTCTTCTGGTCGCTTCTTGTATATATATATATATATATATATATATATATATATATATATATATATATATATATATATATATATATATATATATATATATATATATATGTGTGTGTGTGTGTGTGTCTTGCTATGCTATATATGTGTCTACTTTATATCTGTTGGCATTAGCTGGTTCTAATGAAAGCAAGTAAATAACGGATGGTTCTGGTTAATGCACTTATTGGTCAATCAATCAACGAGGATCGGTTCCACAATGAAGGTTGGCTGCAATGGATCTCCAACACTTTCAGTCTCACGCCCTTGGTCTTACCTATCAATAACTTAACATCAGAACTCATCATAACATGTGCTTCAACAATAAGTTCACATCAGAACTCATCATAACATGTGCTTCAACAATAAGTTCACATCAGAACTCATCATAACATGTGCTTCAACAATAAGTTCACATCAGAACTCATCATAACATGTGCTTCAACAATAAGTTCACATCAGAACTCATCATAACATGTGCTTCAACAATAAGTTCACATCAGAACTCATCATAACATGGGCTTCAACAATAAGTTCACATCAGAACTCATCATAACATGTGCTTCAACAATAAGTTCACATCAGAACTCATCATAACATGTGCTTCAACAATAAGTTCACATCAGAACTCATCATAACATGTGCTTCAACAATAAGTTCACATCAGAACTCATCATAACATGTGCTTCAACAATAAGTTCACATCAGAACTCATCATAACATGTGCTTCAACAATAAGTTCACATCAGAACTCATCATAACATGTGCTTCAACAATAAGTTCACATCAGAACTCATCATAACATGGGCTTCAACAATAACTTAACATCAGAACTCATCATAACATGTGCTTCATCAATAACTTCACATCAGAACTCATCATAACATGTGCTTCATCAATAACTTCACATCAGAACTCATCATAACATGTGCTTCATCAATAACTTCACATCAGAACTCATCATAACATGTGCTTCATCAATAACTTCACATCAGAACTCATCATAACATGTGCTTCAACAATAAGTTACATCAGAACTCATCATAACATGTGCTTCAACAATAACTTCACATCAGAACTCATCATAACATGTGCTTCAACAATAAGTTAACATCAGAACTCATCATAACATGTGCTTCAACAATAACTTCACATCAGAACTCATCATAACATGTGCTTCAACAATAAGTTAACATCAGAACTCATCATAACATGTGCTTCATCAATAACTTCACATCAGAACTCATCATAACATGTGCTTCAACAATAACTTCACATCAGAACTCATCATAACATGTGCTTCAACAATAAGTTAACATCAGAACTCATCATAACATGTGCTTCAACAATAACTTCACATCAGAACTCATCATAACATGTGCTTCAACAATAAGTTAACATCAGAACTCATCATAACATGTGCTTCATCAATAACTTCACATCAGAACTCATCATAACATGTGCTTCAACAATAAGTTAACATCAGAACTCATCATAACATGTGCTTCAACAATAACTTCACATCAGAACTCATCATAACATGTGCTTCAACAATAAGTTAACATCAGAACTCATCATAACATGTGCTTCATCAATAACTTCACATCAGAACTCATCATAACATGTGCTTCAACAATAAGTTAACATCAGAACTCATCATAACATGTGCTTCAACAATAACTTCACATCAGAACTCATCATAACATGTGCTTCAACAATAAGTTAACATCAGAACTCATCATAACATGTGCTTCAACAATAAGTTAACATCAGAACTCATCATAACATGTGCTTCATCAATAACTTCACATCAGAACTCATCATAACATGTGCTTCAACAATAAGTTAACATCAGAACTCATCATAACATGTGCTTCATCAATAACTTCACATCAGAACTCATCATAACATGTGCTTCAACAATAACTTCACATCAGAACTCATCATAACATGTGCTTCAACAATAAGTTCACATCAGAACTCATCATAACATGTGCTTCACCTCTCCCTGTTGTATCCAATTGTAGCCTCCTTGTTCTTCTGCCTTTCATCTCCCAACGGAGCATAGGACATCAACAAACCCACACCAACTCTTTTGCAGTAGTGATTCTGATTATGTTGATTTTTCAGTTCTACAGAATGAGGTGTCCAGTCTCACGCCAATCCTCCTTAGTCACCTCTTATGATATGTATAGCTGGTTATAGGGTTCCTCTTCTTTGCTTCCCATATGGGGCAATATAACACACGGGCGCCATAAGGTTGTATCCACGAAAATGGCCACATATTTCATCTGTTCAAGTTTGCAATATGGTTAACCACCATATCATGTGTCTTACTAATGCCTTTAACCACAATATTATGTGTATTAACAATACATTTCCTCACCCAAATATATTTTCATCATGACCCCTTTTGTTATTACTGTAGTTATTAGATAGTTGTTACTTACAAACAGATACTGTGTGGTACGAAATGAGTTAAAACTATGCATGCCCTGATCACGTTTTTGGAGAAATCAAACATTGAAATAATTGTCCGTATGTATGATTTGCGCTATAGTTGGTTAATAACAATTTCCGACAGCTACAGTGCTATTTCGCATGTGTGTAACATCTGTCGACAAGGGAAGCGTATAATCTAGCTCTGTGACCTGCCATGCATGTCGTAGAAGTCGGCTAATGAAGCACTCTCATTCTGTAGAAATGTTTAGCAGCAAGATCCAACCATCTGTCAAAAAGTCTACAAAGTTCTTGAATAAGCTGGTTGAGGGTCTGTGCTCATTTGGGATATGAAAGGCAGCAGCAGCAGTAGCAGCAGTAGCAGCAGTAGTAGTAGCAGTAGCAGCAGCATGGTGCTATTTGAGTGTGAATTATGTCCATGCTTATAGTAACTGGTTCGGGTTTATGACTGACCTGACGTCTATTGTAGCAGCGTCTAGATGGCGGGCTCCGTGGCGAAGAGTTTACGGACGCAGTTCGTAATCCCTTATACCGCGTTCGAAACACAGCTATGGGCGATGTGGCATCAGATCGCCTTACGATGGGTTTTTTTATGAAATGGTATGGGTACCAGTCGTTTAGAAAGCAATAGCAAACTATTGAACGTACACTTGTCCAGGGATCACGGGCAGCCAAATAAAAATGCTGGGTTTGAGTGCTACCTCCTGTAAACGATATGTAACTAACTTGGTAGCGATGGTGCGAGATAAATTTGCTCCTTCAGCGATATTCTTTCATAATATAACGGCTGCATGTTGGAATGTTAGCATGGCTACAGCTTTCAGTTTTTATATTGGCATGTTTGTCCTCTAATGCCTACGTTAATTCTTTATGTTTGTAAGTGCCAATCAATACATGCTAATGTAATTCTATGTATGCTTATTTCCAGCTGCGGCGTCATCAGATCCCAATGGAGCGATAAAGCTATCGGTACACATCACCTTGTTCATGGCGCTTGTGGTAGTGTCGGTGGTACCCAGCATCACATCATGGCCACACGACACCTTGTGATGGTGTCTGCTCCAACTGTACACAGTTTGCTGTATCCCACACCTGAACTATTTATACTGCATGAGATGTTAATATTCCATCACGGTACATTATCTCGATTTACAGATTCCATGAACAATTTCTTCGCATGGAAATCTCTAGCGTTGAATTTATGCGTGTAATGGTTTGCCTTTGCTGCCTTCTATTACAAGTCAACTAAAGATCTTCTGCATATGTTTATTCATTAGCTTAAATTTAAACTTAGTACTTAAATTTCTAGAAAATAACATTGTATTTTAATCGTCTGCCTCCTTACGGAAAATTACGCATAGTAGTCGATTGTAAAAAGCATTGCAGAGGTAAGTCCCACCTAATGACATGCGAATAAATGAAGAGAGATAAACTACTCATTTAAACACAAAGGCCACAAACAATTTGTTACAGGATTTATTACCTGGCATATTTCGCTGCATTTCGTCATGTGTATACTGTAGGGTTATATATCATATGCAGGGATTGCATGAATAATACTTAACACTTCATTTGATATATAACTCTGCTGTATGACGAGATGCAGCGAAATATGGCAGGCAATAAATCGGGGAAAATATTCTTTGTGGCTTCTGTGTGTAAATTCACAAAGGGAATAAATTGTTTTGAAACTACTCATTGGTGAGAAATTATGGCATGCGAACTTGTGTAAGAAATTGTTAACTAGACAAAGTTTTTAATGCAGCTTCTTACAGTCATCAGGAGAAAGAAGTTTGGGAAAACTGTTTTAATTGTATACTGGCGAGTAAGAAATATTAACTACAAAGGATGCTATCAATAGATTATATGAATCGAACCAATAAACCTCAAGCAGTATTAAAACAAAACACGATAAAAATTGATGCCCCTAGATAATTGCAAGACAGTATTAAGTTATATATAATAACAGTGATCATTCATATGTAGAGGATCACATATAGTTAGTTAGTTAATTAGTTAGTCGACAGATCATCCTCATTGCACATCGAACCATTCAGTCCATAAGTGCTCGGATCCCCTCCTCAGCAAATCCCGCAGCGTATAGCGGCTAACGACACCAGTTCTGTGTTGGTTTATCAATCTTCTTTGGCTTCCTGCGTAGTGTTCTTGTTTGGCCACCCCTCTTTTGATTTGCTGTTCTCGCAGTCTGACCATGGTTGTAGATTCGCAGTCATCACTTGGTTCTCGCACAAGTCTTACTTCTCGTAGTGCATTCAGAATGTCAGCCTAGTCCATGGCGCGTCCGCCCTCCACCTTAGCCATACCTGCGAGCTTGTCAGCCCGCTCATTTCCTTGTACTCCCGCATGCCCTGGCACGAAGATGAAACTAATCTTTGTCAGCCGAGACCGCTTCAGAGACAGCAACAGCTCTCTTCGGATCCACCCTATCTCTATCCTCTTGAGCATGCTCATTGAGTCGCTCAGAAAACATGCCCTGTTGAATGTTTGTGTCTCGAGCCATGTTATTGCTTTACTTACTGCCATGACTTCCATAGTCAGGCTACTTTGGTCTCAACAAAAGCACAAGAGTCCTCCTTCGCAATTCTCCCTCCCGCCCGCGCCGTGAAGGCCCATGAGCTTCTCACATGTCGGACGACCGACCCATCTGTGTAGATGACAGCCGTCTAACGAATTCTCGAAAATCAACGCTTGTACTTCCGCCACCACAACAGACGGATTTTCTTGTCTGCATTTTCTGTCTAGTTGGAAGCAAACTGAAAAGGACGTACGTAAATCTGTTGACACTTGTACCCACTCCTCGCCAGGTTCTAAGTCCTCCAGTGAACACACCTGTTGAAGAATGTCTTCGGCTTGACCCATCCATGACCTTCCTCTTTTTAACCTGCTGCCCTTCACCTTCCTAATCTCACTATGCAGTGGATGTTGTGTGTTTGCGTTAATTCTGAGGTAGGCACGTGCTCTGAAAATTTGCAGTCTGTCTTCAATGTTTGGAAAATCAAGAAGGTAGCGCCTAGCCCTGCATACTGTATCTCTCGTACATCTAAGAATAATGCGCATTGTTTCGATTTGTATTCTTTCCATCCTTTCTATCTGCCATCGCATACTCAAAAACAGACATGATCAGTCCCTCAGATAGGAGGCATAGATTGCGCTACTGACAGTTTGCTGCCGTCATCATCCGCATCGCAGCCAAACCCCTCTTGGCCTTTGTTATCACTTGTTCAATGTGCTTATTATAAGCAAGGCTTCGATCAAAACGTATCCCTAGGTAATTCATTGCCTGCGTTCTTTCCACAGTCTCTGAACACAGATTAACAGTTGGTGTTGACAATATGATTATTCAAAGAGAACCATGTCATTGTTGCCTTTGTTGGGTTGACCATTGCCCCAGCTTCAGCACACCAAGTACTTATGCGATTGAGTTCGGTTTGCAGTTCCACAGCAACCTGATTTCCAGCCTTACCCTGACGATACACTAAAACATCGTTGGCATATGACAATGTCCTCCCGGTCCAGTGATCTGCTCGCTGATGATTCTCACTGTGTAGGCGTTGAACAGCATCGGAGATAATGGTGATCCCTGTGGAGGGCCAGGATATATTGTTGTTGGTTCCGAAGTCAAACTGCCACATCTAAAAACTACTTTCCGTTGGAAGAGGGCTGCAGCGATCCAACAAAGGAGGAACGGACTTATCTTGAGTTCACGAAGCTGAAGCATTAGAAAATCCAATGGTGCTCTGTTGTACGCTTCCTCAAGATCAATCGCTGCAGCAAAGGTTTCAATGCCTGAGTGGAAACCTTCATAAACATCATAGGCAAAAACTGCTTGGTCCAGGTTTCTCTTTTCCGACGGCACCCTCCCAGGGTAGGTGGGAAAACACCTTGCTTCTCTAGCTGGCTTGATATTTTACTGGCAATTAACTTCTCCAGCAGCTTGCCTACCGTATTGTATTCTGTATGGTGATTACTCGATATCTCTGAATTTTTGTGTGGTCTTTGTCAGGCTTCGGCAATGGAATCAGATAGCTGTGTAACCACTCCTCCTTGATGCTAGCAGTCCCTATACTGTTGTGGTACATGTCTGCTAGTTTCTCTAGCTCGCTGTCGGTACACCTATTGATGTTGTCATATCTTATGCCGTCTGGCCATGCAGCACTGTTTTTTTTATCGTCGAAGCACAGCCTTGATTTCTTTCACTGTCACTGTGTCCTCATCCGAAATGTTCTGGGCCTTGCACCTATCTGAAGTGGCCTCCTTGGCAAGATGTCGGCCTCTCATGTCTGTCTGGTTGCTCTGCTCTAGATAGCGTTCGAAGAGGGCTTTGCCCTTGTTCTCGTTAGTCCTCTGCCAGATGAGGTCAACACCTTGGAAGTCAGGAATTCTCTTATTCTTGACTACACCACTCATACTTTTATGTAGTCGCCAGAACAATTTCAGTGACTTTTCTGTGCTTACTCTTTGACATACCTATGCCAATTTTTCACTTTTAACCACCTTAACCAGTTTTTTTAATAGCTTACTTTTGTGTGCATCTCTCTTTCTAACTGCATGCAGGGACTAGGATGGGAAACTCTTTTCTTCTTGGCATTTTGCCATTTCCTTACAACACTACGCTTATCCATGCAGGCCTTCTCCACCTCAAAAAGGCATAATAACTACAACCCATGGCGGTAGCGAATGTGACTGATAAGACCAATTCGCACTGTAAATGTTCGGATGCATGTGAACACATGGCCATTTTCACCATCATGTACCATCTTACGTCTCACACGCTCGGTGTGTGACTTACCTGCAATAATTTTCTCCTTTGTCTTTAAACCATTTCTGATATTTACCCTCAATGCAACACGTTCAGTGGCGAGTTGCTCCCAATGTGCATTATCAATGCCTGTATCAGTCATGTACCGCTTACATACATCTTATGTATCGTAGTAGAGATTGACCCTGAGATCTCTTACCCTTCTGTAATTCACCACAACAGATGTCCTTTGTATTCTACCGTAATCCATTCTCCTAACGTGTCCTATCCATCTACGTCTACGACGACTGAGCATGGAATACACCGTAACTTAACCTGATCTTTCCAATACTTCAGTATTTGTGATTTTGTCTTGCCACTTAATACCAAGTATTCTTTGCAGACAACGCATATGAAAGCTGTTAAAACGTTTCTCTTGGTGTGAGAAAGTTGTCCAGGCTTCATTGCCATAAAGAAGAGTACTAAGGACACAGGCTTGGTAGACAAGGACTTTTGTTTTGGCAGTAAGCTTCCTGTTCTCCCACTATTTTTGTTAACCTGTTCATTGTTGTTGCTGCTTAACTCCACAGTTGATTTCAAACTCTTCTGAAGTTGCACCAACACACTTGATTATACCCGTCATGCCTGTATGGAATGATTTCACAATGGGCAGAAGAGTTGGTAGGCAGCCAATCTTCTTTAGTGCTTTGAACAGACCCTAACGACTGACCAAATCAAATGCCTTTGTGAGGTCGATGATGGCAATAAACAGTGATTGATTCTGTTCACGGCATTTTTCTTGCATTTGTCGCAATGATAATATCATATCAATGGTAGACCGGTTCTGTCGGAAGCCACACTGTGATTCAGGGTAGACTTGATCTCCTAGGACTTGAAGTCTGCGCAGAACAATTCTGGCAAATACTTTCCAAACAATACACAGAAGTGAGGTACCTCTATAGTTGTTACAGTCGCTATGATGTCCTTTGCTCTTGTACAGTGTTATGATGCTTGAATCTTTGAAATCCCGTGGGACGTGTTCTTCCCGCCAGCATAGCTCTATTAGCTAGTGGATTTGTAAAGTGGGTGTGTCTTGCCCACTCCTGATAACCTCTATTGGAATCCCAACCTTACCTGGGGCCTTGCCAAATGCAAGTTCATTTATAGCACACTTAACTCCTGTTATGGTGGGAAGTGTGTCCAGGTGGTCAAGAGTTGCTAGGGCCTCTATGGCGTTGAGGACATCATCCGCTAGTTTGGTCTCACTTGAGTAAAGCTCCAAATAGTGCTCTACCCATCTATCCATCTGCTGTTTCTTACTCAGTGATGATTTATCCAGTCAAGGTTTTCAGTGGTGCAATTCTTTTGAAATGATTACTAGACATAAAATGAATACTAGACCACAGGGTTTCTTTATCCCTTCATACATGCTTCTTACATAACTTGATCCAAGAGTCATTTGCACACTGCCTGGCAGCCTTTTGCAGCATCCTTCCTTGCTTGCTTCAGCTCACTGAGAGTGTTACGCGTTGGTCTTTCCTTGTTTCTTAAGAGAGCTATCTTCATTTTTATCAATCAAGGGCTGCAATTTCTGGCTGTTTGCCGCAAACCAGTCCTGCCTCTTGTGATCCACAGTGCCGTTAACCCTTACCGCTGTTTTATAAAAGTTTCCTTAACTGTACCCCATTTTTCACTTTCTTTACAAGTTTCTGATGTATCGGTGAAAGCGTCTTCAAGTTGCTGTTGAAACTAAAAGCACTTATCAGGATCCTGGGTGTTAATAATATTAATCCTGGGGCTAGATTTGTGTTTAGCTGTGTAGATTCTCTTTTGTCTCAGTCTGACCCTTGCAACAACCAAAGAATGATCCTATCACAGTCAGCACTGTGTTAACTTCGAGTTAATGATGTTTGGTTCAGATGTTGTCTCTGTGAGATGATAAAGCTCGTTTGTTTGTTTGTTTGTTTGTTTGTTTGTTTGTTTGTTTTTAAAGGAGTTTGTAATACATAGGTCATTTCTGGTACAATGTTCTAGCAGCCTTTGCCCATTTTTATTCCTGCAACCGATGTTGTATTTTCAAAAGCACACTGGGCATAAACTCGAGTACTTGCCCATACAAGCATTGAAATCACCGAGTAAATAAATGTAGTCGGATTTTGGAACTGCCTTAATCACAGTCTAACTCCTCATAGAACGAATCCTTCATATCATCAGGGGAAGTGAGTGTGGGTGCATGTGCAGAGATAATGGTCGTGAAACCACAAGAGGTTGCCAAGTGCAGGGATAATAGTCTTTTATTATCGCCTGCTGGAATGTTAATCATTCCCGGCATCGAATTCTTCACTGCAAAGCCCATAACATGTTGCCTTTTTTCTGCCTGCTCTCTACCCTTCCAAGAAAAGGTGTAATTGTTTTCCCTGAGTGACCCTTCCTCAGCTAGGCGAGTGTCCTGCAGGCCAGCAATATCAATGTTAAGACGATTGAGTTCGGCATCAATCACAGCCGTTTTTCTCACATCTTCAATATTCGTCAGGTCAGTGGAAAATGCTGGACACATGGTTCTTACGTTCCAGGTTGCAAGCCGTAGCTTGAGGTTTCTATTTTTGTTCTTTTTAGTAATGCCTGGTGCATTGATTTTACAGCCTGCGATGCAGATTTTGTTCTAGCCCCAAGCACCCATTGAAGCAGGCAGGCTGTGGTGGGTCAGCACCCAATTAGCCTGGGGCTGCCCAGCTTGAGGCGGGCGGTAGCTGATCAGTGACACCTGTAAGTGTCTCCCACCGTCAGAGGCAACACGTGGCGCCCCATGTCTACGTAATTGACAAGGAATTATAACCTGTAACTGCTACCTCTCGCTTTGATTCCGAGACCAGTTAAGACCAGGCATGGAGTTATACCTCTCTATAGCACAAAGCCTGGGCTGAAATATGCAGACCATGTATTTCCCATGCAGCATAATCCCTCTCTCGGCCTGTCTAGTTCACTCCAGAGGAAAGATAACAGCAATACATCTGGAACAAGACAAGCTGCAGAACCTGCCGGATCAGCAAAGCAATGCTCTAACTGTCCGCCTGTCGGAGCTTCGATCCTAGACCAGCTGCCAACCAAGGCTAGGGCCTGATCTGCTCTGCCATGACATGTTGTCTTTAGGTTGCATTTACTCGCACGAGGATAAGGCTTGTATCCTCCCAATTGTGCTCTTCCGCCCGAAGCCGTTGACGCAATGTGGGGTGTCGGGTTTGGTGATCGCTGCCCAACATTCGGCGCTGACAGAAAGCATGTAGTACCATCTGCTGTCATTACGGTAGCTCAGTCATATCTAAGACCTGACTTACATTGAATAAATAGATTATCCTATACAATTAATGGGGAGCCGTGGTGGCGTAGTGGCTAGACACACGCCTGCCAGCCCGGGGGTCATTGATCCAATCTGCATCGGTGTAGATTCGAATTTTCAAAATTGACCTGGGCTCCCAGGTTGACCTAGCCTAAAATGGTTACCAAAAAATTTCTTTGGAAGTAAAGGCGGCCGATGTGATACTGACCACATCACTTACCAAGTGCAGATTGTCTATACCTAAAAAAAATATGAGTTTAGCATTATAGAGTCAGTGAACCTAGGGTGTGTAAAAGTAACATTTACTTTTACTTTGCACTTTATAAATAAACAATTGTACAAATTAAACAAACAAGTGCAGGACGCTTTCACATGACGAAAACGATTTGGGATTCTTTTGCTTGACTCATATTTGTATAGACCAATCGGCGCTCCGAGATTACGTGGTCAATGTCACACCGGCTGCCTTATCTTCCCCAGACATTTGCTGGGATCCATTTTAAACTGAGTCGAACTGATCCATTTTAAACATCTACTTCAATACGGATTTGAACCCATGACTAACCAGCCCAACGGGCCACCGTCTAGTCACTATGCGGCTCCTTATTTATTTAGATATAGTTCAATAATAATATAACATTTCCTTAGTAGTTATAGTTACACTCTAAATGTTTATATTTTGCATGAGCTCTTTACAATCTCAGAAAAATGTAACAATCAAACAGTTAATAATGCCTCATCCATGGTGTGTACAAATTAGACAGCATCCTACTAGCTTCATTAAACATGCCATTCAGTATTTTGGTACTTTTGTTGTAACATTGACCCCCATTTCTAAGATTGTGTATATCATTGTCTGTTAGACAGAAAAGCCATACTGTCATATCATTGCTGAACATGTTTACATTCCTGTTATGGTTGTTGCTGCCAATCTCCGTGGCGAAGCCGTTACGGACGCGATTGATAATCCCGTATTCCCGGGTTCGAAACACAGCGGTGCTGGTTTTTTTCAGAAAAAAGTATAGGTGCCGAACGTTCAGAAAGCAATGGCAAACTACTGAACGTAAAACTTGCCCAGGAATCACGAACAACATAATGCCGGTGTTGACTGCTACGTCCTGTGAAGGAAATGCAACTAAAATGGTTTAATGGATATTGTAATAAAGACACATGTTTGTCTAGTGTTCGAGTCGCACAGAGGGGCGCCTCGTGATGTTATCTCTAGCTACCACACATTATTAGGATATATCTGTAAATAAAATCTGATACACGTGATACGAAGAGAGATCTAGTCAGTTAGGAGACTCCTGGGGGAGGGAGAGGGGGGGTGTGTTGCTGGAGCAGGGGAGTTCGTGCTTTGTGCAACGCTTTCGGCAGGCCGCCCTGTGAGAGTTGACTTAGCCACATGAGATAAAACCCGGTACGATGAAGTCAACCATCTCGCCTCTAAATCCGGTTATTCTAGTAAGGTCGGTATTAATCTGACTATTGTAGGTAAACTGTACGTTGAACCTACGAACCAAAAAGCAGATTCGCTGAGAAACATACAATGGCCTTGGAAATTTTCGTTTCTGAGGAAACTGCAAAGAATACCATGGGTGGACAAAAACAACAACAACAACAAACGAATGAAGCAGTTCTGCAAGACACAAATGAAAAAAAAAAGTACATTGATTTGATAAATTAGGTGTAAACAGTTGTTATGAAGAGAAACTAAAAACGTGGTGATCACCTGCAAGATTGACCTTGAAAGAGCCAGGAGAAGACAGGGAAATAAATACCCAAACGGTTGTAGGCCAGATGATGTAATGGGGGTCAAGAACACGGGCCTGGTCCAGGCCTCAGGTGGTGTGAGATGGCGAACTATGACAGGCCCACGTTTATCGTCATGGCACAAACTAATCATGATTTACAGTCAGATTGTCTGTCACAACAATAACTGTCATCTACTGCCTGTAGTACTTGCAGTGTAGCGTGATGGTGGGGGGGGGGGGGGGGGGGTCGGGATTCTGGGGAATTAAGACAGCCTGTCTAGTACACTCGCCGTGATCTGTGAAGGTTAGGATTTTCTTTTTAGCCCCGACAGAAAAAATCCACATATTACCGAGGATTCGAACCTGGGTCTCCCGAAGGAGAACACGGCGTTATTAGCCTTTCTGCCAGCCGCTCCCCTACAACCGGGTTATTTATGAAAAAATAATACCTGATCAAAAACAATTGAAATTAAATTATTTAGAGACAGAGTTTTTTAGTTCCTCCGCCGCGGGCCGTACCACTGAGTATAATCCACAGACGAATCATTGTCAGTTGCGCCTCTGGATTAAGTTATTGAAATATGTAAATATTATGTACAGAAGCTTGCCACATTTGGTTTATTTGTGTTGTCTCTGGGAGGCTAGACAATTTGTGACCTTCCAGATACTTGTCAATGTTCTTTCATTTTCATTCATTCCACCTCTTTTCATTGCGTTATTGGTGAAACAGTCTGTTTCAGAGTAATACCACTGATGAGTATTGTGTCATTTGCTGTAAAATATACTTGTTACATTATTACCAGTTGTGGACAGTTGTTTTTGTCTTAATTTGTGTGTGCTTTTTATGTCTAGTAATCATTTGTTGTCCGCGTCTGTGGCTTAGGGGTCGTGAACGCAGTTCCATAGGCCCATCATCGGGTTCGAAGTCAGGCGCACACGATTTGTGAGTAGATCTCTTTACGTTGTTGTTACATAATAGTATGAGCGTCGGCCGTTCAGACAGAAATTACAAACTACTGAACGTAAGGTTGTCTAGAAAATCACAAACAGTTAATAAATGTTAGGGTTGACTGAGACGTCATGTAAAGGACATGCAGTTAACTAACCATCAAAGAAATATGAATCTGTGAATGGTGTACACCATATATCTTATTGCACAAAGCGTTCATTCGAATACAGACGCATTTATGGTTACATTTAAGTGTGTGTGTGTGTGTGGGAGGGGGCGGGGGAGAGAGAGTTATGGTAGTGATTTGATGCGCCTACTGGTCTATTTTATATAACTATGTATGTTAACTGTATTAAAATAACTTTATGTTTATGCATGAATGTACAATAGTTGCAGAGATCAGTAACTGTACAATTGTGCATCGACGAAGTTATCATTGCTCCAGTGCCGCCTAAGGATGGTTGAACACCAAATCGTTACACACACTTCGTCTACTTGACGTTCAATAAACCATCACTCATTAGGGAAAAACTAACACACACTTCGTCTACTTGACGTTCACTAAACCATCACTCATTAGGGAAAAACTAACACACACGTAAAAATAAGTCCCGATCACTTCCTAGTAGTAGCAACTGCTAGTAATAGTACCACTTGTCTGGACTACGCTTAAGTTCAGAGCGAGCGAAAACAAAGCATATTGCACTGTTACAAGAAAACGATAGCGTTAGAACAAACGTGGCCTCGTATGATACCATGATGCTAACACTATGACTGTTGTGTGTTACCGAGGACCATAATGGAAACAAACAAAGATAGCATTGTAACTTGTCTTGCATGGTGCAGAAGACGACTAAGGACAGGTTTTCTTGAGACTGGTTATCTCATCGTGGAGAAAACTTTAGCTGCAAACAAGTCCAGGTAATGACAGCTGAAAGATGCTGCTGTTGACAGCGATGTCCTGTAAAGGATATGCACAAAAAAAATCGTGAGCATGTCTAATAAGGACTGGTTGAGAGCTTGTGCTGCATTGGGTTGAGCTGAGTTGTGCTAAGCTTAGTTGTGCTGAGTTGAACTGAGCTGAGTTGTGCTGAGTCAAGAACCGACATCACAGCACTAGGTACATTCGAATATAGTGCTCCGTCCTCATCTTCAACAGTCAGCGAAGATCCCCACTACTATGGTACTAGTTGCAGTCTCAGTATGTTACTTGCCCGTCTGGCCTTTCCGATGAGTATTGATTATCGGCCAGATCGTCTGGTAAATCCATACCGCTCCATTCTGTCTAGGCTATGATGATTTATCTGTTCTTCCACACTATACAGAAGATTTCTAAAGGGCCCTGATTACATCCAACTTATCATGCATTAGTACCCCAATCAACGGTGCAGATCCAGGCAAGCTATCCGCCAGCTGGTTTCCCGCCACACCAGCATGTCCAGGGGGAAAAAGATTCAAAAGATGCTCCCTGCCTTTGGTTGTTTAATTGAAGCAAGCTACTCTGCGCGACGCGTGTCTGTCTTCAACTTTCTCAGTATGCACTGTGAGTCCGTTACAATCATCACATTGATGCATTGGATGATAAAAGACAACAGACAATAAGACCTGGACTCCAGAAAGAAAACTGTAGAGGACCCAACGTGAAATAACTTACCCAGAAATCATGGATGATGAGACGAAAAGTATCAACCAGTTGGGTCACTTTAGGGAGGTTCACCGCCGACAGGGTGATTAGGAAAGGGTGTGTTTCTGCCCTGGATGACGCCGTAACACTTAAGGATCCATCTTCATCATTGTTCCGGAGCAGTTTCCTACTATGGAAGTCTGTGATAGCACAATCACATTTTGCAGGCCTAGAGAAAAGAGGAATAGTTGGCCAATAGTTCCCTCACATTGGCAAGACACGAGACCACACATCCAACCTGCGTCTGACCGGGCGCATGACATTATTAACGCAGTTCACTATCAACTTCGCTAACGCGCCGCACACGAAAGGATTATCAGCCATAAACAATACGGCAAAATAGGTCCAATAAAATGGCCACGTGACACACGGCGCCCAATCACAGAAGCCACAATTGCCTGACGCAGCAGACAGCATGTAAAACATTCAGAAGGTCAACATGAAATGGACCAGATCAACACTAGGATATTTGAGCACTTCCTTTGAGTATGTCACTTATCATGACACCCTCTTAACATTAATCATCCAAGGATCAGTTGAAGGAAAGCAGAGAAAATGAAAACAGAAAAAAATACTGAACTGAAAACATTAAAGAGTGGACAAAATGTACTGCTTCTACACTTGTATGCGTTGTTGGGGACAAGAGGTGACGGTGGATTATGATTACTGGTGCTTCATGAGCTACGACCCACGCCCGCGGTTACTGGATGAGA
The DNA here is from genome assembly GCA_014155875.1 of Cepaea nemoralis. Classification (NCBI taxonomy): domain Eukaryota; kingdom Metazoa; phylum Mollusca; class Gastropoda; order Stylommatophora; family Helicidae; genus Cepaea; species Cepaea nemoralis. The sequence goes on from JACEFZ010013722.1 coordinate 54,633, forward strand.
AGATAAGATGATCGAGGTACGGAAGGATGTCATCACACAAACCGACACCTGTTCTAGTGGCGAACGAGAGTTATGGAGACACATGATCGCTTAAACCAGTTCGCAAATTACTGCATGATGATTTTTGTTATTAACTTTATGTACCGGACAAGATAAACTGAAGTTATTGTGATTTCAACATAGTCTCAATGGAGTTCAGAGTGTGAATATTCACCTCATCAATTCTACAGTCTTTTGTGTATTTACATATATTAACAATAATTGTGTTATTAGTGAATCTAGTATATGCAACTTAGAGCGCTTTAGATTCATAATCTAGAATAGCAATTACACATTTTGTACACATTTGCACAGGGTGTTTGTAAAGTCTCACTACACTTTGTATGAAGAAACAATTTGAAAAGTGAAGTACATGTTATCATCAAACAATGTGCTAAAAAAATTCATTACATTAATTGCAATAGTCACTGCTATGGTCTAACGCTGTTTTAGGGAAGCTGGAAAGTACCAATGAAGTATTCATTATAACAGGTGTTGGAAATGTCCACCACGGGCTTCAAGACATGATTGTACACGTCTCTTCATATTGTCGAATACCTTCTGCAACGTGTCTGTTGTTATTTCTTGAATTTTAATTCTGATTGTTCAATCCAACAAATTTCTTTCTTCCGTTGATAACACAATTCTGTTTGGCGTGCAAAGAATTACTCAAACAGACGACAGCCAATCGCTGGATATTGCTTCTCAGTGGACTGTGGAGCACATTTTATGACATGCATTTCATTTTTCAAATGTGTTCTACATACAAAGTGTAGTGAGACTTTACATACACTGTATATGCGATAGAAAAGTTTACAACATAAAGAATTCTTTTCATGGTTATTATTATCCCAGTGACTTATGAAATAAGAATGGCTTACATTCCGCCTCGTCTATGACCATTCACAAAGTATTGCTGCAAAGCAGGACCTCACTTGCACGTTCGTGTGTTTCCATTTCTTGCGCGCCTATGACTTTAAAAGCTTTTGTCCAGTCGTAGATTAGTAGCCATAAATCACATCACATAACTCGTGAATAAATGGATTTCTGAATAGAATGTTGTTTGACTGAATTCCTACTTTAAAGCCACGGTATTGTTCTCATCCATAAAATGTATAGTTACATAATCTTTCCTATTAAACATTAAAACGAAAATCTATTGTCGCTTGTGTTAATGTACACACAGCAGCCCAGAATTATGCTTTTGTGCATGTGTGTGCGTGCGTGCGTGCGTGTGTGCGTGTGTGTGCGCGCGCATTAACACAGACACTTATACTGCTATATGCATGTAAAACATGGACAACAAGCAGCCTAGCTGAGAAACATTTAATGGCAATGGAAATGTGAAAAATGCAAAGAATAACTTGATGAACAGAGTGAAACCAACGAGCAAGTCCTACAAGAAACAAATGAAAACCATAAATTGGTTAGAGAAATTAGAGTACAGTCAATGTTATGAGGATGAATAAATCGGAAACTTTAGTGGCGACTGGCAAAAGTGATCGGAAAGTAGTAAAAGGAAGGCAGAGAGATAAATACCTGTACGGCTTTACCGTATAGCACAGTCGGTACAAGGATACAGACATGATCCGTGACTCTGGTGATTGCGTGAGATGGAAGGATCATGACCGCCCACTGTTTATCAGCATCGACCATGATGATGATGAATACAAGCACCGTATGCAAAATATATCAATAAGTTTGTTGCACTGACACAACATTACCTCGAGGTCATTGTATTAACAGAAAGATCGCATGCAAAATGTATCGAGGTTATTGTATTAACAGAAAAATCCCATGCAAAATATTTCGAGGTCATTGTATTAACAGAAGGATCACATGCAAAATATTTCGAGGTCGTTGTATTAACAGAAAGATCACACGCAAAATATTTCGAGGTCGTTGTATTAACAGAAAGATCACACGCAAAATATTTCGAGAAAATTGTATTAACAGAAAGATCACATGCAAAATATATCGAGGTCATTGTATTAACAGAAAGATCACATGCAAAATGTATCGCGGTCATTGTATTAACAGAAAGATCGCATGTAAAATTTATCGAGGTCGTTGTATTATCTAAAAGATCACATGCAATATATATCAAGATGTTTGTTGCACTGACACAAAATTATCTCAAGGTAATTTTATTAACAGAAAAAAGCACTTGCAAAATATACCAAGGTCATTGTATTAAAACAAAGATAAAATGTAATTACCTCGAGGTCGTAGGAATGACGCAAAGATGATGGGTAAAATATCTCGAAGTCTTAGCATTGACACAATAACCAAGGGTATCATATCTCGAGATCTTTGCATTGACACAATAACCAAAGGTATCAAATCTCGAGGTCTTTGCATTAACACAATAAACAAGGGTATTATATCTCGAGGTCTTTGCATTGACACAATAACCAAAGGTATCAAATCTCGAGGTCTTTGCATTAACACAATAACCAAAGGTATCAAATCTCGAGGTCTTTGCATTGACACAATAACCAAGGGTATCATATCTCGAGGTCTTTGCATTGACACAGTAAACAAAGGTAACATACCTCGAAGTGGTTGTTGTATTACAAAAAAGGTCACGGACATAAATGTATGAAGAAAGTTATTACACTCATTTACTTAAAGTCCAATGGCAAAAATATTTCGAGATCGATGTTGCATTGACACAAAGACCCCTGCATAAAATATCTCGAGATCAATGTTGCATTGACACAAAGATCATTGGATAAAATATCTCGAGATCAATGTTGCATTGACACAAAGATCATTGGATAAAATATCTCGAGATCAATGTTGCATTGACACAAAGATCATTGGATAAAATATCTGGAGGTTAATGTTGCATTGACACAAAAACCTCTGAATAAAATATCTCGATGTTACATTGGCACAAAGACTACTGAATACAACATCTCGAGATTGTTGTTGCATTGACACAAAGACCCCTGGATAAAATGTCTAGAGATCGATGTAGCACTGACACAATGGGTCACTACCATTGAATGTAAATAAGAAAGAGAGTACTGAAATGTTATATAAACCAGTTTTGCTGTATGACAGTGAATCGTGGAATGTAAATGAACAAATTAGAAAGAACATAGACGCAACGGAGATGTGGTTCCTGGGACGAATGTTGTGAATTCCTTGGACTGCCAGTGTAACTAACGACGACTGTCTGGAAAGGGCTAATGCAACTAGAACATTGCATACACCTATAAGAAACAACGAAACTGCTTGCTTTGGCCATGTGATGAGAAAAGAGGCCTTGGAGAACATCGTGACAACTGGAAAGATCAATGGGGAAAAGAGGCAGAGGCAGACCACGTGAAATTATGCTGAATGGACTCAGATGGTGGCATGTGGGATATCATCAGCACAGGTGATCCAGAACATCAAGGACCGAGATCTGTGACATAAACAGAACATCAAGGACCTAGATCTGTGACATAAACAGAACATCAAGGACCGAGATCTGTGACATAAACAGAACATCAAGGGACCGAGATCTGTGACATAAACAGAACAGAACATCAAGGACCGAGATCTGTGACATAAACAGAACATCAAGGACCGAGATCTGTGACATAAACAGAACATCAAGGACCGAGATCTGTGACATAAACAGAACATCAAGGACCGAGATCTGTGACATAAACGCATATGCCAGCTGGTAAGGTACTTGATGATGGTCTTTGTGTGAATGAAATGTATCGAGAGAAGGGAAAGAGAGTTGTGAGAGATACAGAGACAGAGAGAGAGTTGTGTGTGTGTGAGAGAGAGAGAGAGAGAGAGAGCTGTGAGAGAGAGAGAAAGGAGAGAGGGATTAAGGAGAGAGTTGACAGAGAGTTGTGAGAGAGAATTGTGAGAGAGAGAGAGTTGTGAGAGAGAGAATTGTAAGAGAGAGAGTTGTGAGAGAGAGAGAGTTGTCAGAAAGAGTTGTAAGAGGGAGAGTTGTGTAAGAGACAGAGTTGTGAGAGAGAGAGAGAGTAGTGAGAGAGAGAGAAGAGAGAGAGAGAGATGAGAGAGAGAGAGTGAGTTGTGTGAGAGAGAAAGATGCAAGAGAGAACGTTGCGAGCGAGAGAGAGAGAGAGAGAGAGAGAGAGAGAGAGAGAGAGAGAGAGAGAGAGAGAGACGACGAGCATCAGTGGGGTAAAATCAAAAAAAGGGGGAAGGGTGGAGAGATTGGGAGAGAGGGTGAGTGGGACAACAGAGAGTTGGGATGAGGAGAGAGCGGGAAAGAATGGGTGGCGAAAGTCTGGGGAGAGGGAGTGTGTGCAGATAGAATGGGGACATAGAGATTGAGAGTGGGAAGAGAGGGTTGTGAGGCAGACAGACAGACAGAGGGGAGTAAAAATAGAGGAGTGAGAAGGAGTCAAGTTCGTGTATTCGCAAGTGCAGAGTTGTTTGACAACGTCCTCCAGCGTGAGAATTGAGCCAGATGCATCCCTGCCACACTAGGTTAAAGGTCAAAACAAACAACGTTCGCGTGCGATTAAGCCACACTCGAGATACAGTGTTAGGCGCTTGTGTGTGATGACCAAACAGTACACAAGGCCATCCCCGAATATCTGGCAGTAGTTATACTAGGCTAGTTCAGGATTAAAGGTAAACATATGACTGTGTCACTGATAAATGTTTGACTGCTGCAGATACAGATTTACTAATCTGTTAGACCTGTAACTGAAACATTGACATACAAATGATACTGCTACAGATGAGTAGCCTGTATACATTTTCGTGCATATTAATTTTTCTCATACATTTGTACCTGTGTATGTTTATTGTTTGCGTGCTGTGAATACTTTAGTCGCAATGTCCATGTTGTCACTTATTATTGTATTCTAGTAAAGTTTTTTTCTCCGTAATCTCGTATACTCTCAGTCAGGTAACGTGCTGACGGTTCAAATCAGCAGTGGTTCGAATCGCATCGGTAACTTACGGGGCATGTGAGCCGGCCGCTCAGAAAGCAATGGCAAACTACTGAGCGTAATCTTGCCAAGAGATCAACATACAGCTGAAAGATGCTGGTGTTGACAGCTAAGTCCTGTAAAAAGGATATACTAAAAAAAAAAAAAGTACAGTTTACCGATTTTACTTCTCGTTTTCGTTGAAAACATTCGTCACATTATTCAAAGAGAAAACTCAAAAACTGTGTACTAAAAAATAATGAATATCGGCTAAATAGTAAATTAAATAAGACCCTGATACTGACTTCATATGTCTGTCTGTCTGTATGTCTGTCTGTCTGTCTTATATCTCCGGAGAGTGAAGACGTGTTTTCGTATCTCTTACTTCTCGGATTATTATTACTGCAAGCTGAATCACCTATCATGGATTTTTATATCAATGTGCTCGTTGTGATTCTGAGGATGTGGTGAAATAGTTTTTAGATTAATACAAGTGTTTATTATCGCAAAAATGTGTGTTATATCTAATATTCATTTCGAGTGATAGTTGAACACTATTAAATTTTAACCAATCAAGTGCACGAGGCGTGTCAGATACAACCACGGGACCTCAAATTGCCCGCGGCGTGGCTAGATAACAATGCGATTGCTGCGTTCTTCAAGTTTAGCTAGTCGTAATATTATGCAATAATGTCAGGGGAAGGAGAGTGCTCCGTATTGGAAGTGAATGGTGAAAGGACTCGCTCAGGTTTACGATCGGCTGTCAATAAAACTTACACACTAAACAAAGAGAGGGCCGTGAAGAATAAGCTATCCAAGTGCATAAATCCCAACGGCCTAGTCGTCAAAACACCAACTCAGGACAGTGTGTTACTGTTTCCTTCAACAACACACTCCATTATGAGGCATTCCGAACTTGCCTACTCAACTACTACAGGCTTGAACTAATTGAACACAGGCAAGATAAGCACGGGGCCCACGTTGAGGATCTGATTACGACGACAGTGATTACGATACATTTGTACCACAGTAAAAATAAACTCATGACACAGGGCAGTAATGAAAACATTAATTCCTGGCTAAAAGTAGATTTTGTTGAACTTGAAAACTCGACACAGGCATTCACCGAATCTACGCAGCCCACAACTACAGCTGTCGACAGCACACCAGCTAACAATGTTCGTCAATTAACTCATACGATGAGTGTACATGACAACATCAACACGAGGCCTGCCAACCCACCAGTGCTCTTGGCCATTGAATACCCAATGGAGCGTATCCAAAACAACATAGAACCCAATGTTGACATTGTTGAAGAAGTACCTGCCTCAGATAACAATAGCATCTTAACTATCAATGGACATTCGTGCGACTGTAAACAGCGCATTGAGGAACTAGAACAATCACTAAAGGCGCTCATTGTCACTGTTTCAACCAACATTGAAGCAAACAACAAGATAAGCAGTGATTACAATGCTCTCAAGACAGAAGTCGCACTCCTGCGAGACGAAAATTTACTGCTGAGAAATACAGTTCAAATCTTACAGAATGTGTCCTCTACCAACCAAACCGAAGAAGCATGTAATTCCCAAGCAACCGCTTCATCCTTAGGAAATCTTGGGGACGCTCAATCCCACCCAGAACAGATAAGCGCTATGAAAACACCTCAATGCGCAGAGGAAGATAAACAACAACAAATACCTCAATGCGCAGACGAAGATAAACAACAACAAGCAGTCTACCCCATTGACGTCAAAATAAGCAATAGGTTCGAAGTACTTCAAGAAAAGTCACCAGAAAACCTACAGTGCTCTAACATGCTGCCAACGGGCAAGACAAGCCTACAAGATACATCGAGAGAACCATATGGAGACATAAAGACTGCTGATAATCGGAAATGGATGAAACAACGGGCGAGACGTGCTGAAAACCAACATGTACAGACAGCACGACCTGACTGTACACATATTATACTAGGCGATTCCTTAATGAAAGGTTTATACAGCGACAGGATGGCCACGTCAGACACAGACATTGTTTCAATAATCCCACTGCCTGGGGCTGGTGTAGACCGGCTAACAGACAAGATTAGCAGGTTGGCTGTTAATCATAAGGTTAGAAGGGCAAGCGTACATATTGGTATCACCGACACCATGAACAACCAACAAATCACAGGGTCTCAACTACTGGCACTCTTGAACGGATTACGTCACACTTTTCCTAACTCATCCATTTTCTTCTCCTCCATCATATCACCAAGTTATGGACAGCTGCGCCGTCTAGCTGACATAAATAACAACATTTTGCAGAAGTTCTGTTCTCAAAACATGATACAATTCATCAACAATACAGCATCATTCACTTCACAGGCTGGTGCACCAAAAAGAGTCTTTATAAGGATCAAATACATTTGTCTACATTGGGCACCAGTTTTCTCGCCAAGAATATCAAATATCCTGAACGGACATACCATACATACAATAGGGGATCGCGCCGGACACTTTTAGCTACTCCTGAAACTCAAGCCAGACGACATACTCCCGTCACATCAAGTACCAATAGGACAGAAGTTTGCAGACCACTCATAACCACTGCACCTGAAATCCAAGCCAGACGGGACACTACCACTACACCAAGTCCGTTAAATACTTTCACACAGGAGGGTAATAATTACGAAGATATTTTTCCTATTCTCCCCAGAAAGGAACCAACTCTCAGCAACAACGATGTGCCACCACAACCTCCTGTTAGCCACCAACCAGAGGCTCTAGATGGTAGTCATTACATACCCATGAGACATCATCAGTACCCAGTTCATTGTAACCCAGAATGGTTGCACCTCACACGGTATAGCCCAGCTACACTTCGTCAAGCACTTATAATGTCGCTATACCAACAACCAACACAACCTGGTATTTACTAGCAACTTAGCACAAAGCTACACCGGATCTCGGTACAAGAAAGAGCCTCTCCTTGAACGTTTATCTGCATATTTGGTTACTACTTGATCTAGTAACGTATTAGGTTATAAGCAACTACAAACATTGACTTGTTTTGACTTTATATTAATGGATAGTACTTAGCTGTATAGCTTTTACAATACTTTTCATTGTGTTTTTACTGTGAGTGAGGGGGTCTTCACTGTTCTTCCTTGTGCTTACTGTTTAACGTTTTATTTCCCGTGTGGGATACTCCGCTTTAAACAGAGACATTGACTTGTATGGTCATTTATTAATTCTTTTGGAAAACAGTTGGTTACTTAGCTTGTGAAGTAGTTTTTTTTTTTTTCAGGTTAATTATTTGTTGTATGTTCTTTAATTCGTTTTGTTCCGTGTTTGCATTATATGCGTTGGTCTAATTAGTTATATCGTTATAATATTGTCATTTACATATCTATTTGTATTACTGATATTTTGTAAGTTAATGTAATTGTGATTTTTTTTTTTTATGATCTTGTATTTTTGCTTAACTTTGACTAATTTACACTTTTTTCATGGATGAAATGTCTGAGAAGTGGCAACACTGGCTCAATAAGTCAGGAATACGCCTTGGACACTTAAACATTTGCAGCTTATTTAACAAGCTACCAGAGTTATCTTCTATTCTTAATCAAAATTTTCATTTATTCGGCCTTAGTGAAAGTAGACTTAATGATAACATTTCAGATGAGGACATATCTATTAAAGGGTACAAAGTTTTTAGAAGGGATCCCTGTAGGAAACAAGAGACAGGCATAGTAACCTATGTTTCTAATTTACTAAATGCTCACCGTAGGCTAGACTTTGAAACTTGCGAAATAGAATGTATGTGGTTAGAGCTAAAACTTCAAAACCGCACACCCCTGATAATTGGCTACCTTTATTGAAATCCCAGTGCTGGACACGTCTGGTACGAAAACTTCACTACCATGATGGATGTGGTTTTCGCTTCCGGGAAGGAAATTATACTACTCGGAGACTTTAACATTGACACCAACAAATCCAACATAATATGGGGAAATATAATTGCATCATACAATTTCCAACAAATAGTACAACAGGCTACTAGAGTAACAAAGTCATCTTCAACAGTCATAGATCACATTTATGTAACTTGCTCAGACAACATCATAGAATGCGTTGTACCCAATTGTGCAGTGAGCGATCACTACCCAATATGCTGCACGTGGTCTAAACAAGGAATTAAAACTCCTAAACATAAACACATAAGTGTAAAATATAGAAGTTACAAACATTTCAACCAAAACGCATTTTTACAGGACTTGCTCAGTTCACCTCTAGACAATGTTTGTCAGCTTCCTGACCCGGATGATGCTCTGGAATTCTGGATGAAAACATTTACTGATGTTTTTGATAGACATGTGCCAATCAAGGAAGTTCGAGTAAAACACCACGTCAAGCCACCTTGGATCACCCAGGAAATACTTCAAATTATGAGAGACAGGGATAAAGCACATAAAAAGCGGGACCTCAGCGCATACCGTACTCTTAGAAACAAAGTTCAATATACCATACGACGGGAAAAGAAAAATTACTTTAAGAACTTAGTAATGGATAAAACAAATAGTAAGGATATATGGAAGGCAATTAACACCTTGACAAACAAGTGTAACTTCCGAAATTCTTTACCATCAAATCATATTACATGCGACCAATTCAGTAATTTTTTTTCAAACTGACATAGACCAGTTGAAGGCTTCAATGCCTAATTCTCCTTGCAACTTATCTTTACTGTCATCGTTTTGCGAGAATAGATGCTCCGGCGATATTCTTTCCGACATACCGCTAATGACAATCACTGAGGTATTCACTTACCTCAGTAACCTACAAAACACAACCTCATCTGGGTTAGATGGAATCAGCAACCGGATTCTCCGTTGTGCTGCGCCAGTGATCTGTATATCACTAACCTATGTATATAATCAGTGTCTCACCAAAGGCCACTTTCCATCAGCTCTCAAAATCGCTAAAGTGTACCCTCTTCTTAAATCTGGTTCATTGGACAATGATCTCCCGAACAATTACAGACCCATTTCCTTACTATCATCACTATCTAAGCCACTAGAAAAACACATCCATAAAGTAACATTACAGTATTTAGTTCGCAACAAGCTTATTGTTGACAACCAATCAGGACTTCGACCAAAATATTCTTGCCATACGGCCCTAACAAACATGATAGAAAATTGGCACCAGAATATAAACAACAACAGTCTATGTGAAACTGTGTTTATTGATTTCAAGAAAGCATTTGATATGATAGACCATGTTATTTTAATTAAAAAACTTCAGACAATGAAAATTGGCCCTAATGTAGTCACTCTAATATCATCTTTTCTATCAAACAGAAAGCAAGTAGTATCACATAATAAATGTCTGTCTAATACCACTACCTTCAATATTGGAGTACCGCAAGGCTCTATTCTTGGCCCTCTATTGTTTGCCATATATATTAACGATCTACCTTTACATCTTTCGTCGTCCTGCGATCTATTTGCAGACGACTGTACAGTGTACACAAATGCTGAAAACTGTATTATATTGGAGTCGTCTTTACAACAAGAATTAAATAATGTAGTTAGGTGGAGCTATTCAAACCGTATGCAAATTAACATCACTAAAACAAAATTAATGTTACTAACAACCAGACAAAGACTTCAAACTCTAAGCTCACACACATCACTTCAACTTCACATCGATAACATGCCAGTAGAAAGTGTAATTGAGCACAAAACATTAGGCATAATCATTGATAGAAACCTAACCTTTAATTCCCACGTTCAAGCGCTTATTAAACAAACAGCGAAAAAAGTCTACCAACTCGCCAAAATTAAAAACTTCCTTGATGAGGACACAAGGAAACTATTCTATACTTCTCATATACAGACCCACTTTGACTACTGCTCTACAATCTGGGACGGTTGTTCTAATTCAAACACCAAGCGACTTTACTCACTCCAGAAACGGGCCATGAGTCTAATTTATAACAAACATTTATCTGACAATCCTAGCCTGTATAAACGCCTTCAGTTACTACCACTCCGCAAACGCCTGCTTTTCAATAAAGCTAAACTAATTCACAAAATCCTGCATCGGAATGCCCCAAATTACCTTTGGCCATTGTTTAAATATAATGCTAGACACAGTAAACGTTTAAATATATTACACATTCCGAAGCCTAGGATTGACTTATACAAAACAAGCTTAACGTACTCTGCAGCTCAGCTGTGGAACAATCTTCCACAAGAAATCAAAGACATCACCAATCCCTATTCATATAATCGCAAATTACTCGAACACTATCTCAGTACGGATTATCTTCCCCCTTAATAATAGAGATAATAATAATAATAATAACAAAACCCTAGTATAACAGCCAGTCCCCTTTTGGTAGGCCAGTATATTCCACATGGCTAATAACAAGTGTCAGACCATTATCTAATTTTACTGTGTTGTGTAGTTTTGATGTTCGCATTTTGCCCATGCCTTTATAATGCATATCTTTTTTATTGTTGCTGTTCTCTGTTAGCCTTGAATGATGTGTGAATGAAATAATGTATGAAAGAGAGTGATAGAAGGGCAGAATGTTAGACGGGCCTGCGTGCCCAATTCTTAACCCTTTGAAAATAAAGTTTGTTCGATCGTTCGTTCGTTCGTTCGTTCGTTCTCTAGACACTATTGTTGGAGACTGTCTGGGTTAGTCACTGTATTTCTCTAGACACTATTGTTGGAGACTGTCTGGGTTAGTCACTGTACTTCTCTAGACACTATTGTTGGAGACTGTCTGGGTTAGTCACTGTACTTCTCTAGACACTATTGTTGGAGACTGTCTGAGTTAGTCACTGTACTTCTCTAGACACTTTTGCTGGAGACTGGGTTAGTCACTGTATTTCTCTAGACACTATTGCTGGAGGCTGTCTGGGTTGGTCACTGTATTTCTCTAGACACTATTGTTGGAGACTGTCTGGGTTAGTCACTGTACTTCTCTAGACACTATTGCTGGAGACTGGGTTAGTCACTGTACTTCTCTAGACACTATTGATGGAGGTTGTCTGGGTTGGTCACTGTATTTCTCTAGACACTATTGTTGGAGACTGTCTGGGTTAGTCACTGTACTTCTCTAGACACTATTGCTGGAGACTGTCTGGGTTAGTCACTGTACTTCTCTAGACACTATTGCTAGAGACTGTATTAGTCACTGTACTTCTCTAGACACTATTGATGGAAACTGGGTTAGTACACTGTACTTCTCTAGACACTATTGCTGGAGACTGTCTGGGTTAGTCACTGTACTTCTCTAGACACTATTGTTGGAAACTGGGTTAGTCACTGTACTTCTCTAGACACTATTGCTAGAGACTGGGTTAGTCACTGTACTTCTCTAGACACTATTGCTGGAGACTGGGTTAGTCACTGTACTTCCCTAGACACTATTGCTATGGACTGGGTTAGTCACTGTACTTCTCTAGACACTATTGCTGGAGACTGGGTTAGTCACTGTACTTCTCTAGACACTATTGCTGGAGACTGGGTTAGTCACTGTACTTCTCTAGACACTATTGCTGGAGACTGTCTGGGTTAGTCTCTGTTTTTCTCTAGACACTATTGCTGGAGACTGGATTAGTCACTGTACTTCTCTAAACACTATTGCTATGGACTGGATTAGTCACTGTACTTCTCTAGACACTATTGCTGGAGACTGTCTGGGTTGATCACTGTAATTCTCTAGACACTATTGCTGGAGACTGGATTAGTCACTGTATTTCTCTAGACACTATTGCTGGAACCGGGTTAGTCACTGTACTTCTCTAGACACTATTGCTGGAGACTGTCTGGGTTGATCACTGTAATTCTCTAGACTCTGGCCTGCCAGCATAGTGGTCATGTGTTCGACCCACATTGTGACGGAATCGAATGTTTAAAATAGACCTGGGTTCCCCCATCGACCCAGCCTAAACTGGGTACCGGGAAATGTCCTGGGGAGTAAAGGCGACCGGCGTGATACAAATCAAATCAAATCAACTTTATTAGAGTCACAAATTGGGCGCGCAGGCCCGTCTTACATTCGGCCCTTCCAATCACTCGTCTTTCGTTCATCAAGAGCATTATACATTTACATAGGAAGAAAAATAAACATTGTGAAATGAATGTTGTAAACATAAACAAGGCTAATTACCATGTTATGAAGCCCATCTCCCACCTATCCATACATCACCCCACCCACACAACACCCCCACCTACCCACACACACGCGCACCAAGGGACACATACACACCCCCACCTACCGACACACACGCACACCAAGGGACACATACATACCCCACCAACCGACCCATCCCCCTCCCGCACATCCCCCACCCACACACACTGCCCTCACCTGATCCCCCAACCAAAACACACTCGCCACCCACAAACATTCCCCCACCAACCCACACATCCACGCCCATCCACATACACATCCTACCCCACACATCCTCTCCCCACCCACACCTCAAACCACCCATCCCCCAGCCACATCTCCATCGACAACATATTCCCCACCCACACACACAATCCCCCACCAACCCACACATCGCACATCCACTCACACATCCCAAACCATACACACACATCCCCACCAACTGACATGTCCCTACCCCCCCCCCCCCCACACACACACATCTCCCTAACCACCCATACCTCCCCAATCCACTCACACACACCCCACCACCCACACATACAACTTCCACCCACCCACACATGCCTAACCTAATCCCCCACCACACAATCCCCCATCCGCACATCACATACACCTCCTACCACGCACTATTCCCAACCCACGCACCACACACACACATATCCCTCACCAACACATCCCCACTTACACACCACACACATATCCCACACCAGATACCACACAATATTCCCACCCACACCCACACAGATACCCTTATCCATCCACCCCACATACCCCTACTCACACACCACAAAAATCCCCCACCCACACACACATACCTCACCCACACAATATCACCAACCAACACACCACACACCTCTCCCCACCCACACACGTATTCCCTACCCGTCCACCAACACACACTCACTCACGCATACATCCTCCACTACGCACCCACACACCCCCACCCACCAACTCCCAACCAAACATCTCTCGATCACAATACCCCAACCCCCACGCACATCCTCCACCCACTCACACATCCCACCCCGACACATACAACTCCCTCACCCACCTACACATCCCTAAGCCACTCACACACCCCCACCCACACACACACACACATCTCCCACCCACACTCCCCCACATTATACAGAACACAGAATTGATACAGAACACATCAGCTACCTAGTGTCGTTTGGTCTATAAAATATTATCCTAGCACCATATACCCATGCAATTAAGGCGTGTAAAGGGTCATTGACCTACTTACACACGTGATAGCATTCCTTGGCCGCGGAGACTGCTGGTGGTGGATCGCATATGCCTTCCAGGACGTCGACACAAAGACAGCTCATCACAAACACCAGACAGAGACAGTCCTCAGTTTGTGGCTTTTTTATGAGAAGACAAACACTATAACATGTTGTGACAACTGGAGAGATTTGTGGAAGGTGAGAAAGAAGGTGACAGTGAGTGTAAATTCTTAAGTCTTGTGTCGTGGTACGGAAAGGTGTCAGCACAAGGATTCATACATGCCGTTGGTGAAACCAGGATGTGGAGAAGCATGATCGCCCAAGCCAGTCGGCAAGGCACTTGATAATGATAATACTCAAATAAACGGCAGTATCTCAGTATATATCCCATCATCTTCTATGTATACATAAATACACAATTCTCTCATTTTTGTTTTCTGTGGACTTCATTGTCTGAGCGTGTATACCGAGTGAGGTTCTTGGCACCTTCATACATGTACTGGGCAGTCGGAACTCGATGGGTGATGTCATCAACATTTAATTGGCCACCTTTACATCCGAGAGCATTTTCTGGTACCAACTTTAGGCCGCGGGACCTGGCAACCCCACACGACTAGGAGAGTTATCTTGGCAGTCTTAACAGGGAAAACAGTGTGTCAGCATGCCACGACTACCAATCTACAGCATTATGTTAGTAATGTCAGCAACTAAAATTATTTGGCAACATATCAAAACTATCAACAAAACTGCTATGTTAGCAATATCAGTAGCAGAATGGCAAGATAAGACAACTACCATCGAGATTTTTATTTTAACAATGTTAGCGTCTTAAACTGTTCTATAATATACGCAAATACATATTTTATCTTGTTTATTCTTCATATAATCCCATATACTAGACAGTTAGTAAAATTACTTTGCCAAATCTCCTTTATTCTTCAACTTAATTTAATCAAATAAGCGAGCTCCAAAACCCTAATGTATAAAATGGCCATTGATACAATCTGGCATCCTGATTATATTTAAAGGTTAATGCCCCGAGGGGTCAATTTGAAGATTTGAACTGGTTAAATAAAGTTTTCGTCACTAGGGGAAAGTAAACTACTTCTGTGTGTATCAGTCCCTTTGATTGTTTGTCTTCTTGTTTGCCAGTTTTTCCCGAGTTTGCAAACCATGCAGGAACAAACAGACTGGCGATGTTTGGCATTTCTGTTGAATTTGCTCCACAAATGTGTGTACAGTCACAAATATGTGTACATGGCGGCGAGAAACAAAGTGACCATTGTAATCGAGCGGGACATTTCAACAAACCAACATCCTGGCGGGCCAGCCTGAAGTAACTAAACTAAAGGACCCTTTTCCGTGCCATGAAACATATTGGGGATATGGTGTTAGACCAATATCTTACAGACCAATTGGCACTAGGTGGCTGATGTGGTCAATGTCACGCCCACCGCCTTCTTCCGCAGCATGTCACGGATCCCATGGTAGGTGGGTCAACCTGAGAGCTTGTCATGGAACCTGTGGTAGGCGGAACAACCAGAGAGCATGTCATGGAACCCATGGTAGATGGGTCAACCTGAGAGCTTGTCATGGAACCTGTGGTAGGCGGAACAACCAGAGAGCATGTCATGGAACCCATGGTAGATGGGTCAACCTGAGAGCATGTCATGGAACCCATGGTAGATGGGTCAACCTGAGAGCATGTCATGGAACCCATGGTAGATGGGTCAACCTGAGAGCATGTCATGGAACCCATGGTAGATGGGTCAACATGAGAGCATATCATGGAACCCATGGTAGGTGGGTCAACCTGAGAGCATATCATGGAACCCGTGATAGATGGGTAAACCTGAGAGCAATGGTCAATTCTGTTTTTAAATAAAACCCTCTTCGAGACTGATTCGAAAACATGACTACCGTATCGACAGGCCAGAATACTAGCCCTGCACCACCACAGCTGTCAGACATAAGTACAACTAGCAAACTTTAACAGGCATTCGGACATGTTCATCATGCGTTTTCGTCATCATCGGTCCCCGTGGAGGGTTAGACGGCAACCTTTGCTCTTCGTGAACTTCTGTGTTGGGTTTCCCATTTTATCCTTGCCATTATCATTATACTTCCTTGTCGCTGACTTGTGCGCTTCTTCCCCAGATAATAACTGAACTTCACAACGTTCACTTTCCCAGCCGAGTTCAGTAGTTGTCTATCCTTTACAGGACGTCGCAGTCAAGCCAAGCATTGTTTGTGATTTCTTGGTAAGTTTACATTCAGTAGATTGCCATTGCTTTCTGAACGACCGGTACTCATACCATTGTATGGAAAGCAACGCAAATGCGGTCTGTTACGGGATTGCGAATTGCGTTGTAACCCTTTCGCCATAGAGCCGGCGATCAACTAGACATCCCTGGAACCAAGGTTTCTTCATCAATTAGAACCCAACATTATAGAATAAGGACATTATTCGTATCTAAGCATTTGATATATCAATATAGGTCTCAGAATGTTAAAGATAGACAGACTGGCAAGCAAGCAGGCAGGAAGGCAGACAGGCAAAACTAACAGCAAACAGGCACAAAGGCAGGAAGGCAAACAGACAGACAGAGCGACCGACAGAAATACAGACATAAAATCACACAGACAAACAGACAGACAGACAGACAGACAGACAGACAAAAGTAACAACCTAGGCAAATTTTGTCTGCACTAATGCCTCCCAGACAGTCTGACAGACAGACTGACTGACCGACTGACGGACAGACAAAAGTACCAACTTAAGCAAATTGTGTCGGCACTAATGTCCCCAAGATAGTTTGACAGTGTCGAGTTGGGCATGTAATCCTCTCACGCTGGCAACAACCCAAGCGGGACCTGCTCGTGGCCGGCCAAATCTCAGTTCTCCAGTCAGTGTCTGAAAGGTCGCTTTGCCCTGTCTGTTGGGAGTTGCCCACATTACTCGCAGCCCGGAATCAGTCTCCGGTTAATGTGAAAGAGGGACGGTTAGATGTTTTCCAACCGGGTGCCGTGTTAATACTTGATCAGGAAGGTTCTAGTGGTATTTAAAAGATTACTTGTGGGAAAATTGTGAACACGACTGTTTTAACGGGAATTAAGGCACGGTAATTGGGGCACCTTCTAAGCACCAGGAAGGATGAATGGAAACTGATGACCTTACAAATAGGAGAGATTTTGTAACATCATTCGAGGTTCTAATGGGAGGTAAGCCAACGGTTGAAGCAGAGAGGACAGGAGTTATCTTTATCATCTCATTGAAGTTCAAAGGGTGACACTGGGAGTGTGTGTGTGTGTGTGTGTGTGTGTGTGTGTGTGTGTGTGTGTGTGTGTGTCGGTGTCCCCTAAAGTCCTTGATGCATTTGGTTTAGGTTTCAAAAGCAAGATAGTATGTTTATGTGTGAATATATTGATCCTTGTACATCTTTGTATGTGTGTATGTGTGTGTGTATGTGTGTGTGTGTGTGTGTGTGTGTGTGTGTGTGTGTTTTTCAGTTAAATATACAGAATATAATCTCTGCCATCGTCATCATCATTAGGTCAGTAAATCTGAAGAGTGGCGTTAATGTCTTTTGATTGTTCGGTGTGACTCAGTAGTCTGACGACTGGTGCCCTCACTGACGTCCAAGGTTTATATTTTTGTGACTCAGTAGTCTGACGACTGGTGCCCTCACAGATGTACAAGGTTTATACTTTTGTGACTCGGTAGTTTGACGACTGGTGCCCTCACAGACGTACAAAGTTTATGCTTGGTGTAACCCAGTAGTCTGACGACTGGTGCCCTCACTGACCTACAAGGTTTATGCTCGATGTGACTTAGGGGTCTGATGACCGGTGCCCTCACAGACGTACAAGGTGTATGCTCGATGTGACTTAGGGGTCTGATGACCGGTGCCCCCACAGATGTGCAAGGTTTATGCTCGATGTGACCCAGTAGTCTGACGACTGGTGCCCTCATAGATGTACAAGGTTTATGCTCGATGTGACTCAGGAGTCTGACGACTCGAAATGTTTGCGGTAGAAGAGGCAAGCCAGACCGAGAGAGATACTGGATGGTCAAAGACGGGGATATGGAGGTATATCATCAACAGAATCAATCCTGAACATCAAGGACATAGATCTGTGGCGATACATGAACATCAAGTACATAGATCTGTGGCGATACATGAACATCAAGTACATAGATCTGTGGCGATACATGAACATCAAGGACAGAGATCTGTGACGATACATGAACATCAAGTACATAGATCTGTGGCGATACATGAACATCAAGTACATAGATCTGTGGCGATACATGAACATCAAGGACAGAGATCTGTGACGATACATGAACATCAAGTACATAGATCTGTGGCGATACATGAACATCAAGGACAGAGATCTGTGGCGATACATGAACATCAAGGACAGAGATCTGTGGCGATACATGAACATCAAGGACAGAGATCTGTGACGATACATGAACATCAAGGACATAGATCTGTGACGATACATGAACATCAAGGACATAAATCTATGGCGGTACATGAACGTATATGGCATTTAGCAGAGTACTTGATGGTGGTGATGCCTTAGTGTAGATATGGATCGTTAATATGAGCCTAGGTGAATGCATGTCTGAAATACAATGATATTAATGTACCAGCTTATTTCAATATTATAATAATATAACGATAATGACAACAACAATAATAACATTAATATTATAATTACTATTATTAAACTATACTGTTCTTACTTTTATAGCATTACCTCACACAGTAACTTCAACAGGTAGTGATAATTCTTGCCGACTGACACAGTCGTCGTGCGATTTCAACATTCAACAGGTAGTGATATTTCTGACCTACTGAAATTGTGTGCCTTTTCAACATTCACCATATAGTGATAGTTGTGGTCGACTGAAACGTCGTGCGTTTACAACATTCAGCAGAGGAAAGAACCCCCACCATTTCCTGATCGGCTCGATGTCTTTGGGAATGGTCACATAAAGTTCGTCAGGGATTATTATGTGTGTTGATCATCTCCCTTTCATATATAGTTAGTCCAGGAATTACAAGGTGTTTTGATAATCTCCCTTTCACATATTGTTAGTCAAGGAATTACTGTATGTATTTGTCATCTCCCTTCCAAACAAAGTTGGTCAGCGGATTATTGTGCGTGCGTGCGCGCGAGTGCGTGCGTGCGTGCGTGCGTGCGTGCGTGCGTGCGTGTGTGTGTGTGTGTGTGTGTGTGTTGATCACCTCCCACTCATATAAATTTGGTCTGCGGATTAGTAGATATTGTGATCATCCCCCTTTCACATAAAGTTCATCATAGGATTAAGTGTTGATATTTCCATTTCACATACAGATGGTCAAAGGTCTATTAGGTGTATGATCATCTCTGTTCCACATAAAGGTGGTCATCGGATTACATCCCCATCTTCTCCAACTTCCTTCCAGCGAACTATCTAGAGCAGTGGTTCTCAACCTTTTTTGGCCCGTGCCCCTCCCCCCCCCCTTTTCACCATATTTTCAGAACGTCAGTTCCCCCCCCCCCTTTTCGTATTTCCTACCTAAAAATCCCCCCCCCCCCCACCGGCCCCTCTTTTTTACACAGTATACGTAATAATGGAAGCCAAATTTAATAGCACATACTAAAACAAGTCTAGACGTCCACATAAAATGTGATTTGTGGGTCTACTTAATTTATAAAATGAATTTTAGAAGGGTGAGACGAACAGAACCGAAAAAACAATATCAAGTAATCGGTTCTTGTATTAACGCTATCTTGAAATAATCTTAATTCTTCTCCCCCCCCCCCCCCCCCCCCCGGAAACCCTGAGGGGGTGGGGAATTCCCCACCGGTTGAGAACCACTGATCTAGTACATATTTAACCAGGCTATGTCTCCAAAGTGCCGAATGGGACGATATCACAACCCCTCCCCTTAACCGAGGCTTGGAATCCGTCCGCCGTGTGTCGGTATGTATGTACACTAATAGTTATCTCGCCATTATCTCCATATACTGTGCTGGTCGACCCCGTCGATCAGGCTCCGCCATAAGCAGACGACATATGTAACTATGGGACCACGTTTACACTCCTCGCTGGGCAATGGGGTATGTGGTGCTAGACCCATATTATTACGTAGCAACGATGGTCTTCTGCCCCACCCTTCCAGGTGTTGATGGTGCTCTGTGCCACTCTAATGACGGTTACATAAATAAACACACATAGTATTGTTTGGCGCTCACAGAAAGAGAGGAAGGAAGTAGAGACTAGAGGACGCACTAGACAACATAAAATTTGAAATCTATAGCTACCTACCGGGATTCGAACCTGTCACCTCCATATGACGACAGCGCCTCACTGCAGGAACAAGTGTACTTCGACGCATGACCAACTAGACACTCCAAAAAAGTGTCTTCATTTGGTCATGTCTATCATACACATGAACCTACAACTATGGAATACGGACAGAATTCGTATCAAACCATTGAGATAGCACCATAGGTCTCATAATTTATATTCAACCAGCATAGGTCACATAACAAACACACAAACACATCGGACCGTAAATGCTGTGTCCTGTATATTAACAAACATTTAGAGAAGAGAAAGGATTGGTTGATTCTAATGCTGTACAAGTATTACACAAGAAATCAATTGCGGAACCAGTTGAGGCTCTGAGACAGTTACATAAATAAACACACATAGTATATTGTTTGACTCCTGTACCATCCTAATGAGAGTTGATGATCTTCTGTGCCACTCTAATGAGAGTTGATAGTCTTCTGTGTCACTCTAATGAGAGTTTATGATCTTCTGTGCCACTCTAATGAGAGTTGATGATCTTCTGTGCCACTCTAATGAGAGTTGATAGTCTTCTGTGTCACTCTAATGAGAGTTTATGATCTTCTGTGCCACTCTAATGAGAGTTGATGATCTTCTGTGCCACTCTAATGAAAGTTGATAGTCTTCTGTGTCACTCTAATGAGAGTTTATGGTCTTTCTGTGCCACTCTAATCAGAGTTCATTATCTTCGGTGCCACTAATGAGAGTTGATGGTCTTCTGTGACACTCTAATGAGAGTTACTGGTCTTCTGTGTCACTCTAATGAGAGTTGATGTTCTTCTGTGCCACTCTAACCAGAGTTGATGGTTTGATGGTTGACGATTCTTCGTCTGCGTTCAGCCGCAGTTTTATTTTTTTTTTCGGACGTAATTGCGTTGTGCCTGTTTACAGCAGAGCTGCGTTCTTGCGCCGTTAGACCCTCACATCCGACTTCTGTGGGCATTTGTTGACCGGGTTAACCTTCCCGGGGGTTGACAATTCGATGAGACCACTACCCCTACCCCGTTCAACCTCAAAGGGAAGTTATATTAGGGTGCACCCCTGAGCTCAGATTAATAATCATGTGACTGAATCAGCCACATAAAGCTGCTGACTACTGTTTTACCCACACAGGATATTAATGTGAAGGTGATTTTGTACAAAGAGGGTAACCCTCACAGCTCACAGTGTCTCACCAAGCACTCAACTCAGTAGGTCTAAGTCCAAACATGGGGGTAATTTACTAGTACAAGCTACCCGGAGACAGTCAGTTAGTTATCCAAGGTCATACCGACTCGCATGCCTATTCGCCATGTTGGCCAGATTACCAAATGAAGACACTGGTTGTGTGTGCCATCTTCACGGTAAAGGTAGCTCTATTGCAGACACTCCTGGTTGGTGTGAAGTGTAAGGTCTTCACATATGCTAAACCAATGTGTAATTAGCAGAGATGGTCAGTTCCATTCATTTCCGCCGTTGCTCCCAGACAATTCCCAGGTAATTCTGAAAATAACCGGGAACCATTGTATGAGGCTGGGTGGACACCGGAATCATTGTATGCGGCTGGGTGGACACCGGAGCCATTATATGAGGCTGGGTGGACAGCGGAGCCATTGTATGAGGCTGGGTGGACAGCGGAGCCATTGTATGAGGCTGGGTGGAAACTGGAGCCATTGTATGAGGCTGGATGGAAACTGCAGCCATTGTATGAGGCTAGGTGGACACCGGAGCCATTATATGAGGCTGGGTGGATACTGGAGCCATTATATGAGGCTGGGTGGATACGGGAGCCATTGTATGCGGCTGGGTGGACACCGGGGTCATTGTATGCGGCTGGGTGGACATTGGAGCCGAGGTAGTGGGGGGAATCCTACATCTGTTGGAGATTGAACCTGGACCCCTGTCCTGGCAGGCACCCTCACTACCACGCCACCTCAGCTCCGTGTGTTATCGTGCACTAAACACATACACAGACACGCGGCCCGGAAAGATAACTTTTATTTTAATAGCAATAATGATCGATTAATCGATCCATCAATCCATCTATATATCTACCTACCTACCCATGTATCTATCTATCCATCCATTCATTTGATCATTCATCCATCAATATATCCATCTGTCTATCTGTTTGTCTGTCCGCCCATCAGTTCGTTGCTCCTTCTCTCTGTTTGTATGTCTGTCTGTCCTTCCGTCTGTCTCTCTGTCCTTCCATCCGTCTGTCTGTCTGCCCATGACGTATAGTTCAACATTGCAAACAGCGAAAGGCATGTCTATTAAAACCCATCAGCTCAAATGTGCCTCCCCCCCATGTCATCCTCAACATGCAAGCTAAGCGATATATCCAACCACAGAGACAACCCACCCCTGGCCCTGTCAATTGACATCCTAGACTGCAACCTGCCAGGCTCTCGCCGCCGCCATTGTACAACCTGAAACATGACCCCGCGCGTGGAGTCAGCTGTCGGACCCCGGTCTTGCCCCCAGGTCGGTCAGTTCAGTAATGGTTTGCTTGTCTTTGCCCGGGGTCGGCTGAGGCAAACACTGCCATTGTTGCGTAACTATGCAGGCACAGCCTGCGGGGATCTCCGCGGCGGAGAGGACAAACGCGCACGTGTGGTGGTTACCGATCTCTCTACACTAGCGGGGAACTGAAGCCATGACCTTGGCCTTGACCTTGACAATGTCATTAATATGCCAGATAAAAGACACAAGTAATGGGAAACGATCGCTTTAAAAATGTGTTCCTTGAACGTAAATAATTCACAAGCAATAAAGACAGCTGAGGAAGATCGCTTCTGATGCCGCGGCAGGAGAATGCAATAGATGACACCGTGTATTGTTTCATTCTGTTTAATTATCTATCATGTGCAGAGGTCGGCGTGGCCGAGAAGTCTAGCTGTCTGGCACTGAAACTGTCCCTGCTGACGGCGGAGTAGTGGGTGCATTTATCATTGGGGGATTTCGTTTCTTAATTCGCTTTGAACTCAAACGTAGGCCGCAAGCGTGCTACTACTACAAGTTGTTGCTACTACTACAAGTTGTTGCTACTACTACAAGTTGCTGCTACTACTACAGGTTGTTGCTACTACTACAGGTTGTTGCTACTACTACAGGTTGCTGCTACTACTACAGGTTGCTGCTACTACTACAGGTTGTTGCTACTACTACAGGTTGCTGCTACTACTACAGGTTGCTGCTACTACTACAGGTTGCTGCTACTACTACAAGTTGTTGCTACTACTACAAGTTGTTGCTACTACTACAAGTTGTTGCTACTACTACAAGTTGTTGCCACTACTACAAGTTGTTGCCACTACTACAAGTTGTTGCCACTACTACAAGTTGTTGCCACTACTACAAGTTGTTGCCACTACTACAAGTTGTCGCCACTACTACACGTTGTTGCCACTACTACAAGTTGTTGCCTACTACTACAAGTTGTTGCTACTTACTACAAGTTGTTGCTACTACTACAAGTTGTTGCTACTACTACAAGTTGTTGCTACTACTACAAGTTGTGCTACTACTACAAGTGTTGCTACTACTACAAAGTTGTTGCTACTACTACACAGTTGTTGTACTACTACAAGTGTTTGTACTACTACAATGTTGTTGCTACTACTACAAGTTGTTGCTACTACTACAAGTTGTTGCTACTACTACAAAGTTGTTGCTACTACTACAAGTTGTTGCTACTACTACAAGTTGTTGCTACTACTACAAGTTGTTGCTACTACTACAAGTTGTTGCTACTACTACAAGTTGTTGCTACTACTACAAGTTGTTGCTACTACTACAAGTTGTTGCTACTACTACAAGTTGTTGCTACTACTACAAGTTGTTGCTACTACTACAAGTTGTTGCTACTACTACAAGTTGTTGCTACTACTACAAGTTGTTGCCACTACTACAAGTTGTTGCCACTACTACAAGTTGTTGCCACTACTACAAGTTGTTGCCACTACTACAAGTTGTTGCCACTACTACAAGTTGTTGCCACTACTACAAGTTGTTGCACTACTACAAGTTGTTGCTACTACTACAAGTTGTTGCTACTACTACAAGTTGTTGCCACTACTACAAGTTGTTTGCCACTACTACAAGTTGTTGCTACTACTACAAGTTGTTGCACTACTACAAGTTGTTGCCACTACTACAAGTTGTTGCTACTACTACAAGTTGTTGCTACTACTACAAGTTGTTGCACTACTACAAGTTGTTGCCACTACTACAAGTTGTTGCCACTACTACAAGTTGTTGCCACTACTACAAGTTGTTGCCACTACTACAAGTTGTTGCTACTACTACAAGTTGTTGCCACTACTACAAGTTGTTGCTACTACTACAAGTTGTTGCTACTACTACAAGTTGTTGCTACTACTACAAGTTGTTGCCACTACTACAAGTTGTTTGCTACTACTACAAGTTGTTGCTACTACTACAAGTTGTTGCTACTACTACAAGTTGTTGCTACTACTACAAGTTGTTGCTACTACTACAAGTTGTTGCTACTACTACAAGTTGTTGCTACTACTACAAGTTGTTGCTACTACTACAAGTTGTTGCTACTACTACAAGTTGTTGCCACTACTACAAGTTGTTGCTACTACTACAAGTTGTTGCCACTACTACAAGTTGTTGCTACTACTACAAGTTGTTGCCACTACTACAAGTTGTTGCTACTACTACAAGTTGTTGCCACTACTACAAGTTGTTGCTACTACTACAAGTTGTTGCCACTACTACAAGTTGTTGCCACTACTACAAGTTGTTGCCACTACTACAAGTTGTTGCCACTACTACAAGTTGTTGCCACTACTACAAGTTGTTGCTACTACTACAAGTTGTTGCTACTACTACAAGTTGTTGCTACTACTACAAGTTGTTGCTACTACTACAAGTTGTTGCTACTACTACAAGTTGTTGCTACTACTACAAGTTGTTGCTACTACTACAAGTTGTTGCTACTACTACAAGTTGTTGCTACTACTACAAGTTGTTGCTACTACTACAAGTTGTTGCTACTACTACAAGTTGTTGCTACTACTACAAGTTGTTGCTACTACTACAAGTTGTTGCTACTACTACAAGTTGTTGCTACTACTACAAGTTGTTGCTACTACTACAAGTTGTTGCTACTACTACAAGTTGTTGCTACTACTACAAGTTGTTGCTACTACTACAAGTTGTTGCTACTACTACAAGTTGTTGCTACTACTACAAGTTGTTGCTACTACTACAAGTTGTTGCTACTACTACAAGTTGTTGCTACTACTACAAGTTGTTGCTACTACTACAAGTTGTTGCTACTACTACAAGTTGTTGCTACTACCAGTGAGTGAGTTGGGCCGATTTTGCGTAAGGGTTAGCTTTCTGTGTTGCCAGGGTTCCCCGTTATCAGGCGGACCCGCTCCGATTTCAGATGTACTTGTAATCTACGTCCTCAAGTTAAGGAGGAACAGTTTTTAAACATTTAAGTTCAACTGACCTGTGTGTAGCTATAAAGCCGATACCTCACCATTAGCACACCGGAAGTTTAAGCACGAGCGATCTAATTCTTTCAGTTACGTCGACCTCCCATTGAACTTACATTTTGACTTGTCGTTCAGAAATAAACGGTAAAATACTGAGCTATCAGCCTATTGAAAGACGTGTGAGACAGAGATGTGTAAGGTCTCCAGATCTTTTTTCCCTTTACAGTGAAAATATTTTCAGAAATATAGAAGATATGGAAGGAATCAACATTGGGGGACGATACATCAATAACATTAGATATGCAGATGATACAGTCTTGATTGCAGACAATGAACAGGACCTGTAAAAGTTAGTAGATGCGGTTGTTACACACAGTGAACAACGAGGTTAGAACAATATAAAGAAGACACAGATTATGGTCGTCACTGGGAAGAAGGAAATACCACAATGTAATATACAAGTAAATGGGAATATTCTTAAGCAAGTGAATCGATACAGTTATCTCGGCACAGTCATAACATCTGATGGGAGATGCCTTGAAGAGATTAGAATAAGAATTGCCGTCGCGAAGGTAGCCTTTTGCAAGTTGAAAAACATACTCACCAATAAAAAGATATCAATTGAAGCGAGAAAAAGAGTGTTGTAGTGCCACATAGAACCTATACTTTTGTATGGATGCGAAGCGTGGACAATAAGCAGTCAAGGTGAAAAAACAGCTGATGGCTGTGGAAATGTGGTTTCTGAGGACAGACAGAAAAACCAATGAACAAGTCCTTCAAGAAACAAATGAAGTTCGTAAACTGGTTAGAGACATTAGACGTAGACAACCAAAATCTTTTGGGCAATTTATGAGAAGAAATGGAGAACTTGATGACAACTGGCAAGATCGAAGGGAAGAGACCAAGGGGAAGACCGAGAAGTAAATACCTGGATGGCTTGGCCACATGGCATGGTCGAGACAGGAACACAGAGCTGATCCACGACTCTGATGATCGAGTGAGGTGGCAGAACATGACCGCCCACGCTTATCGGCATGGCACATGATGGATGGATGGACTGAACGTAAAATCGATCAGTAAATCACGAGCAGCCAAGTAAGGCGGGGTTGAGTACAGCGTCATGTACAAAGGACATACAATATTCAAGTAAGAACGGTGGGTTGTGGTCCACTTTCCACCGCGAAGAGTTGGTCTGGAGGTGAATCGTGGAATGTGAGGGCATATTATAAGAACTTGGAAGCAACGAAGAAATGGTTCCTGAGACGAATGTTGCCTTGGGCTGCCAGAGCAACTAGCAACGGTTGCTCGGAGGAGGTTAGTGACAGCATAACATTATATACATTTATAAAACAGAGACATCGCGTTCTTGGATTTTATAATGAGAAGAGGGGTATTGGAAAACATCGTGGCGGCTTTCCAGATCATTGGAAGGAGAGGCAGACCGAGCGAAAAGATGCTGGACAAGATGAGACGGTGGCATGGAGGAATATAATCAGCAGGGTTGCTCCAGAATACCAGGACCGAGATCTGTGTCAGTTGGCAGGCTACTTGGTGACGACGAGGTGAAGATACCCACTAGACATGATGAGAGAAGACACACACTAAACATGATGAGAGACGACACCCACTTGACACGATGATAGAAGTCACCCATTAGACATGATGAGCAGGAATAAGGGGAACTGCAGTAAAGCTTAAAAAGGCAATGAATGAATCACCAAAAAACGAGAAGTAGATATTGTGAGCTTTACTAGAGCACGATTACAAGAAACAAAATAGACGTTGTGGCTAAAGCCTTCGTCAGCACAGAACAAACAAACACAAACCAACACACAACTACACAAACAACAACATTAAAATATCAAGGTTACTTAGCTGATTACGTCTTGAGTTATGGGCGACTGTAAGTGGATTGAATTAACCGGATGTGTGGCATAGGTGGTCAAAGGACTAACGGCCAGTACCGCCAGAAGCTCAAGGATTGGAGAAGCCGCCTGGTGGGGGGGGGGGGGGGGAAGAGGAGGGACGCACCCACTAGGGGAATAGGGGGACGCCCTAGACATTGGAAAACCATCTAATCTTCCAGTTTGGTTTACTCTCCCCTCACGGCCTCAATTCTTCTTCTTGTTCTTTTTTTTTTTCTTCTTTCGTTCGCTTGAAATATGTCTATATCTGCAATGTTGTCTCTTGTATGAATTTAACTGTTTGTTTTAGTTCACTCAGCGGTCCATAGAGTTTATCTTCCACTGTTGTCTCTCTAGACCAGAAGATTTGCCTAGATATGTTATATTTTGGGCAGTCTTGGAGTATGTGCTCTGCTGTCTGCGACGCAAATCCACATGTGCACATGGCTGTTTCACCAATCTTAAATTTTGTATACGTGGGTGCGTAATCTATTGTGACCTATTAAAGCACAGAATAATAACTTGTTCTGGTCTGTCCATAATGTGGTAGTCATCTTGAGCAGGTTTTGGTGGCTTTCTGACTGATTTAATCATTCTTTTCTTTTGGTGGTATGTAACGGGCACATAAATTGATTAGAGAAATTAGGCGTAGACAGTCAACATTTTTTGGATACGTTATGAGAAGAAATGGATTGGAGAACTTAGTGACAACTGGCAAGATCGAAGGGAACAGACCAAGAGGAAGACCGAGAGGAAAATACCTGGATGGATTGGCCACATGGCATGGACGAGAAAGACACACTGAGCTGATCCACGACGCTGGTGATCGAGTGAGGTGGCAGAACATGACCTCCCACGCTTTCCGGCATGGCACATGATTGATTGAACGGGCACATCATGCTGTACTTCTTTGCTCCTAGTTAGTTAGTTAGTTAGTCGACAGATCATTCTCGTTGCACATCGGACCATTCAGTCCATAAGTGCTCGGATCCCCTCCTCAGCAAATCCCGCAGCGTGTAGCGGCTAACGACGCCAGTTCTGTGTTGGTTTATCAATCTTCTTTGGCTTCCTGCGTAGTGTTCTTGTTTGGCCACCCCTCTTTTAATTTGCTGCTCTCGCAGTCTGGCCATTGTTGTAGATTCACAGTCATCACTTGGTTCTTGCAAAAGTCTCACTTCTCGTAGAGCATTCAGAATGTCAGCCTGGTCCATGGCGCGTCCCGCCCTCCACAGTAGCCTCACCTGCGAGCTTGTCAGCCCGCTCATTTCCTTGTACTCCCGCATGACCTGGCACGAAGATGAAACTAATCTTTGCCAGCCGAGACCGCTCCAGAGGCAGCAACCATTCTCTTCGGATCGACCCCTCCTCTATCCTCTTGATCATGTTCATTGAGTCGCTAAGGAAACAAGCCCTAGTGAATGTCTGTGTCTCGAGCCATGTTATTGCTTTACTTACTGCCATGACTTCCATGGTCAGGCTACTTGAGGTTTCAGTGAAAGCACCAGAGTCCTCCTTCACAATTCTCCCTCCGGCCCGAGCTGTAAAGGCCCATGAGCTTCTCACATGTCGGACGACCGACCCATCTGTGTAGATGACCGCGTCACTGTCTAGCGAATTCTCGAAAATCAACGCTTGTACTTCAGCCTCCACAGCAGCCGGATTTTCTTGTCTGCATTTTCTATCTAGTAGGATGCAAACTGAAAAGGATGTGCAGAAGTCTGTTGGCACTTGCACCCACTCCTCGCCAGGTTCTAAGTCCTCAAGTGAACACACCTGTTGAAGAATGTCTTCGGCTTGACCCATCCACGACCGTCCTCTTTTTAACCTGCTGCCCTTCACCTTCCTAATTTCACTATGCAGTGGATGCTGTGTGTTTGCGTTAATTCTGAGGTAGGCGCGTGCCCTGCAAACTTGCATTCTCTCTTCAATGGTTGGAAAATCAAGAAGGTAGCGCATCGCCCTGCATGCTGTATCTCTTGTACATCCAAGAATAATGCGCATAGCTTCATTCTGTATCCTTTCCATCCTTTCTATCTGCTTATGGCTGAGAGTCAGGATTGCCATTGCATACTCCAAAACAGACATGACCAGCCCCTCGTACAGAAGACATAGATGGCGCTGCTCACAGTTTGCTGCCGCCATCACCCGCATCGCTGCCAAGCCCCGCTTGGCCTTTGTTATCACCTGGTCTATGTGCACATTATAAGCAAGGCTTCGATCAAACCGTATCCCCAGGTAATTCATTGCCTGCGTTCTTTCCACCGTCTCTGAACACAGCATTACAGTTGGTGTTGGATTGTTGACAATATGATTATTCAACGAGAACCAAGTCACTGTTGCCTTTGTTGGGTTGACCATTGCCCCAGCTTCATCACACCAAGTACTTATGCGATTGAGTTCGGTTTGTAGTTCCACAGCAACCTCCTCTCTATCCTTACCCTGACGATACACTAAAACATCATCGGCATATGACAATGTCCTGCCAGGTCCAGTGATCTGCTCACTGGTGATTCTCACTGTGTAGGCGTTGAACAGTACCGGAGATAATGGTGATCCCTGTGGTAGGCCAGGATATATTGTTGTTGGTTCCGAAGTCCAACTGCCACATCTAAAAACTACTTTCCGTTGGAAGAGGGCTGCAGCGATCCAACTAAGGAGGAATGGACTTACGTTTAGTTCAAGAAGCTGAAACATTAAAAAATCCAGTGGTACTCTGTTGTATGCGTCCTCAAGATCAATCGCTGCAGCAACAGTTTCAGTGCCTGAGTGGAAACCTTCATAGACATCATGGGCAAAGACTGCTGCATTGGTCCAGGTTTCTCTTTTTGGACGGTACCCACCCAGGGTAGGTGGGAAAACACCTTGCCTCTCTAGTTGGCTTGATATTTTCCTGGCAATTACCTTCTCCAGCAGCTTGCCTACTGTATTCTGCATGGTTATAATTCGATATCCCTGAATTTTTTTTGTGGTCTTTGTCAGGCTTCGGCAAGGGAATCAGATAGCTGTGTAACCATTCCTCCTTGATGCTAGCACTCCCTATACTTTTGTTGTACATGTCTGCTAGTTTCTCTAGCTCATTGTCGGTACACCTATTTATGTCGTCGTATCTTATGCCATCAGGACCTGGAGCACTGTTTTTTGATCGTCGAAGCACAGCCTTGATTTCTTTCACTGTCACTGTGTCTTCATCCGAAGTGTTCTGGGCCTTGCATCTGTCTGAGGTGACCTCCTTGGCCAGATTCCGGCCTCCCATGTCTGTCTGGTTGCTCTGCTCAAGGTAGCGTTCAAAGAGGGCTTTGCCCTTGTCCTCATCAGTCCTCTGCCAGATGAGGTCAGCACCTTGGAAGTCAGAAATGCTCTTATTCTTGACAATCCCACTCATGCTTTTATGTAGTCGCCAGAACAATTTCAGTGACTTGTCTGTGCTTACTCTTTGACACACCTCTGCCCATTTTTCGCTTTTAACCACCTTGACCAGTTTTTTGAAATAGCTTACTTTTGTGTGCATCTCTCTTTCTAAGTGCAAGCAGGGACTAGGATGACCAGCTCTGTTCTTCTTGGCATTTTGCCATCTCCTTACAGCACTACGCTTATCCACCCAAGCCTTCTCCACCTCGAAACTCCACCACGGTGGCTGCTCCCAGCTTTTTCTCCTGCCCTGAAACGTTCTGCGCTTGTCACGTCTTATTTTGCTCACCACATCTTGCCCTGTACTGTCATACTGGAACGTCTTTACCTTTAGCTTGTGCTGCCTGGTTCTGCCTTTCTCCACCAATATGCTGCAAGGGTGGTGGTCGCTGCCATGGTGTCCTAGGACACCCCATCTACACACTGTAGTGAGTGAAGGTGAAACTAGCGCCAGATCAATAGCACTGTCCTCATCGCCTGGACGGCTTGCTGTCCTGGTGACACAGCCACTGTTGATACAAACCAGGTCGATGGTTTCCAGTGCAGTCTCGAGCTCCTCCCCTTGTGTATTGGAGGAAGTGTTTCCCCATGATCTGCCTTTAGCGTTGAAGTCACCACAGAAAATAACATTTCTCTCGTGGCCTAATATGCCACTTAAGCACTGCCACTTCTGGGCGTCCACACTCGCAATGCGGGCATAAACATTAACCAACACGAATGGTATACTGGAATGAACTCTCAACGCCTGTATTTGTATATCGTCACTGTCCCAACTGGACATGTCTAGCTCTGACGCCACCATGCTGTCGCGAACGAGAATCGCCGTTCCCAGATGTCGTCTATTGTAGAAACATTTGAAGCCGGCAATTCGGAGTAGCTGATCGCCCAGTCTCGTCTCCTGGAGTGCTACAATGTCGTTCCTGTAAACTAGGGTTTCTAAAATAGAGCCCCGTTGTTTTACACTGGCACAGTTCCAACATAGAATACGGATGTTCCTGAGTCCTAGACGGTGACACTTGAGTCTAAAACGTCTCAAACCCCCGCGTTTACCTTGCTTCTTTGTCCCTGCGCGGCTACCACGCCTCTTCGTTATGTTGACTGCTGATCGCTCGGAAAGAAGACGTTCTTCCGCCATGTTGAAAAACGTAAACACAGACTGCTGATAACCACACACGCTGCTGAAAATTCACTCAAGGATGGCTTCGCTCGATGCATGAACTCCGTAGCACCCGCGCAGATCTTGAGTAGAAACTCCTGGTTTTACATCCTGGCACACCAATTACACGCAAGAGATGAATAAATCCATCCCTTACGCGAAAAAGTTAACGAACACAAAACAACACGACCGTCCGTCGCCATCTTGAAACCGGAAATTGAGGCTGCTAATAAACAAGCTGAAAATAAAAAGCTGGAAATTGAAGCTGCTAACAAACAAGCAGAATTAAATGCAGAAACGAAGAAATTAGAAATAGAAGCAGCTCTGAAACAGAAAGAAATAGAAACACAGACACAACTAAAGGTCAAATAAATGGAGATTGATTCCAATATTGAAATCTCCGTAAATAAATTAAGAAGTAAAGAAGAAGAACACAAGTATAACAAATACAAATCAGTTATCTTTTGCTCCTTCCTTAGCCAATCGATCAGCTCTGTCGTTTCCGGGTATTCCACAGTGGGATGGTATCCACTTCATGGTGACCTTATGCTGAATGTTAAGTTCAGAAAGTAGTGTCCTTAGTACTGGCAATTTCCTGGGCAGGAGCGCCTCGGGTACTGATTTTGCATCTGTCGATAGCACCACAGGTTGTGTACCATGGCTGGTATTTAGTAATTTCTCTGTTACTATCTTGATTGCCTCAATTTCAGCATCATAGTTATGGCAGTACTTTCTTTTTGGTACTCTGGCCGTGTCCCTAGTATTATTTGGGCATTCAATGTACACCCTCGCTCCTCCATTTCGAGTAGCATTTTGTGCTGACCCATTGTCAAAGTCTCACATGAAGGGTATATATACATAGAGATACAGGGGATATATATATATATATATATATATATATATATATATATATATATATATATATATATATATATATATATATATATATATATATATATATATATATATATATATATATATATAAGGGATGCAACCCCGAGACAGAAACCTTAAGAAGGGAATTAATTACGACAGCTCGAGTGTCCGAGCAATCTTGGGCCTTCTAGAATGCGGGGTCAGTTTGCCTACTGCTTCGTTGACACAGGTGGAACCCGCCGGAAGCGTGCAGGGACCAATCTTTGCCAAATAAACTATGTAAGAGTATCAGTTTAGAAGATACAATTTGCAAACTGACATCTATTTTTTTTTTCAATCCACCCATCCTCAGATTACCAAACATAAATTTACAATTTATATTAACCACATTTTCTAGTGCTATCGCCATCGGAGGATGTCTAATGCAGGAATATGATGGGGTGAAACATCCAGCCCTGTGTATAAGTCGGAAGTTGAAAGCAGTGGAGACCAGATATTCCACAGCTGAATTGGAGGCCTTAAGTTTGGTTTTCTGTGTTCTTCGATTACGTAAGTTCCTCCTTGGCACCCACTTCGTTGTCCTCACAGATAATTCGCCACTGCTGGTCATTAAAGAGGGAAAACCCAAAAATCATAGATTGGCCAGATGGTGTCTTCTTTTACAGGATTTTGATTTTGAAATTCACCATATCAAAGGCCAGATGGTGTCTTCTTTTACAGGATTTTGATTTTGAAATTCACCATATCAAAGGCACAGATAACTTAATCCCTGATATTTTATCAAGATTACCAAATGCACCAGCAGAGTGACACTACTCACTCTAATATTTTGCCATACTGCAAACTGTGATATTTTAATCCGATGCATAAAAGTCAGTGTATCTCTACACTCACCGTAGAACTGCATGAATATCGACAGCAAACGCTAAATATTAGATTACTCAAAATAAAGAACCACTAACGTTATATCATGCCACATTGGTAATTAACGGTGCAGTATAAACATTCTGAACTTTACCTATTAGTGAAGGTAAATGGACTTCACCAACTAACGGAACAGAGCATCAAACAGACCTACAACTACATGTCACTACTATTACGACATGTGCGAAACAACTACGCGAAACTGTGACAACAATGCGTTACCTATTACCTGTAACAGCATCATAGACACACGCGAACAAAGGACGACACCACACGGATCGTCGATGGATTTAATTAGTTTAGTATAAATTAGATATTTAACAAATTATTGTATTATTATATGCATAAAATATGTAAACATGTCAATTTTTCATTTTTTCTATCATATATGTCAGAAACATTATTTTCCAATGTCCAAATTTTCGTTCTAGAACTATTTCAATTTAAATTATAAACCATTCTGTTATCACCAATACAGGTAGTACTTGGTGTTCAACGTAATATATCGCCAAAAGTTTTTCTTTTTCTAAGGGCGACAACACTTACCTTAACTTAACTTGTATATTTTAACAAAAAACTATGTTGAATGAAAGATGTACGAATCAGAGAGTAAATGAATTAAATGATGGAGCGATATACTTAGCGGACAAATTGTACGCAAAAATTAGTCATGTTTAATTTGCCTGAGTTCGATGTAAAATGTAACACTTGTCTAAATATTTTATACATGTTTAGTATTAGATATAATTATTCTAAGACTCACTGCTCGAATGTTCAATTCATGCTTTGCACAAATTGCGTAATTCATGATATAGGAAATTCCAGCTCGTGACGCTTAGAAAGATACTACACACCACAAACACACACGTAGCACACATTATATACATTAGGTAAAACATACATTCACAAAACTAAACACCAACAAGTAAAGCACATACACTTTGCTACAGCAAGTAAAGACATAGTAAACACACTAACAGGCAAACAAGGACATGAGTAGTTACTTGGTGAAAACAAAAGTGATCTATATTGAGCACTATATAAAACATACGGAAGTAAAAGTTTATCAAAATACACATTCGGGGGAAAAAATTGCAGGTGTTCCTAAATAAGCCAAGACAATTCGTCTTGATGAAACTCTCTAATAAAGAGTTCATTGTCCTGGTATCATATTGGATACTTGAGAAGGACGCAGTTGTAAATGCAACAGGAAGCGTCAGGGAACTTCGGTCGGATAGCAGGTTTGGGAATATGGAAGAGAGTTGAGCTCTTCAACAATCACCCTGGATTGGTGTACTGAGAAATGCATGAGTTCATAGTGCAAGGATATAAATTACTAAGTTCCCATCCACTGAACTACAACCACAAATTGTCATGGCTTCATGTGATCCCTTGACAGAATTAGTTCAGACTAATTAACATATAGTAACCCACAAAGACGGAGGGCAGGGGAACCCTGTCAAAGTCTCACATGAAGGGTATATATACATAGAGATATCGGGGATATATATAAGGGATGCAACCCCGAGACAGAAACCCTAAGAAGGGAATTAATTACGACAGCTCGAGTGTCCGAGCAATCTCGGGCCTTCTAGAATGTGGGGTCAGTTTGCCTACTGCTTCGTTGACACAGGTGGAACCCGCCGGAAGCGTGCAGGGACCACTTTCACGAGAAGCTCAAGGGGAGTCATACTCTGTATCCACCCGACGCCCGTCAAGGGCAGACGAATACTGGACAGTGGACAAGAAGCAGGGTTTAGCTTAAGGGGGACGAGATATAATGAAACTAGAGATTGTTGATTAACGAGATAGTTTGATATATTTATGCTGTGATATTAATGTGTATGATGACCTGTTAATGTACCTATAGATACTGTGATATTGTGATTAACTGCGAAATCATTATTCGCCAGATTAACGATAATAAATTAGATTGTCAATATACAGTATAGAGTTTGTTGCCTGTCTGAACCCGAGTCTTGTTCCCTAGATTTTTAAGACGTTGACAGGCTATTTGGGGGCTCAAGCCGGTTTTGGCAAGCTCAAGACAAGCTATTTCAGGCTTTATCAAAACGATTAAACTTCATTTAAAATTCTTGACAGTTCTTGGCTTTGCCAAGTAAAAATACTATTACAATCATACACGACAAAGTCTCGATATTACAGCTACTATCTTCTCATAAAGATCTTTGTCCCTCTAAGAAAGTTATTAAAATCATGCTTATTTCAAATTAACATTGACATGACAGGACAATAACTGTGACAAAATACTAATCTTTTTCATTCCAACGACAGATTGTTCCGCAAGAAAGTTGTGTGTTTAAATTGTTCGCCTACAGCAGGAAAAGAACCAGAGAACCAGACATCAATACTACAGCAAAGACACCAGTAAATCAGATAAGTCCCATAGATTTCATTCTTATTGTATCTCTAAACGATACTAATTTCTCTTTATGTAATATTTTTTCCATGCATTTCGATTTATTATATGTACATGCAAATTTCATGTCCATTTGAAATTACTTATATAAAGTGTATATGTAAACATTAAGGGACATAATCAATTGGTGTACTCCCAAACTTTTTAAAAGGGAATTAATTTATATAAATTTTAATTTACTTAAATTCACAAAATGTCAACACTGGAACAGTGTATTGAGCTAGGGCTTAAATTAGGATATACTGCAGATAAACTGGCGGAATGGGCGCAAAAAACGCATGCAGAAAACATAGCGAGAGAAGACCGAGCAGCCGAACGAGAACAAAAACGGCTGGAAATTGAAACTGAAAATAAAAAGCGAGAAATTGACGCTGCGAATAGAAAACTAGAAATGGAAATTGACGCTGCTAACAAACAAGCAGAATTAAATGCAGAAACGAAGAAATTAGAAATAGAAGGATCTCTGAAACAGAAAGAAATAGAAACACAGACACAACTAAAGGTCAAACAAATGGAGATTGACTCCAATATGGAAATTTCCGTAAATAAATTAAGAAGTAAAGAAGAAGAACACAAGTATAACAAATACAAAGGCCTGGTCAAACCCTTCTGTTCCGAAGATTCCATAAGTGCCTGGTGTGAGAACTTTGAGTGTTTAATGTCCTATCATAGCATTCCAAACATCGACTGGGCTATGATCTTCATGAGAAATTTAGCATTAGAACCTTTTAAAATAATTGAAACTATCCCACAAGACATGAGAAAAGACTACGACTATCTAAAACGTAGAATCATGCAACATTTTTCTTTAGACACAGCAGGATACCAATTACAATTCTCAAAACTTTCACCATCACCCAACCAAACATTCATAGACTATGTTTCTTCAGTTCAGGATATTTTCAATAAATGGATTACATCGGCAAAAACAAACAACAACTATGAAAAATTAAGAGATCTTATAATAATTGACAAAATTATGAACTCAATACCCACCTCGTTTTCTAAATTCTTACGACAGAGTGATTGCAGGACAATTGAGGAGGTTGAACAAAAAGGTCGTGCCTTCTATACAGCAAATCGTGACATTTTTCGATTAAATACTACTAAACATGAAGTAGCAGCTGTCACTAACACAAAGTACTCTAAACCAACTGATAACGAATTTAAACCACGTTCTAAATTCTCAAAGCCAGCTCTTTGTCAATATTATCAACTCACCCATGAACAATATGCTATATGCGACAAAGCACCAACCTACCGTCACCACCTCCAAATGATGGTAGAAAAGCAGAGAAACAAGAGAAACACCTACAGAAGAGCGGTTAAATGTTTTATTTTTGTCGGGCATATGGACACTATAGCGGGCTTTGTGAAGGCCGCAAAATGATGAAACAAGCCAATGCAGTATTGGTAGACACATCTAGTGATGAAGAAATGGATGAGGTTAATCAGTGTGACACCAAGAATGAAAGTGAGAATGAATCAGTGAATGCCCTAGAAGTCATTAATACCAATGACTATAACACCTGTAACATATGTAAAAAGTTCCAGTTGGATACCACCCTTGAATGTGGCCATACCATTCCAATATCCAACGAAATGGCCAATGCAGCCTTGGCATCAAAAGGCAAATTGCAATTTGTAAAAGGTCTTGTAAATAACCAACTTTGTACAGTCATGCGAGACAGCGGCTCGACTCTGGTTGGCATTAAAAAGACATTAATTAAAGACAGAGACTACACAAACGACTATGTGACATGTCGCACATTCGCAGGTACCATTGAAAGATACCCCTTGGCACTGACCGAAATTCAAACACCATTTGTGTCAGGACAAGTACTGTGCGCCGTGTTAGAAAACCCATGCGCGGACATTATTGTGGGGAATCTTCCCAACGTAAAATCATGTTCAGAAGAAGATATCCAAAAATGGGAACTAGAAAACTGCACTCTAAAACCAAGCAGTAATCCCATGACAAATGAACGTAATTTTATGTCTCCAACTGCCAAAAGCATAAGGGAGACCACCAATGACGAAATTCTAAACGAATTTACAGAGGTGAACAACACAGGGGCAGTCGAATCTTTCGATCATACCACTAACATAAAACCTCGAATTGAGGATACCTTCAAACAACAAAACTGTAAACCTGCAAGTGTGCAACACACAACAGAAGACGCTAACGTAGTGACCAGACAAACGACTCAGAAAGCACACGACGAACAACTTGACGAGTCATTACAAATTATTTCACCAAAAATTACCATTAGTAAATTCAGTCAAGAACAAAGAACTGATCCAACTCTGTCAAATTACTTCCGATTAGTAGGATTGAAACCATATTATTCCAGAAACAGCAATAACTTGAACAAACAGACAGAAAACAGGGGACGCTAACCAGAATAACAGAAACGACACTGACAAGAACGACAACAAAGACAGAAGCACAGCACCAACAGTACTTCTTAACGACACTGCTACAAACGAAAATAAAGACGACTTGACATTAGCGACAAATTTTCTTGACGACAAAGACAATGAAGACAACTTCACATTAGCGACAATTTTTCTTGACGACAAAAACGATGAAGACAACTATACACTAGCAACAATTCTTCTTGACTACAATGACAGTGACATTGAAGACAATTTACAAACAGTGACATCAGTAATTAATCAGACTGACACAGACAACATATAAATTCCTGTACCTATTACAAACGACGACGATACAATACATGACATAAAAATCTCTGACACTGTAACACAACAGCAACGACAAGACATTCTGTCTCTTCTCAACGACTACAAAGCAATTTTCTCAAACCGACCTGGACATACTGACAATATAACTCATTCTATCATCTTGACAGACTTGACACCTATCAAGTGCAGACCGTACTCTATTCCTCTGCCCTATAGGAATAACTTTGACCAAGAAATACTGGACTTGGAACGAAATGGAATCATCCAATAATCTATGTCCGAGTACTCATCACCAATCGTACTGGTGAAAAAGACGGACTTAACAATACGCTTATGCATAGATTATAGGAAATTAACTTAGTTACAACTACAGACGCTGAACCTATGTATAGTTGTGAAGATCTTATTCTAAGTATGTCAAATTCATCTATCTTTTCAAAACTTGATTTGACCAAAGGATATTGGCAGATACCATTATCGCCGTCTTCAATGCATATAACTGCATTTTCAACACCTTTGGGCTTATATGAGTGGCGGTACTTACCTTTTGGACTTAAGAACGCACCTGCCACATTCGTTAGATTAACCAGACTCTTATTACATGGCATTAAAAATGTACAGTCATGTATAGATGATATCTGTGTTCACTCTACAGACATGACTTCTCATTTAGAAATACTTCGACAAGTTTTCAGTAGAATTCTTCTTTTTGGACTAACTGTCAAACCTTCTAAGGTTGAAATAGCTTACAGACAGATTGACTTCTTAGGTCATAGAATTTCAGAAGGAAAACTACTCACTGATGACAAAATTGTGTCAAAGATCCTGAACCTGAATGTACCAACAACTAAAAAACAGGTCAGGAGTCTTTTAGGTCTCGTGAATTACTATGCCAAATTTATTCCAAACTGGGCAGAATTCACGGCAAAAAATTTGTTGACCAAAAGTCAACCAAATAAACTATGTAAGAGTATCAGTTTAGAAGATACAATTTGCAAACTGAAATCTATTTTTTTCCAATCCACCCATCCTCAGATTACCAAACATAAATTTACAATTTATATTAACCACAGATTCTAGTGCTATCGCCATCGGAGGATGTCTAATGCAGGGATATGATGGGGTGAAACATCCAGTCCTGTATGTAAGACGGAAGTTGAAAGCAGCTGAGACCAGATACTCCACAGCTGAATTGGAGGCCTTAAGTTTGGTTTTCTGTGTTCTTCGATTACGTAAGTTCCTCCTTGGCACCCACTTCGTTGTCCTCACAGATAATTCGCCACTGCTGGTCATTAAAGAGGGAAAACCCAAAAATCACAGATTGGCCAGATGGTGTCTTCTTTTACAGGATTTTGATTTTGAAATTCACCATATCAAAGGCACAGATAACTTAATTCCCTGATATTTTATCAAGATTACCAAATGCACCAGCAGAGTGACACTACTCACTTTAATAGTTTGCCATATTGCAAACTGTGATATTTTAATCCGATGCATGAAAGTCAGTGTATCTCTACACTCACCGTAGAACTGCATGAATATCGACAGCAAACGCTAAATATTATATTACTCAAAATAAAGGGCCACTAACGTTATATCATGCCACATTGGTAATTAACGATGCAGTATAAACATTCTGAACTTTGCCTACTAAGGAATATAAATTTACTTCACCAACTGCAGAAATTAACAACTAATGATACAATGTAAACATTCTGAACTTTGCCTACTAGTGAAGGTGAATGGACTTCACCAACTAACGGAACAGAACATCAAACAGACCTACAACTACATGTCACTACTATTACGACATGTGCGAAACAACCTACGCGAAACTGTGACAGCAACAATGTGTTACCTATTAACTGTAACAGCATCATAGAGACACACGGACAAAGGACGACAACACACGGATCGTCGATGGATTTAATTAGTTTACATTATAAATTAGATATTTAATAAATTATTGTATTATTATATGCATAAAATATGTAAACATGTCAATTTTTCATTTTTTTCTATCATATATGTCAGAAACATTATTTTCCAATATCCAAATTTTCGTTCTAGAACTATTTCAATTTAAATTATAAACCATTCTGTTATCACCAGTACAGGTAGTACTTGGTGTTCAACGTAATATATCGCCAAAATGTTTCTTTTTCTAAGGGCGACAACATTTACCTTAACTTAACTTGTATATTTAAACAAAACAAAAAAACTATTTTGAATGAAAGATGTACGAATCAGAGAGTAAATGAATTAAATGATGGAGCGATATACTTAGCGGACAAATTGTACGCAAAAAGTAGTCATTTTTAATTAGTCTGCATTTGATGTAAAATGTAACACTTGTCTAAATATTCTATACATGTTTAGTATTAGATATAATTATTCTAAGACTCACTGCTCGAATGTTCAATTCATGCTTTGCACAAATTTCGTAATTCATGATATAGGAAATTCCAGCTCGTGACGCTTAGAAAGATACTACACACCACAAACACACACGTAACACACATTATATACATTAGGTAAAACATACATTCACAAAACTAAACACCAACAAGTAAAGCACATACACTTTGCTACAGCAAGTAAAGACAGTAGTAGACACACTAACAGGCAAACAAGGACATGAGTAGTTACTTGGTGAAAACAAAAGTGATCATATATTGAGCACTATATAAAACATACGGAAGTAAAAGTGTATCAAAATACACATTCGGGGGAAAAAATTGCAGGTGTTCCTAAATAAGCCAAGACAATTCGTCTTGATGAAACTCTCTAATAAAGAGTTCATTGTCCTGGTATCATATTGGATACTTGAGAAGGACGCAGTTGTAAATGCAACAGGAAGCGTCAGGGAACTTCGGTCGGATAGCAGGTTTGGGAATATGGAAGAGAGTTGAGCTCTTCAGCAATCACCCTGGATTGGTGTACTGAGAAATGCATGAGTTCATAGTGCAAGGATATAAATTACTAAGTTCCCATCCACTGAACTACAACCACAAATTGTCATGGCTTCATGTGATCCCTTGACAGAATTAGTTCAGACTAATTAACATATAGTAACCCACAAAGACGGAGGGCAGGGGAACCCTGTCAAAGTCTCACATGAAGGGTATATATACATAGAGATATCGGGGATATATATAAGGGATGCAACCCCGAGACAGAAACCCTAAGAAGGGAATTAATTACGACAGCTCGAGTGTCCGAGCAATCTCGGGCCTTCTAGAATGCGGGGTCAGTTTGCCTACTGCTTCGTTGACACAGGTGGAACCCGCCGGAAGCGTGCAGGGACCACTTTCACGAGAAGCTCAAGGGGAGTCATACTCCGTGTCCACCCGACGCCCGTCAAGGGCAGACGAATACTGGACAGTGGACAAGAAGCAGGGTTTAGCTTAAGGGGGACGAGATATACAGAAACTAGAGATTGTTGATTAACGAGATAGTTTGATAGATTTATGCTGTGATAGTAATGTGTATGATGACTTGTTAATGTACCTATAGATACTGTGATATTGTGATTAACTGCGAAATCATTATTCGCCAGATTAACGATAATAAATTAGATTGTCAATATACAGTATAGAGTTTGTTGCCTGTCTGAACCCGAGTCTTGTTCCCTAGATCTTTAAGACGTTGACACCCATCTGTGTAGACTCGGATCCAGAGGTCCTGTGGGTATTCTTCTTCAAGGAAGCTGAGAGTTGTTCTGCGCTGTACACTGTAAGGCCTCAATTTCCAACACAGTTTTATTAACTTCCATACCCCTACCCCCCCAATCCCCGCAATTGTATAGTCCACTACAACAGTTAGTTGCATGGCCTTCACAGGAAGTCGCAGTCAGCCCCAGTATTATCTTTGCTGTTTGTGATGTCTTGGCAAGTTCGTGTTCAGTGGTCTGTCATCGCTTTTCAAATGACAGGCACTCATGCTATTTACGAGAGCCAACGTGGAGTTATCCCCAAAACGGGCGGCTTAGCCAATCCTTGAGCTTCTGTCGGTACTGACCGTTAGTCCTTTGACCACCTAAACCACACATCCGGTTAATTCAATCCACGTACAGTCGCTCAAAACTCAAGACGTATTCAGCTAAGTAACCTTAATATTTTCATGTAGTTTTATTGTGTGTAGTTGTGTGTCGGTTTGTGTGTATTTGTTCTGTGCTGACGAAGGCTTTAGCAGCAACGTCCATTTTGTTTCTTGTAGTCGTGTTCTAGTAAAGCTCACAATCTATAGACATGATGAGAAAAGTCACCCACTAGCCATGATGAGTGAAGACACACACTAGACATGATAAGAGAAGACACCCACTAGACATGATGAGAAAAGTCACCCACTAGTCATGATGAGAAAAGTCACCCACTAGTCATGATGAGAGAAGACACCCACTAGACATGATAAGAGAAGACCCACTAGTCATGATGAGAGAAGACACCCACTAGACATGATGAGAGAAGACACCCACTAGACATGATGAGAGAAGACACCCACTAGACATGATGAGAGAAGACACCCACTATACATGATGAGAGAAGTCACGGTTGCAACAGGATAAGACACCCACTAGACATGATGAGAGAAGACATCCACTAAGAATGATGAGAGAAGTCACCCACTAAATATGATGAGAGAAGTGTGCCACTAGACATGAAGAGAGAAGTCACCCACTAGACATGATGAAAGAAGTCACCCACTACACATGATGAGAGAAGTCACCCACTAGACATGATGAGAGAAGTCACCCACTAGACATGATGCGAGAAGACACACACAAGACATGATGAGAGAAGAAACCCTCTTGACGTAATCAGAGAAGACACCCACTAGACATTATGAGAGAAGATACCCACTAGACATGAAGAGAGAAGTCACCCACTAGACATGATGAAAGAAGTCACCCACTAGACATGATGAGAGAAGTGAACCACTAGACATGAAGAGAGAAGTCACCCACTAGACATGATGAGAGAAGTTACCCACTAGACACGATGAGAGAAGTCACCCACTAGACATGATGAGAGAAGACACACACAAGACATGATGAGAGAAGAAACCCTCTTGACGTAATCAGAGAAGACACCCACTAGACATTATGAGAGAAGACATCCACTAGACATGATGAGAGAAGACACCTTCTAGACATGATGAGAGAAGACACCCAC
Organism: Cepaea nemoralis; assembly: GCA_014155875.1. Taxonomy (NCBI): domain Eukaryota; kingdom Metazoa; phylum Mollusca; class Gastropoda; order Stylommatophora; family Helicidae; genus Cepaea; species Cepaea nemoralis. The sequence goes on from JACEFZ010013722.1 coordinate 99,400, forward strand.
TAGGCATGATGAGAGAAGGCACCCACTAGACATGATGCGAGAAGATACTCACTAGACATTATCTGAGAAGACACCCACTAGACATGATGAGATAAGAAACACACAAGACATGATGAGAGAAGAAACCCTCTTGACGTAATCAGAGAAGACACCCACTAGACATTATGAGAGAAGACATCCACTAGACATGATGAGAGAAGACACCCACTAGACATGATGAGAGAAGATACCTACTAGACTTGATGAGAGGAAGTCACCCACTAGACATGATGAGAGAAGACACCCACTATATATTCTGAGAGAAGATACCCACTAGACATAATGAGAGAAGACACCCACTAGACATGCTGAGAGAAGACACCCACTAGACACGATGAGCGAAGTCACCCTCTAGACCTGACGAGAGAAGACACCTACTTGACATGATGAAAAACTTATCCACTAGACCTGATGAGAGAAGACGCCCACTAGACATGATGAAAGAAGACACCCTCTAGACATTATGAGAGAAGACACCCACTAGACACGATGAGAGAAGACACCCGCTAGACATTATGATAGAAGTACGGCTGGAGCAGGAAAATACACCCACTAGACATGATTAGAGGACATACCCACTAGACATGATGAGAGAAGACACCCACTAGACATGATGAGAAAGTCACGGCTGCAGCAGGGTGTAACTACAGGAAATACAGTTAGGTCTGTGTGGCTCCTGCGAAAAGGTGAGAGATAATAAACTCAGTGTACATACTTTACAACGAACTCCACTACAGTAGACATAATTTACTTTACTTAGTTATAGACAGATCATGAGGAGAAATCTGGGACGGGTATCAATAATATGGGGAGGATAGGAAGGAGCGTAATAAATCAATCCAGGTGCCATCTCCACAATGAAGGTTAGCTGCAGTGGATCTCCAACACTGTCTCTCACCATGACTGTACATTCTGTCAGATTGCTGTTTGTCCATCTATTGATGTTATCTTCCCAGTTTTATGGTTGTCTGTTTCTTTCTCGGTTACCTTCAACCTTACCCTCCAGTATGGTTTTTATAAGTGTGTTATGTCTTTTAATGTGGCCGGAATATTTCACTTGCCTTCATTTTATTTCTTTCATCAACTCTCTTTTCATTCCCAGTTTTTCTAGATCCCCTGTATTTGATTATTTTTGTTTCCATGAACGTCTTCTGTATATCTATATCTCCAGGGCCTCTATTCAAATTACTAGTTGCTTGTTCAATGCCCAGACTTCCGCGCCATACAGTAGTGTTGAATATGCATAACATTTGACAAGTTTCATTAATGCGTGTTAATTTCTCTAAATGTTAATACTGATTTCATTCTGTTAAAAGCATTTTTGGCCGTTCCTATTCTCTCTTTGATTTGTTTCACTTCTGCCATCATCTGCTTTTACATGTCCAAGATAGGTAAAACATGTTACTTATTCTAGTATCTTCCTGTTTACTGTGATATTCATTGATAACCTCTCCTTTCCACTGCTAATTATATTATTTTATTATTTTCGTGTTGTTGTTGTTGCTGTTGTTGTTGTTGTTGTTGTTGTTGTTGTTGTTGTGTTTGTTTGTTTGTTTTGGTTTTTGGTTTGTTTGTTGTTGTGGTTTTTTTTTTTTTTGGGGGGGGGGGGAGGGGGGAGGCCTTTGGTTTAATATCTAAGCCGCATTCTTGTTTTAAAATCCTTTCTGTGTGTAAGTTAAGAGGCTTGGCGAAAACACGCATCCCTGTCGTTTTTCTGTTTTTATCTCTATGGGCGACGAATAACTATTTCCGTATCTAATTGACGCCACTTGTTCCCAGTGCAGGTTACTAATAGGTCGGATGTCCTTTCCGTCTACTCCTATATCTTGAAGGCATGTAATTAATTGTTCATATTGTTATCTGATGGGAGATGCCTTGAAGAGATTAGAACAAGAATCGCCATGGCGATTGAAACGAGAAAGAGAGTGTTGAGGGCATACATAGAGCCTGTTCTTTTGTATGGATGTGAAACTTGGACATTGTGCAGTCAAGCTGAAAAACATCTGATGGCTGCATAAATGTGGTTTCTGAGGAAAATGCAAAGAATACCATGGAAAGATAGAAAAACCAATGACCAAGTACTACAGGAGACAAATGAAAATCGTAGATTGATTAGAGAAATTAGACGTAGACAGTCAAAATTTTTTGGACATGTTATGAGAAGAAATGGACTGGAGAACTTAATGACAACTGGCAAGATCGAGGGGAACAGACCAAAAGGAAGACCGAGAGGAAAATATCTGGATGGCTTGGCCACATGGCATGGACGAGACAGGAACACTGAGCTGATCCACGACTCTGGTGATCGAGTGAAATGGCGAGTCATGACCGCCCACACTTTCCGGCATGGCACATGATTGATTGATTGATTGTAACTCCATCAAACTCCTTCTTGTAGCCTATAAAACATACGTATATATTTTTCTGAACTTCTATATATTTTTTCACTTAACATTCTCAAACAGATTATTTCTTCTCTGGTGCCGCTGTCTTTGAGGAACCCAAATTGTTCTTCAACAACTTCCTCATCTATTTTATTTTTAATTCTTTCATGTATGATCTTGAGTAGTATCTCAGATATACGGCTAATTAAGCTAATGGTTCTGTAATCCTCACAATCAACAGCTCTTGGCTTCTTGGGTAGCGTTATGATAATGGATGTTCTCAAACCCTAGGTGATGTACCCAGTATTATATATATATATATATATATATATATATATATATATATATATATATATATATATATATATATATATATATATATATATATATATATATATATATATATATCATTACATAATTATGTGATAGTGTCAATGCCAAAGTTGGATAAGGATTTTATCACTTCCGTTGTTATCTTGTCAAGGCCTGCAGCTTTTCCTTGTTTCATCTTTTTAATAACCTTCTCTACGTCAGCCCTTAATATGTTTGGTCCATTTTGAGTATTATGCAATGTTGGTTTATTAACCTTGCTGTCCCAGAATAAATCTTCTGTGTACTCTGTCCATCTTTGTATTCTCACTCACTCATTGGCACCTTGCCGTCTTGACAGACGATAGTTTGTTACATTGTGCTTCAAAAGGCACAATAACTACAATTCTTGGCGATAGCGAATGTGACTGAAAAGGCCAATTCGCACTGTAAATGTCCGCCCACAGTGGATGCATGTGAACACATGGTCATTTCCACCATCATGCACCATCTTACGTCAAACACGCTCGGTGTGTGACTTATCTGAAATAATTTTCTCCTTTGTCTTTATTCCATTTCTGATATTTGCCCTCCATGCAACACGTTCGGTGGCGACTTACTCACAATGTGCATTATCAATGCCTGTATCAATCATGTCCCGCTGACACACATCTTTGTATCGTAGTAGAGGCCTTTTTATTAACCTTTTTGAATAACGAAGACACATACAATAGATTGCACAATTTATTGCCTGGCATATTTCGTTGCATCTCATCAGGTACATACTGCAGAAATCACACAACGTAAAGTAAGTTATGTTTGCTACTTTATTGCCTTTATTCACATTTGTGGTTCACTTACCATTTTTGAATAACGAAGACAATAACAATAGATTGCACGATTTATTGCCTGGCATATTTCGCTGCATCTCGTCAGGTACATACTGCAGAAATCACACAACTTACGTGAATTAACTAGAGAAATCCTTCAAGTTGAAATATACACATATTCGCACAGTAATGTCAATTATCTACCACGGTAATTTTAAGCTGACTAACATGACTTTCTGTTTGCACAATTATGGCTTGCGTTGATTGATCATAACTGCTTCTGCAAATTTTAACAAGCGAGTATTTTGTGTGTTAAACAACACGCGAAAGGCAGTGTCTCTGTCAACCACGTGGCCGCTCTCGACAATGTGCCTACTAATTGAAGACGCCGGGAGCTTCCGGTGTGTCAGCCCCACGACGCTAGCATCTCCTGTGGGTTGTATCTTGTTGACCCATTGAGGTATGTGTTCTGACACTCGTTTGTTAAGCTGTCTCTTTGTTCTACCAATGTAGAAGGCCAGCCAATGATCAATCAACGCAAACCAGAATTGTGCAAACAGAAAGACATGTTAGTCAGCTTAAAATTACCGTGGTAGATAATTGACATTACTGTGCGAATATGTGTATATTTCAACTTGAAGGATTTATCTAGTTAATTCACGTAAGTTGTGTGATTTCTGCAGTATGTACCCGACGAGATGCAGCGAAATATGCCAGGCAATAAATCGTGCAATCTATTATTTGTGTCTTCGTTATTCAAATTCACTACGGGAAAACATTGTTTTGAATCACTTACCTATCACTGTCAAACAAAGAAATCCTTGTTACATACCTATAAAACCGGGTGACTGGCAAAAAGAAGTAAATATTTCTGGAGCATCGGACCTGTGTTGACAGCCGGACGCATCTGGGGGAGGGAAAGATGCGTGTGTATGTGTGTTGCCATGGAAACCATGGTAACGTCAGAGAGTAGGCGGTGCTACCAAGAGCCGGGGAAGGACTTGGGATGGCGCGATATAAGCAAACATTTCAATAAACAAGAAAATCTAGATACAATAATTTATAATTGAAAATATTAAATTTAAGGCACATAGCAGCCAGGAGATCTCCGCACTTGTGAAGATCTCCTATTATTCTAACCATAATATTTACATTTAAATTGTATCACAACGTCTCGTCTTCCATACGTTATGTCAAGCAAGTTCAAGTACCGTCGGCAGGCCGGATGAAATTACGTCGCGGGCCGGATCCTGCCGCGAGCCGTAGTTTTCTGACCCCTGGTGCTTGCTTGCTTGTGTTCGTTGGCTTGAGCTCCAACGCGAAGTCCTGTATGCCGGATGAAGGCATCCTGTTGTCCAACATCAGTGTGATGTCATACAGGACCTGAGGTTTGCGTGAGTATTCGTTGTCCCATGTCTGGCTTATTGGTGTGCAGACTGGTGGTTCCTCGCCGTATAGGCAGACACTCTCTGACTTCGGAGGAATCGGCGATCCTACTGACTTTAGCCAGAACACCGAAGGGACGCTCGACGAGGACGCGTCAATAGGTCTTGGCCAGTATATAACCCGGCCCTGGTGCCTTGAAAACACCTCTGCGTCCCTCTGACCCCTGGTCTAGCCGGTTCTGTTTCACACAGTGATAACATGAGCACCTTCTGACACAGATAGTTGTTATGTGGCAGCAGATACTTTCTGACAGACAGATGTCACGTGGCAGCAGATACTGTCTGACAGACTGATGTCACGTGGCAGCAGAAACTGTCTGACAGACAGATGTCACGTGGCAGCAGAAACTGTCTGACAGACTGATGTCACCTGGCAGAAGAAACTGTCTGACAGATGGATGTCACGTTGCAGCAGAAATTGTCTGACAGAAGGATGTCACGTTGCAGCAGAAATTTTCTGACAGGAGGATGTCACGTGGCAGCAGAAATTGTCTGACAGAAGGATGTCACGTGGCAGCAGAAATTTTCTGACAAAAGGATTTCACGTGGCAGCAGAAACTGTCTGACAGACAGATTTCTAGCCTACCGATGAATGCTCACAGAGGACACGATTCTTAACTATACATCACGTGACATGGTCATCAAACAAGTCTTTCGGCCTACAAAATAGTGTCATTAAGATCACCCAAGCAACCATAAAATGACCAGATCGACAATGTCCCTAGTTTGGAAGGCCGTGTCTGACCATGTAATTACTCCGCCGTAGGAACCATCTCGGCGACTAATTTCCTATCAGTACACCGGTTCGTTCACTTGGACATTACTTTTAGCAGGGACGCAGTTCTATTTTTGTTTTCCTGTTGCCATTAGCAACCACAAAGAGCTGGTAGACCTGATAGGAGTTTGTGGTTGAAACTTGGTGTACTATCATATTTCTGGGACCTATCATAAGTATTCATACATATACACGCATACACGATACGCAAACACAGGGATATGCGTACTATCCATGTACATACATATGCACATATACGCATACACTCTAACAAGCTCGCATAGACGCATGCACGCTCGCACAGACGCATGTCGACATGCACAAACACACACACACTCACACACGTCCATACATACATGCATGCAGGCATCCATCCATCTATCCATCCATCCATCCATCCATCTATCTATCTATCTATCCATCCATCCATCCATCTATCTATCTATCTATCCATCCATCCATCCATCCATCTATCTATCTATCCATCCATCCATCTATCTATCTATCCATCCATCCATCCATCCATCCATCTATCTATCCATCCATCCATCCATCTATCCATCCATCCATCCATTCATCCATCCATCTATCTATCCATCCATCCATCTATCTATCTATCTATCTATCCATCCATCCATCTATCTATCTATTTATCCATCCATCCATCCATCCATCTGTCTATCCATCCATCCATCCATCCATCTATCTATCCATCCATCCATCCATCTATCAATCAATCCATCCATCCATCATCCATCTATCCACCCACCCACCCATCCATCCATCTATATATCCATCCATCTATCTATCCACTCATCCATCCATCCATCTATCCATCTATCCACTCATCCATCAAACCATCTATCCATCTATCCACCCACCCACCCATCCGTCCATCTATATATCATCCATCTATCTATCCACTCATCCATCCATCCATCTATCTATCCATCTATCCACTCATCCATCCATCCATCTATCCATCTATCCATCCATCCATCCATGCATCTGTACATCTATCCATCCATCTATCCACCCATCCATCCATACGCACGCACGCACCTCCCTCCCAGCCTGCCCGACCTCCTACCTACACACATTCAGAGACTTTGATGTTCACTATGAACAATAAAAGACATTTTGACAGTGGGTGATACAACCATTATCAGAATATACAATACAATCATTTTCATTATGGGCGATAGCAGTCATGTTAAATATGGACAATACAATCATTTTCATTGAGGCCACTACAATCAGTTTCACTACAGACGATGCAATTACTTTCACTTTAGACGATATAATCTTCTTCACCGTAGACGATTGAGTCAATTCTCAGCCATTTTACTACGCGGACGAGTCAATAAGTAAGTCATACAGTTCTGTGGTATGGCAGGTAAATGTAGTTGGTATTTTCTACAGGTGTCATTAGGTGACAGCAGCATCGAACTTTATATTCCCGTTCGTCAGATAGCGCTAGGTGTCTCATGCGCATGCGCAGCGCATAAGCAAACTGGCGACTGTACTTACGGAATGTGCAACCAAAGAGCAATGTGCTGTTGTGAGTTGTTGGGCAAAAGCACTGCCTGCAAAGGACATTCATAAGGAAATGCTTCCTGTTTATGGTGACAAATGTTTGTCCTGTAAAGCGGTGCATAGCCGGGTAAAGAAATTTCCTCAAGTGCGCTCTAAAATTGTTGATGAAATCCGATATGGTCGTTCTGTTGAGATTCCAACAGAAGCATTCGTGCAGCGGGTGGAGGAGATGATTAGAGTTGAAAGGCGAGTAACGATAGACTCTGTAGCATCTGCAGTAGGGTGCTCACATGGTTCAACATACAGCATAACGCATGATCGATTGAAATTCACACACACCCCCCCCCCCCCCACCGATGTATCTCCACCTTGCCGCGGTGGGGGGGGGGGGACTTGCGTGTTCCAGTGACCCCAAGAGCTATGCCGACGGAAGTACAACTACATGTCGGACAGTTCTTGGGGTAGGGGCCAGACCAAGAGAGACATAACCTGCAGCTCTGCAGGCAGACGGAGGCTAGCAGTCAAAGTCTAAATCAGGCCCACGATGCCGCTAATTTTTGGTCCGGACACATACACTAAGGCTCCCAACTGAGGGATATGGCTGAACGCCTCTAAGCCATTAACGCTCAGTTGTGAGCGCCGGACCTATAATCACTCACCTTGAAATGGAGGTGAGATGCTGAGCACGCTACATGCTTGGCACAGACACTTGTTCGAAGGCTCTCAACTGGGGGATATGAGGGGTTCTCGGGAGAGAGGGCCTGGCCGTTACACGCTCATCAGTGCACGCAGGTAAGGTGTTGAGATTGCAGTTCATGTAGCCTACCTTGTGAGTGTGCACTAAAGGTAGAAAAAGCGACCCAGCCGCACGAAATGGTTACGATGAAAGTCTACATCTATACTCATAGTCTGAGCGTAGTCAAAGGTTGAAAAACGTCTCAAAAGCACGAAAAGGAACGCTTGGCTAGCGAATCCATTACGTGGAAGTCCGAAGCAAAAGCTTGATGAGTGGATGACGTCCGCAGACTGTCCGTTCCTGGTTTGTGTGGGGAGCAGACGAAATGCCCAATACACGGAAGAGAGGAATTAAAGCAGCCGTGGGCAGGACGTGCGATTTCTCGGGTGAGCCCAGTCTCAGAGCACTATGTGCCGGCTCTGCAACTATGGAAGCCTCCATAGATAGCGGGGAATGCCCATGGTCTGCCCCTGCCTTCCCTTGAGGGTTGACCATGATGGCTTCGACCGTTCTACCTTGACCAGCAGAGATGCGGGCGACACCACAACAGTAAAAGTCTAACGTCCCTTGAAACCTCAGGAAGGCAAACCCGTAAAAATGCCCGCTGAAGTCGGATGTGCTGGCCTAAGGGCGCAAATAAAACAGGCACAACGCAAAAACGTCCGAATGTAATGTCTTTCGTGGTCGGAACGGCTCTGACTAACTAGTTTTCCGATTGTCCCTCGTGCTAAGAACAGCTTTGACTACCTAGTTTTCCGAATGCCCCTCGTGTCCGGAACAGCTCTGACTTGCTAGTTTTCCGAATGTCCGTCGTGCCCGGAACAGCTCTGACTAAATTGTCCTCCGGGCACAACGACAAGCACATGTCCGAATCGAACTCACTGAGTAGATACCATCCGCAGACCTGTCTGGTTTGTGTGGGAACGACCCGTTGCTAACGAAATGCCCAATATATTGAAGTGAGGAATTAAAGCAGCCGTGAGCAGGACGTGGCGAATTCCCAGAGTGAGCCCTGCACCACAGTGCTATGTGTCGGCTCTGCAAACATGACAGCCATCCCTGGATGGCGGATAATGCCTATGGACTGTCCCTGCCTTCCCTTGAGGGATGACCGTGAAGTCTTCGACCGTTCCAACTTGACCAGCTGGGGTGTGGACGGCACCACACAATTGAGAGTCCCCCAGGAATGCTAATCTGGTCAAAAACGCACGCAACAGTCGGATGAGTTGGCCGAAGGGTTTAGGACCAAGGGTGCATAACAACACACCGCAATCACATCTGAAAAAACACTCCGGATGAACGCAAAGAAGAAGAAAAAGAAGACTGAAATTTAAGAAAGTGTGTTCAATGTGGGTACCCAGACAATTGAAGGAGGTACACAAAATGAACCGATTTGGCCTGTCCTTGCATCATCTCTGTCGATACGAAGATGAAGGAGAAGACATGCTGAACAGGATTGTTACTGGGGCCGAATCATAGGTGCATCACTACCAGACCGAATCAAAGCGTGCGTCAATGCAATGGAAACATCCTTCTTCGCTTTGTGTCCAAAGATTCAAGGTTACGCCATCAGCAGGAAAGGTTATGCTGACAGTGTTCTGGGATTGTCAAGGAGTGCTTTTAACCAATTTCAAGAAGAAAGGTGACAATGTGAATTCTGAATCGTACTGTGAAGTTCTATCGATTTTTCATGATGCGATTCGAAGGAAATGTCCAGGACTGCTGACTAGACGAGTGGTGTTTCTTCATGACAACGCCAGACCACATACGGCTCGATTAACTCGGAGAAAATCAACCAACTAAGGCGAGAAGTTCTGGTACATCCACCTTACAGCCCCGACTTAGTCCCTAGCGATTTCCACATGTTTGGTCCACTGAAAACCCACCTTGGCGGGAAACATTTCGCGAATGACGCCGAAGTTGAATGTGAAGTGAAAACGTGGTTTAGAAAACAGAACACGCAGTTCTATGCAGCCGGTTTGGGAGGACTGATAAAACGATGAGATAAGTGCATCGATGATTGTGGAAATTATGCTGAGAAATAAAGGGACAATGTGAGTGAATGGCTCCTTGCAGTCTTGACAGACCAAAGTATGTGTGTTGGAATGTGGCCAAAATTCCATCACAATGCCTGGGCAGAGCTTCAGAGAAACATGTGGTGCCCAAACGACATGTTCCCTCTCTCGGCCTAGTCTTGTGTATTCCAGAGGAATGGGTAACCAAGACTCCCCGCCTGACTTGTGCGGATCCCGCGACCACCGGGAATAGGCCCGCCGAAGATACCGCAGGAGATATTGTACGTCTATTGCGAGTAAATCTCCCATCCTTCCACTGTGCGGATCTCGCGACCAGCGAGAATAGGCACGCCGGAGATATTGCTCGTCTGTTGCGGGCAAATCTCTACCGATGACTGAATAAGTAAAGAAACGATAAAAGTCGTGGTATTTCAATTGCGCTTGCGCTCCCACCTATGCTACACCCTTCATGTGTCTTCACAAAGTCGGACTAGAGTCAAGCTCAACAGGGTCTTCTATGTATAAAAAATAAACTGGTTTCAAGGTTTCAAGTTGTTATCATATTTAGTTATTTTTCTACAGACATTTGTGACTTACTTATTGACTTCCCCTAGTATAATCTATATAATCAATTTCGCTATCCCGGGAAGGTTAACCCGGTCAACAAATGCCCGCAGAAGTTGGATGTGTCGGCCTAACGGCGCAAGAACGCAGCTCTGCTGTAAACAGGCACAACGCAGTCACATCCGGAAAAAAAATCCGGATGAACGCAGAAGAAGAAGAAGAAGAATTTCTCTATCATTATCAAGTGCCCTGCCAACTGGCGTAGGCGTTTACTGTCTCCCCACAGATCTCGGTCTCTCGGCGTTCTGGATCAACTCTGCTGATGATATTCCTCCACGCCACCGTCTCAGTCCATCCAGCAACATTTCATTTTTTTCACTACGACGACAATATTATTGGACGGTACAGTCATATTTACTACTGAGAGTGCAATCATGTTGGCAACGGACGATGCAATCAGTATTACAACGGACGTTGCAATCATTTTTACTGTTGGTAAAGCAATCATTTTTACTGTTGGCAAAATAATCATTTTTACTATGGACAATGCAATCATTTTTTATTTTTTTTACAATGGACGATGCAATTATTTGTAAAATGGACGATGCAATTATTTGTAAAATGAACGATGCAATCATTTGTAGTAGGGGCCATGCAATCATTTTACCGTGGGCATTGCAATCATTTTAACTTTAATCTTACTCACATTTACTACTGAGAAGACAATCATTTTCAACTGTCTGCCCAGAAACGCTCTGGTCACATCAGGCTGGGTCGATCATGTTCTGGTAACAGCAAATGCTATGTCCCACTGAGGACCATGTAGTGGGTGCTCTAGCTACTGAGGACTCATGGAGTGGGTGCTCCAGCCACTGAGGACCATGGAGTGGGTGCTCCAGCTACTGAGGACCATGGAGTGGGTGCTCCAGCCACTGAGGACCATGGAGTGGGTGCTCCAGCCACTGAGGACCATGGAGTGGGTGCTCCAGCCACTGAGGACCATGGAGTGGGTGCTCCAGCCATTGAGGACCATGGAGTGGGTGCTCCAGCCATTGAGGACCATGGAGTGGGTGCTCCAGCCATTAAGGACCATGGAGTGGGTGCTCCAGCCACTGAGGACCATGGAGTGGGTGCTCCAGCCATTGAGGACCATGGAGTGGGTGCTCCAGCCACTGAGGACCCATGGAGTGGTGTGCTCCAGCCATTGAGGACCATGGAGTGGGTGCTCCAGCTACTGAGGACCATGGAGTGGGTGCTCCAGCCACTGAGGACCATGGAGTGGGTGCTCCAGCTACTGAGGATCATGAAGTGGGTGCTCCAGCTACTGAGGACCATGGAGTGGGTGCTCTAGCTACTGAGGATCATGGAGTGGGTGCTCCAGCCATTGAGGACCATGGAGTGGGTGCTCTAGCTACTGAGGATCATGGAGTGGGTGCTCCAGCCATTGAGGACCATGGAGTGGGTGCTCCAGCTACTGAGGACCATGGAGTGGGTGCTCCAGCCATTGAGGACCATGGAGTGGGTGCTCCAGCCACTGAGGACCATGGAGTGGGTGCTCCAGCCACTGAGGACCATGGAGTGGGTGCTCCAGCCATTGAGGACCATAGAGTGGGTGCTCCAGCCACTGAGGACCATGGAGTGGGTGCTCTAGCTACTGAGGACCATGGAGTGGGTGCTCCAGCTACTGAGGACCATGGAGTGGGTGCTCCAGCTACTGAGGATCATGGAGTGGGTGCTCTAGCTACTTAGGACCATGGAGTGGGTGCTCCAGCTACTGAGGATCATGGAGTGGGTGCTCTAGCTACTGAGGACCATGGAGTGGGTGCTCCAGCCATTGAGGACCATGGAGTGGGTGCTCCAGCCATTGAGGACCATGGAGTGGGTGCTCCAGCCATTGAGGACCATGGAGTGGGTGCTCCAGCCATTGAGGATCATGGTGTGGGTGCTCCAGCTACTGAGGACCATGGAGTGGGTGCTCTAGCTACTGAGGATCATGGAGTGGGTGCTCCAGCTACTGAGGACCATGGAGTGGGTGCTCCAGCCATTGAGGACCATGGAGTGGGTGCTCCAGCCATTGAGGACCATGGAGTGGGTGCTCTAGCTACTGAGGACCATGGAGTGGGTGCTCTAGCTACTGAGGATCATGGAGTAGGTGCTCCAGCTACTGAGGACCATGGAGTGGGTGCTCCAGCCATTGAGGACCATGGAGTGGGTGCTCCAGCTACTGAGGACCATGGAGTGGGTGCTCCAGCCATTGAGGACCATGGAGTGGGTGCTCCAGCCATTGAGGACCATGGAGTGGGTGCTCCAGCCATTGAGGACCATGGAGTGGGTGCTCTAGCTACTGAGGACCATGGAGTGGGTGCTCTAGCTACTGAGGATCATGGAGTGGGTGCTCCAGCTACTGAGGACCATGGAGTAGGTGCTCCAGCCATTGAGGACAATGGAGTGGGTGCTCCAGCTACTGAGGATCATGGAGTGGGTGCTCTAGCTACTGAGGACCATGGAGTGGGTGCTCCAGCTACTGTGGATCATGGAGTGGGTGCTCTAGCTACTGAGGACCATGGAGTGGGTGCTCCAGCTACTGAGGACCATGGAGTGGGTGCTCTAGCTACTGAGGACCATGGAGTGGGTGCTCCAGCTACTGAGGATCATGGAGTGGGTGCTCCAGCTACTGAGGACCATGGAGTGGGTGTGTAACAGTAGTGGAGTACTGGGGTATTATTAGGATCTAGTGGGAAACAGCTACAGCACGATTGAGCATTGGGACTGAAAGCGAGGAGAGATGCTCAATCGTGACGTAGTGGGTTGTCTGGGGGCAGTTTACATCCCGGCTTGGAACTGGAAGGAAGCCATATTGTCACCATCAAGAAAATAAACAGTCTTTGAATAAAAACCCAGTCTTTGTTGGTTCTGTACTTCTGTTACAGGACTAATTTTGGTGCCGTGACCAGGATTCTGGACTTTGCCGTCGCGGACGCAATGCGAAGTACTAATAAACAGCTAGAAAACGATGGAGAATTTGTAATAAACACCTTTCTCCGCTTGCGGCAACAAGAAGAAGAGGGAATTTATAATCTTGTAGAAGAAACAATCAAAAGATCCAGACCAGACTACCTTTTGAGACCTGCAACTTAGAACAAACGTTTTTTTCCGAACAGTCGTTTGGAACCGCCATACCTATGGAAATCAGTTTTTGGATGGAGCTACTATCTGTTGGAGGTTTTTGTCAAAGTCGGGAGCCGCTTATTATTGCGCTCTGGAGTGACCGAACTGTGGTCGATATCCTCCTGTGAGTTTGGACTGCCGTCATTGCAGCCGTTGTTTTAACCTGGCTGGTCTGAAGGTCACTTGCTTGTTAACGGGCTGAAGAAATTTTTCTGCTCTCAAATTCTAAGAAAATGGCCGTCTATGAGACTTACGGCTATAATTGGCCTAGGACCGAAGCTCCTTATCAAGTTCGGCTGAAATACTGATTTTCTTGATCACCGTCGTCCAGTGATGGTTTTGATCGCTGTGGCCCAGTAAACTAGTCATTAAGATCGAGCCCTTGTCAGCTCATCTCAGAACTTTACTGTGTTTCAAGAGCCCGTCCCTGGGTGGCTGGTACGGTTGACCTCTCACATCTTGTGAAGCCCTATCGAGCTTTGTGGAGCCATATCGAGCCTTGTGAAGCCCTATCGAGCTTTGTGGAGCCATATCGAGCCTTGTGAAGCCCTATCGAGCTTTGTGGAGCCATATCGAGCCTTGTGAAGCCCTATCGAGCTTTGTGGAGCCATATCGAGCCTTGTGAAGCCCTATCGAGCTTTGTGGAGCCATATCGAGCCTTGTGAAGCCCTATCGAGCTTTGTGGAGCCATATCGAGCCTTGTGAAGCCCTATCGAGCTTTGTGGAGCCATATCGAGCCTTGTGAAGCCCTATCGAGCTTTGTGGAGCCATATCGAGCCTTGTGAAGCCCTATCGAGCTTTGTGGAGCCATATCGAGCTTTGTGAAGCCCTATCGAGGCCTGTGGACTACAGTCGAGCATTTTTGGTCCTTACAGAACCCATTTTGTTGATCTTAATTCAAATACTCGAGTACCGGCTTTCTCAGGCTCAGTAGACAGAGACATAGACGCCAGGAACTTCATTTTCGGTTGGAAAGATAACCTCAACAAGAAAAGGGTAACATATTTGATATTGGATAGAAAATAATTGAATTCTTTAGTTAATTAATTTAGATATTAATAAGAATTGATTGTTGTTTGCTTCTATAAGTATAGATATTGTAACATGACAGAACAGGATTCAGTAGCACAAGTTTTGTCGGGAGTGGGAACAGCGGTAGATAGACTTCATACGGTCATAAAACAACAGGGAATGACAACTGAAATCGTTAAGTTTAGTGGACAGGCCAGGGAGTTTAAGAAATGGATTACTTCCATAGAAAAATATGCGTATTTAGTATCTGCAACAGATGAAGAGAAAATGAGACTTGCATATCAGGCAGCCACAGAACCGGTCTCACAGCATATTAGAAGAAAGTTAGAGGCTAGAGTAGATGAAACATGGGAGCAGTTCAAAACCGACCTGGCACACAAGTATGCAGAAATAACGGATCCACAACATGCGTTTTCAGTATTGAGACAGTCTAAACAAAATAATGGAGAGACGGTACAGTTGTTCAGCGATAGGTTGATTAACCTGGCTGAAGAGGCATTCTTGGGACAGAATGTACAAGGAGAGGAGGTGGAGAGGATGTTAGTCGGCATTTTTGTAGATGGCATAAAATCCGATGGTTTGAAATTTAAGCTGATGAGGGAAAACCCTGAGAGGTTATCACAAGCGGTAGATATCGCGGTACAAGAAGAAAATTTGAGACGTAGATTCAGATTGAGAACAGGACGAGAAATAGGAATGAGTCGAGAAGACAGGATTGAGGAGCCTATGGAAATAGGACAAACAAGATTCGGATGGAATAGGAGAGGAGGTATACAGACGTTACAAGGTAGAAATAGAAGTGATTATGATGAAAGAAGAAATATGAGATACCCTACAAGTGAGACAGTGGGAAACACAAATAACACAAATATTGTCTGTTGGGTTTGCGGTCAACGGGGACATGTTTCTCGTTTTTGTAATAACAGGCGTGTCCAGTCGAATACACAGGGTAGACATGACAATAACAGGGTGAGTAGAAATGTTGAAGATAGACACAGGAATTTTACAGGTACAAGAACGCAGGAAAACCGGCGCCCTACCTATTAAATGGGACCTATGGTAGGAAGGGAAATAATAAGGTCCCAAGGTTTAAAGAGTATGTTAATAACAGGTATAGTAGGACGAACAGAGAATATTTTCAACTAGATGAAGTCAAGCAATTTATAGAAAATAAAACAGATTATAGCTCTTGTATAATAGAAATAGGAAAGTATAGAGTTCGTACATTAATTGATTCGGGAGCTCAGGTTAGTGTAGTAAAAGAAAGTTTTCTATACAAAATAGTAAGAAATTGTAGAGTATTTAAGAGTCATAATAATTTACACTCTGTTACTGGACAGAATTTACAAGTAATTGGACAAACAATGATAAATTTTAAGTTAGGAGGGATCAACATAAGACATCTTTTTCATGTAGTGAAGGATTTAAATAGAAACATGTTGATAGGAAGAGATTTTTTAATAAAAAATGGAGTAAGACTTTTCTATGATTTACATAAATTAAAATTCAAGGACGTCTATGTAGATATGGAGGAAGACATGCATATATCAGCACTAGTTAGAGTTAAAATGTCCACGACGTTAAAACCACAGTCGGTTAATTTGATACAAGCAAAGCTGAAGAAAAACCCATATTATGTGGCAGGAAAAACAGTCAGAATCACTGAGTTACAAGAAGAAGTAATTGGTGAGCCTGGTTTGGAAGTTCCGGATGGAATAATAGCGTTGGATAAACACTTAACCTTTCCAGTGATGGTTATCAACAACACAGGTAGAGAAATCAAATTATACAGAGGATGTGTGATAGCCAAACTAGATCATAACATTAGTGACATATTGGCAACGGATAGAGCAGAAATGTCGGGAACAAGTTATTCAGAAACTTCTAGTGAAAGAGTTAATAACAGACGCGGACGCGGAAGAAGAGGGAACGTCAGAATGGATGAATTGATCCATCCATCCAGAAGAAATAAAGCCCAAAAACATTCACTAGACAAAATGACAAGGGAACAAGAATTGTTGTCACAGTTAAAAGCTCCGCCAGAAAATAAGGAAGTGTTAGAACAACTTATAAAGCAAAATCAGGATGTCTTTGCAATTAATGATTTAGAATTGGGAAAGACGCAAACAGTTACAATGGAAATAGATACGGGAGATCATCCACCAATAAGTTTAAAACCATATAGAACTCCATTAAGAAATAGAGAAATCGTGGAAAAGGCAATAGAAGAGATGTTGAAAGCAGGAATAATAACAAGGTCGAAGTCAGAGTGGTCATCTCCGGTCGTCATCGTGGCCAAACCTGATGGTTCGAGTCGCTTTTGTTGCGATTACAGGGCGTTGAACAAAATCACCAAGAATGTAGCGTACCCACTGCCAGTAATTGATGATATTTTGGGGCTGCTTAATGGCTCTACATATTTCACGACGCTGGACGCAAGGTCAGGATTCTGGTGTATTCCGATGTCGAAGGACGCGCAGAAGAAGAGTGCTTTCTGTACCCATATGGGCTCTTACGAATTCTTACGAATGCCTTTTGGGGTCAAAACTGCACCCTCTCACTACATGCTCTTAATAAATGAAGTATTAGAAGGTATGCAAAAATTTGCATTAGCCTATATAGACGATATTCTAATTTTTACGAAAGGAGATGTGATTGATCATTTAAAACATATTAGACTAGTGTTTGACAGGTTAAGAAAGCATGATGTTAAATTGAAGCTTAGTAAATGCCAGTTTTTAAAGACAGAAACAAAATATTTGGGGTATATTATAAATAGAGAAGGTATAAAACCAGACCAGGACAAGATAAAGGTTATTAAAGAATTACCTCCTCCAACTAACGTTAAGGAAGTGCGTGCGTTTATAGGAACCTGTGCATATTATAGGCGGTTTGTCCCAGCGTTTTCAAAGATAGCAGAACCTATTACAAATTTAACAGGCAAATACGCTAGATTTAAGTGGGATGATGAGTGTCAAAAAGCGTTCGAGTATTTAAAAAACAGCTTAACACTGGTACCACTATTGACGCATCCAGACTTAAACAAACAGTTAATACTGTACACAGATGCTTCGGACAATGCAGTAGGAGCATGTTTGGTTCAACCATATGAAGGAAAAGAGTCTGGAATACCAGGGGTTAAAAATGAAAGGCCAATCTACTTCTTGTCTCATAAACTTAGCAAATCACAACGGAAATGGACTACTATTGAGAAATAGGCATATGCCATTCATTATGCTCTTCAGAAACTAAATTACTACTTACATAACGCAAATTTTGTTATTAGAACTGACCATATGCCTTTAAAGTCTTTTTTAGAAGCTCCAGTGCAGAACAGGAAAATACAGACGTGGGCATTGAATCTACAGGGATATAACACGAAAATTGAGTACATTCCAGGTAGGATTAACACATGCGCTGATTTATTATCTAGGATTCCGTACCCACAGTCATCAGGAGATACAGAAGATGAAGCTGAACCAGAGATAGACGACCGAAACTGGCAAGTAAATATTTTAGATTCTGCCATAATAAATAGGGAAGAATTTGAGAGTTTACCATCGGATCAAGAGTCTGAACATAGAGAAGAAGACCTACAATTTAGCACAATTTAATATGAAAGATAGAACAAGAGTTGGATCCAAAAGTCATACAAATAAAAGAAAAATTAAGAGAAACGGAAGATAACAAATATAAAAAGAATTATTTGGTTTTACAAGAGGATGGACAGTTATACTATATGTGTGAAAGGAACGAACAGCTAAGGAAATACATTCCAAAACATTTAGAAAATGAAGTTTTAAAAGCATATCACAATGAAAATGGACATCTCGGTCGGGACAAGTTGGTGAAAGCACTTACAAGCAAATATTATTGGCCAAACTTGTTTAAATCTGCATGCAAATATGTAGATACGTGTGAAAAATGCAGATTAAGGAACATGAAAACAATAAAGTGTCCCTTACAAGATACAGATATTCCTCAGTTCCCAATGCAAAAGATTAGTTTAGATATATCAGGTCCACACCCTAGAACATTGTCAGGAAACGTGTATTTAATTCATATAGTAGACGTCTACAGTCTTTGGCCGGAAATTTACGCAATTCCAGACAAGAGCGCAGATACAGACATTAATATTTTTTTACAGGAGTTCGTACCAAGATTTAGTTGCCCACAAAGTATACTTACGGATAATGGTAGAGAGTTTGTAAATAAAAAATTCGAAAAGTTATTAAAAGATTTGAATATAAAACATATAAAGACCTCATATTATAGACCTTCTTCAAATGCTAGAAACGAACGTCAACATCGGACGTTATACGACGTTATAGCAAAGATTATTGATGAACATGAAAAAGATTGGGATCTATTCTTAGGACCTGCCCTTAGCGCTATTCGTACAAATCAAAATGAGAGCACGGGATTTTCACCATTTTATTTAATACACGGGAGAGAACCAATACTACCTATAGATAATCTGTTAAAACCGAGACGGAAATATATGGGAGAAGAATTTCAAGAGACCATAATACAGGAAATGCATAAAGCACACGTAAGATTAAAGAATAATATATTTAAAGCTAGGGAAAGACAGAAAAAGTACAAAAATGTAAATACAAAATTACAGGAGTTTAAAGTAGGTGATAGAGTTTATTACAAGAAGCATAGAAGAAACTCTAAGTTTGATGCTCGTTGGATCCCAGGTTATTACGTTTTGGAAAAACTAGGTAATGTATCGTATACTATCAAGAACCAGGTCACAGGACATGTGGCAAGGGCACATGTAGAGCACTTAAGAAGAGATGAGGAGGAGAAGAGAAATGAGAATTATAATAATAATTATGATTCAGACACCGGATATTTAGATGAACAAGTTGTCAGAGGAGCTACAGTAACCCCAAGTTTTAGAAAAGAACCAGCACAAAATCAGTTACTAGCAACTCCAAGTTACGAAGATACTCAAGAACAGACGATTCCGAAAACAATGGAAGAAGAAAATGTGAATGAAACTCATTATGATAGTATGGAAGAGGAAATAGGTGCTCCATTTAAGAATACTAGACAAGCAACGAAAAGAAGAATGGATAAACAAAGAGATAAAGAAGTGAAAAGACAGAGGAGAATTAGGGATTATTCAACAAGCGGTGAAGATATGCCTCTACTAGAAAGGTCCTTAAGAAATGAGGATAGACAAATTAGATGGGATGTTGAACAGAAGAGATTAGCGGCTGCTAACGACAGACATACAGAAGAAGAAGAAGAAATGGATGAAAAGTCAGAATCAAGTAGTAGTATGGAAGAAACTAATAAGTTGTACGAAGAAGAGGATATTGATGTAGAGTTAGCACTTATTCAAAGAAACTTGGAGTTGTTGAAGAAGTGGAAACGTAGGAGATAGATAAATAGAGAATACTGCAGATGGCAAGTTATAAGTTTCAGGATTTAGAAGTGAAAGTGATGCTTGAAGAAGTATACGAAACGGTGGAAATGGAAAAGGATTCTATGGACATTTTTTAAAAGTAGTCTTGAGGAATAGTTAAGCAGTGAGATGACTAATAGAGAGGCATATATATATATATATATATATATATATATATATATATATATATATATATATATATATATATATATATATATATATATATATATATATATATATATATATATATATATATATATATTGTAATAGAATTGCTGGTTGAAATTATGTTTCTACTTCTTGACTTTTCGTAAATTGGACAAATTGGGTATTGGTACAATAGGTGAATGTACTCTATAGAAAAGTAGACAAGTTTTTTTATTGGTGCTAGAAATGCCGTGTTTAACGATAAGGATTAATAAGTTATAGTGATGATTGGTCCAAGGGAAATAATTGGCAGGCCAGATCACAAGTTAATTGATAAGTAGATGATGGCTACTACATTGAGTTGATATTGGATTAGTCGCCACATTACAAATAGATAAAAGGGGTCAACATGTAGTTTACAGTGCTTACTTAAGAGGATATTCCGGATGTTATGTTGTGTTAGGAGTTAAGATAGAAAATGATAGAAAGTTGTGAGGGGAGAGAATAAATGGTACGGTCAGTGTTATAAGTTAAGAAATTAGTCTGTAGTTAACAGATATACAGATAGACAGTGAAGTGTTTGGTTTTCTCGGTCATAGAAATACTGGAATGACTTGTATAAATAGATATGCGTTTCGTTACTTAGTATGAGAGGCCAATGTTGGTGGGTCACTATAAGTAATAATTTTAAGAGAGTTTTAATTGTTTTGAAAACTGTGTTTTATTGAGTCTAAGTTTTATGAGTCATGAGTCATATATAATATGTTTTTTATGCTTGAGTTGGTACTGGAAAATGATGGCTATTATTTGATTGTTTTATTGAGCCTAAGTTTCAATGCCTCATATATAATAAGTTTTTTTTTCTTGATTTGGTCTTGTAAAATGATTGTTGTTGTTTGATTAATTTAGAATAGGATGATTGTGTTCCTAGTATTTGGAGTAAAAACTATTGGTCCGTAAAAGTGTCCAATAGTGATAGGTAGTAATAGAATGTTTTATTCTGATTTGATAAAATGCATGTTATGTCATTTTAAAATGTGTTTTTTTTTCTTTAGATTAATTTGGGGGTATGACGTCTTGTGTTGATTTTATTTCGATTACATGAATGGTTTGGTATATTAAGTTACATGGTTATAAAGTTAGTTAAGTAAGTTTAATTTTCAAATATATGAGGTTTTGCTTAAGGTTTTTCGTTCAGAAAAGAGTTAATAAAAACTACTTTGTCCACTGATATAAGGTAGGGGGAAGACTGTAAATGGCAGTATATAAGTATGGGATGTACGGGGGCAAGATATAGGTGCTGTGAAAAACCAGCGTTAATTATATTAAAACTGTTCATAAAATATGAACATGGGCTCATGGTTAAAGGTGAGATAACGAAATATGGACAAGATTGTGAATGGCAATATAAATGTTGAATATATAAGGCTTATGAAAACTTATGTCAAATTGTTTTATAGTGAACAAAGATCTATTTCATAAGGTGTATTTAAAAAAATTATTTTACAAAAAATTTTTTTATTGGCAAGGGAGGTAAATGTGAGTGTCTTAAATATTCATTACTGTATGTAAATGTGGTCATGTTGAGTATTCATTCTTTATACTTCTCACTCGGTGCGCACCGCTTCTTTACTTTTTCTAACTACATTGTTTTTGTACGTCCTGTGTTTTGGAAGAGTGAGAAATTTTATAAGGTCAAAAGTTACGATAACGATTTTACGAGCTGTTCTTATGATATGTATATTTGATACAGGAACTGGAGGAGCCAAGAAAGGACCAGAAATATATAGTGGATGGCTATATAGTTTGGGGAAATAGAGTGGCTTGCTTAATATCAAGTGGTTTAGGGAGATTAAGGAACTGTAAGAACTAAAGAAAGGGGAGAAGGAGTGTTTAGGTTTAAAAGAGTTACCATACGTGGTACGATGTATTATACAAAGTAGAATCGAAGAAGAAGTATATAGTGGGTTACTAGCTGACAATATAACCGGGAGAAGGGTTAAAAGATATATTATTTACTCAAAATTGAGTTAGTATAGGGAAGGATTAGAGGAACTGTGAGAGATAAGGAAAAAGAGGGAATAGAGTAAGGGGATTAGGAGTAAAGACTTTTTCCTTTATAAGGAAAATTCTTTAATAAACAAAGGGAGGTGTAACAGTAGTGGAGTACTGGGGTATTATTAGGATCTAGTGGGAAACAGCTACAGCACGATTGAGCATGGGGACTGAAAGCGAGGAGAGATGCTCAATCGTGACGTAGTGGGTTGTTGTCACCGACCGTTAGGGTGTTTCTATCGAAATAGACAGAAATCCCTATCCAAGAGTTTGCCGACAGTCTCTAGAAATTATGGCTCGTTACAAGAATGTCTAAAGGGATGGTCCCGATAGAAGAGACTGGGATTCACTTGGTAGACAAAGGCAGAAGGTGAAGAACACTCGTGTATGTAGGAAGCCCTAACACGAATGCCTAGTTTATCTGTCGGTGATCCTTCGTCAATTGATGGAGCCCCCTGTTTTAAATACTTTCACGCACTCACGCGCACACCTTGCGTTCAAAATGATCACGAGTGGAGTACGTTGGTGAAAGTATAAAACAATAATACTCTTTAATAATAAAAGAGAAAATGAAAATTGTGGTTCAACTGGTGAACTATGGTAGTTACATTTATGTTACAGGTACAAAAATAAAATAGTTTTCTGATGCTTAGCTAGATCGCATATCATCATTCACACCATCCAGACAGTGACACACTCAGAACACATGTAGACACAGATTCACCTGAGATAATCTGATCTCGGTTAGGAATAGTGCTGGCTTTCGTTTGGATTATGTCTTGGAGTCGACCCTGGCATTCGACAGGTGTACGATGCTCCTCCAGATTCCAGGTTCCGTCTCCACTAGTTGGTGGCTCAAAGTTTCGGTAACCGGACCGGTTAGGTGTCAGCAGTATCAGCAGCGAGGCTCCTTAAATCAAACAAACAGTTGCAGACTCCTTAGTGTCTTGACAATAACAATGTGTCTGAGTGTTGGTGTTGTGTGTCTGTTGTGTATGTGTCAGATGCAGAACAGGAATAAAACAATTCCTCTCTGCTATTCTGTATCAAAAGCAAAGGCCAATAGTTCTTATCAGCTTGGCTATACCTTGTATGACATGATGATACAAGGTGAAAAAGGGTCCAGAAGTGGACACATTCTAAGACCACATGGTCCATTGGAATAGAACATGTAGACAAATCTTTGTTTGAAAAAAACATTACAAAATGTACATGGTTGTAAAACTTGAAGTGACTCATATGCAATAATTACTGGTGTATTCCTTAACACCATGGTGAGGAAGTCCTGGGCAGCCAGGATGGTTCCCTAGATAGCTAAGGAACGGCCAACAATAATTCAACCTAATCCCACATCAGTCATTAGGCATAAAGCAATCAAGTGTCGCCATGAAGTCGTGAGGTATACCCCACAGAATATACGAGCTAAAAGATAAGAAGAAGGCCAGCAGGCAAGCAAGGGGGCTGAGATATTCCAGGCATTGGGCTTTAGGATGTCTCAGTTATCTCTTGTTGAGTTATTTACTCCCCAAATTCTGATTCCTCACCACATGGGATTTGCTTTGAACTTATGACCGTCAGTGTCATGTAGTTCGGCATGGCGGTGAATCAGGGGTAAGCAAATTTATGTTTGAATATATATCGCCTAGTAATATTGCTGGCATGTGAGAATCATGCTCCACATGTCTCTTCTACTTCTGCCCACATGGCAAAATCATGTTATCATATTTTCAACAAAATATACATGTAAATACATTCACAAAATGCATATGAAAATAATCAGTAAGGTTCATACATTATATCTATATATATTTTTATCTATAAATATATCTAGGCCTCACATGTTTTCTCTCAATGTCTCCCCTTCCAACTACCACGTTTCATAAATATACATGGTCGGGAAAGTTTTGGGTTTTCCCAATATCAGAATATAAATGTGTACACACTTCTTACAATAATCATAATTATTAGGTTACTACACTCACCCCCAGTCTTATTGCAGCAATTAAGATAGGTTTTGGTATAATCTGTAACAGTGTAGGTATAATTGGGGTCTATTGGAAAACTCCGATACAGCACGATTGAGCATTGAGACTGAAAGGGGGGGGGAGATGCTCAATCGTGACGTATTGGGTTGGTATGGGCAGTTAGAACCCAGCTTGAGTACCGAATGGAGGTGTACATCGGAGCTTTGTTATATTAAGCCAATAAACGTTTTATCAACAAACAAACGACCGGCCTTCGTCTTATGTTACACACTGTTATAAGAGACGAAATGGAGCCGCTTGACCAGGATGCGAACCTGAGGATGAAAAAGACAAAACTATGCAAAGTCGGAGTTGAATAACGTCGCGGAAAGATTCAAGCGGCACGTGAAAGAACAACTATTGAATCTGGTAACAGCCGCACAAAAAAAAATGGCCAGCAAGTTATAAGACGAGATAGTAATAATATCTGAATACAGAGGCCAAAAGCTCGCCCAGGAGTGGTCCTTTGTAAGTCTTTTTTAAGACTTCAGATAAGAAGTTTGTTGTACCAGCCGTTTTGCAGAGGTCACGGTGAAGAAAGTTTGTATGGCCGCCCTTCTGCAGGTTGACTGTTAGCAAGAGCCATCAAAGCCGCTGCCTTACATCATTTTGATTGACCAGGAGTGATCCTGTCCTGAAAGTTTGGGCAAACCAGCAATTTAAGTTCCTCAAAGTTAAAGAGCTAATCAGGAGTTGTCAGGACAGCATGATCGTTGATTGGGCCATAAGTTCTTAAGACACGCAATTGTCGCTGGGCCTTGGCTGATCCTGATCCATCCTTGGGCCTTGTTAATCCTACGACCCAAACACCTGATCCATCCTTGGGCCTTGTCATTCCTACGACCCAAACACCTGATCCATCCTTGGGCCTCGTTAATCCTATGACCCATTCCAAACGACGTTGAAGGACCCACCTGAGAATCAAGGAAGGGACCCAACCAGGGGTCGAAGATTTTCCTGGCAGCCCATGAGATGTGACCCAACCAGGGGTTGAAGAATTTTCTGGCAGCCCATGAGAAGGACGAAAGTACCTGAGGGAAGAGAAGTGGTAGCTGAACTCCACCACTTGAATTCTGAGACTAAGTGAAACTTAATGCGGGATCTGGTTGGTTGAACTGAACTGAAGGTAACAGAGTAATTTAGAAATAGACTCAGAGTTGTACATTTTGAGGTCTCCCGTGAGGTTCCGAATTCCTTAATTAGAGTGGAGTACAGAACATTATCTACAAGGAACCTTCTTCTGATTGCCATCCAGTTTGAGTTTTTTTTTCGAAGACAGGACATCGTTGGTGCTTCTTCTGATTAATGTAATATCTTACAATATTATAACCAACTGAATTGTGCTGGTTGGGATTTGGGAAATTATAATTGTGTGATTGGTTGCTTGCTTTGTTTTGCTATTTTTTTCAGCATGGCGGAACAGGACACCTTAGCACAAGTTCTGACAGGCGTAGGAACAGCAGTAGGCCGACTTAATATGGTGATCAAACAACAGGGAATGGCAACAGAAATTGTGAAATTTAGTGGACAGGCTAAGGACTATAAGAAGTGGGTCACCTCTATAGAAAAATATGCCTATTTGATCTCGGCAACAGATGAAGAGAAAATGAGACTAGCGTATCAGACGGCAACAGAACCGGTCTCAGATCATATAAGAAGAAAATTAGAGGCTGGGGTAGATGAGACATGGGAACAATTCAAAGAGGACCTAGCAAGAAAATATGCAGAAATTACGGATCCGCAACATGCATTTTCGGTGTTGAGGCAGGCTAAACAAAATAACGGAGAAACGGTACAGTTGTTTAGCGATAGGTTGATTAACCTGGCTGAAGAGGCATTCTTAGGACAGAATGTGCGAGGGGAGGAGGTGGAAAGGATGTTGGTAGGGATTTTTGTGGATGGCATCAAATCTGATGGTTTGAAACTTAAGCTGATGAGGGATAACCCTGAGAGGTTATCACAAGCGGTGGATATTGCGGTGCAAGAGGAAAATTTGAGACGAAGGTTTAGATTAAGAACAGGACGAGAAGTGGGAAGTAATAGAGACGACAGAATTGAGGAACCCATGGAGATAGGACAAACAAGATTCGGATGGAATAGGAGAGGCGGTATACAAACCTTACAAGGTAGAAATAGGAGCGATTATGTTGAAAGAAGAAATGTGAGATACCCTACAAGTGAGGCAGTAAGAAACACAAATAACACAAACATTGTCTGTTGGGTTTGTGGTCAACGGGGACATGTTTCTCGTTTTTGTAATAACAGGCGTGTCCAGTCGAATACACAGGGTAGATATGATAATAATAGGGTGACTGGGAATGTTGTTGATGGACACAGGAATTTTACAGGTACAAGAACACAGGTAAATCGGCGCCCTACCTATTAGACAGGACCTATGATAGGAGGGTAAATAATAGGGTCCCAAGTGTTAGAGAGTATGTTAATAACAAGTATAATAGATCGAACAGAGAATATTTTCAAATGGATGAAGTCAAGAAATTTATAGAAGATAAAACAGATTATAGCTCGTGTATATTAGAAATAGGGAAGTATAGAGTTCGTACATTAATAGACTCAGGAGCTCAAGTTAGTGTAGTAAAAGAAAGTTTTTTATACAAAATAGTAAGAAATTGTAGAGTATTTAAGTGTAGTAATAATTTACACTCTGTTACTGGACAGAATTTACAAGTAGTTGGACAAACAATGATCAATTTTAAATTAGGAGGGATCAACATAAGACACCTTTTTCATGTAGTGAAGGGTTTAAATAGAAATATGTTGATAGGAAGAGATTTTTTGATAAAGAATGGGATAAGACTTTTTTATGATTTACATAAGTTAAAATTCAGAGACGTATATATAGATATGGAAGAGGATATGCATATAGCAGCACTAGTTAGGGTCAAAATGACAACGACATTAAAACCACAGTCGGTTAATTTGATACAAGCGAAGCTGAAGAGAAACCCATATTATGTGGAAGGAAACACAGTCAGAATCACTGAGTTACAAGAAGAAATAATTGATGAGCCTGGTTTGGAGGTTCCAGATGGAGTAATGAAGTTGGATAAACACTTAACCTTTCCAGTAATGGTTATCAACAACACAGGGAGAGAAATCAAGTTATACAGAGGATGTGTGATAGCAAAGTTAGATCATAACATTAGTGAAATATTGGCAACGAATAGAACAGAAGTGTCGGGAACAAGTTATTTGGAAACTTCTAGTGAAAGGAGAAGTGACAGACGCGGATGCGGAAGAAGAGGGAAAATCGGAATGAATGAATTGATCCATCCATTCGGAGAAAATAAAGTCCATATACATACACTAGACAAAATAACAAGGGAACAAGAATTGCTGTCACAGTTAAAAGCTTCACCGGAAAATAAGGAAGTGTTAGAACAGTTTATAAAGCAAAATCAAGATGTGTTTGCGGTTAATGATTTGGAATTGGGTAAGACGCGGACAGTTACGATGGAGATAGACACGGGAGATCATCCACCAATAAGTCTAAAACCATACAGAACTCCATTAAGAAACAGAGAAATAATGGAAAAGGCAATAGAAGAGATGCTGAAAGCAGGAATTAATAAAAAGGTCGAAGTCAGAATGGTCATCTCCGGTGGTCATCGTGGCCAAGCCTGATGGTTCGAGTCGTTTCTGTTGTGACTACAGGGCGTTGAACAAAATCACCAAGAATGTAGCATACCCACTGCCGGTAATTGATGACATTTTGGGGCTACTTAATGGCTCTACATATTTCACAACGTTAGACGCAAGGTCAGGATTTTGGTGTATTCCGATGTCAGAGGACGCGCAACGGAAAAGTGCCTTTTGTACCCACATGGGCTCGTACGAATTCTTACGAATGCCTTTTGGTGTCAAGACAGCGCCCTCACACTATATGCTCTTAATAAATGAAGTTCTAGAGGGTATGCAAAGGTTCGCTCTTGCTTATATTGATGATATATTGGTCTATACCAAAGGAGATGTAGAAGATCATTTGAAACATGTTAGACTAGTGTTTGACAGGTTAAGAAAGCATGATGTGAAGTTGAAGCTTAGTAAGTGCCAATTTTTAAAAACAGAAACAAAATATTTAGGGTATATTATAAATAGAGAGGGTATAAAACCAGACCAGGAAAAAATAAAGATTATTAAAGAATTACCTGCTCCAACAAACGTTAAGGAAGTACGTGCTTTTATAGGAACGTGTGCGTATTATAGACGGTTTATTCCGGCATTTTCAAGAATAGCTGAACCAATTACAAATTTAACAGCCAAGTACGCCAGGTTTAAGTGGGATGATGAGTGTCAAAAAGCCTTCGACTATTTAAAAAACAGCTTAACACTGGTACCACTATTGACGCATCCAGACTTAAACAAACAGTTAATACTATACACAGATGCTTCAGACAGTGCAGTAGGAGCATGTTTAGTACAACCATATGAAGGAAAAGAATCTGGAATACCAGGGGTAAAAAATGAAAGACCTATCTACTTTTTGTCTCATAAGCTTAGTAAATCACAAAAAAAATGGAGTACTATCGAGAAGGAGGCTTACGCGATTCATTACGCTCTTCAAAAACTTAATTACTATTTACATAACGCAAGTTTTGTTATTAGAACTGACCACATGCCTTTAAAGTCTTTTTTAGAAGCTCCAGTGCAGAACAGGAAAATACAGACATGGGCATTGAATCTACAGGGGTACGACGCGAAAATTGAGTACATACCGGGTAAGATAAACACATGCGCTGATCTTTTGTCTAGAATTCCATATACACAGTCATCAGAGGATACAGAAGAGGAGGCAGCCGAACCAGAGATAGACGACAGGAATTGGCAGGTAAATATTCTGGATTCTGCTATAATAAATGGGGGAGAATTTGATAGCTTACCATCAGATCAAGAGTCTGAACATAGAGAAGAAGATCTACAGTTAGCACAATTCAATATGAAAGAAGAGCAGGATTTGGACCCAAGAATCATACAAATAAAGGAAAAGTTACGAGAAACAGAAGATAACAAATATAAAAGGAATTATTTGCTCTTACAAGAGGATGGACAGTTATATTATATGTGTGAAAAGAACGAACAACTAAGGAAATATATTCCAAAGCATTTGGAAAATGAACTTTTAAAAGCATATCACGATGAAAATGGACATCTCGGTAGAGACAAACTAGTGAAAGCACTTACAAGTAAATATTATTGGCCAAACTTATTTAAATCTGCATGCAAATATGTAGATACGTGTGAAAAGTGCAGATTAAGGAACATGAAAACAATAAAGTCTCCATTACAGGACACAGATATTCCTCACTTCCCAATGCAAAAGATTAGTTTAGACATATCAGGTCCACACCCCAGAACATTGTCAGGAAATGTATATTTAATTCATATAGTAGACATCTACAGTCTTTGGCCAGAGGTTTATGCAATTCCAGATAAGAGCGCGGATACTGTCATTAATATTTTTTTACAGGAGTTCGTACCAAGGTTTAGTTGCCCACAAAGTATACTTACAGATAATGGTAGAGAATTTGTAAATAAAAAATTCGAAAAGTTATTAAAAGATTTAAACATAAGACATATAAAGACCTCATTTTATAGACCTTCGTCAAATGCGAAAAACGAGCGTCAACATCAGACGTTATACAACATTGTGGCAAAGATTATTGATGAACATGAAAAAGATTGGGATCTATTTTTGGGACCTGCTCTTAGCGCTATTCGTACAAATCAAAATGAGAGCACGGGTTTTTCGCCATTTTATTTAATACACGGGAGAGAACCAATATTACCTATAGATAATTTATTAAAACCTAGACGGAAATATATGGGTGAAGATTTTCAAGAGGTCATAATACAAGAAATGCATAAAGCACATATGAGATTAAGAAATAATATAATAAAAGCTAGGGAAAGACAGAAAAAGTACAAAAATGTAAATACAAAATTACAGGAGTTTAAAGTAGGTGATAGAGTTTATTACAAAAAGCATAGAAGAAACTCTAAGTTTGATTCTCGTTGGATTCCAGGTTATTACGTTTTGGAAAAACTAGGTAATGTATCGTATGTTATAAAGAACCAGGTCACAGCACACATAGCAAGGGCACATGTTGAACACTTAAGAAGAGATGAAAATGAGATAGAAAATAATAATTATAATAATAATTGTTATTCGGATGCAAAATTTTTGGATGAACAAGTCGTTACAATAACTCCAGATCTTAGAAGAGCTACAGTAACCCCAGATCTTAGAAAAGAACCAGAACAAAATCAGTTGTTAGCAAATCCAAGTTACGAAGAACAAGAACAGACAATTCCGAAAAGAATGGAAGAAGAAGGGACAAATGAAACTCATTATGATAGTATGGAAGAAGACACAGGTGCTCCATTTAAAAATACTAGGCAAGCAACAAAAAGAAGAATGGACAGTCAAAGAGATAAAGAAGTAAAAAGACAGAGAAGAATTAGAGATGATTCAACAAGCGGAGATGATATACCTATACTAGAAAGATCCTTAAGAAAGAGTGATCGACAAATTAGGTGGGATGTTGAAAGGAAGAGATTAGCGGCAGCTAAAGAGAGACATACAGACGAAGAAGAAGAAATGGATGAAAAGTCAGAGTCAAGTAGTAGTATGGAGGAGGCTAGTAGGTTGTACGAAGAAGAAGATGTTGATATAGAGTTAGCACTTATTCAGAGAAACTTAGAGTTGTTGAGGAAATGGAAACGTAAGAAATAGATAAATCGAAAGTACTGTAGATAACAAGAAGAAGTATACGAAACGGTGGAAAAAGTGGTCTTGAGATATTAGTACAGTGGGTGAATGTATTTTTTTTATTGATGTTAGAAGTGCCGTGTTTAAAGATAGGGGTTAACAAGTTATAATAATAATAGACAGGACAGATCACAGTACGTTGATAAGTAGAGGATGGCTACATTGAGTTAATGTTGGATATAGGTTACAGTGCTTACTTAAGAGCTTATTCAGGATGTCATGTGCTGTTAGGAGATAATAAATAATATGGTGGTTGTTGATTATTAATTTGTTTGTGTAGATAGAACAGATATGTTCATAATCGATCTGTAGTTAACAGATATACAGATAGAATGTTTAGTCTTCTCGGTCATATAAATACTGGATATGCGTCATTTATGAGAGCCTAATGCTGGTGGTAATTTTAAGAGAGTTAAAATTGTGTTGAAAACGGTGTTTAGGATATCTAAGTTTTATGAGTTATGAGTCATATAGGAAATGTTTTTATGCTTGAGTTGATACTAGAAAATGAGGGATGTTGTTTGGTGGTTTTATTGAGCCTAAGTTGTAATACCTCATTTTGTTTTCTTGATTTGGTCTTGAAATATGATTGTTATTGTTTGAGTAATTGGTTTAGAGTAGGGTGATTGTGTTCATAGCATTTGAGTTGACAAGAACTATTGGTCCGTAAAAGTGTCCAATAGTGATAGGTAGAATAGGATATTTTATTCTGATTTGATAACATGCATGTTATGTCATTTTAAAATGTGTTTTTTTTCTTCTAGATTAATTTGGAGGTTGTGTTCATTTTATTTCGATTACATGAATGATTTGGTATATTGAGTTAAATGCTTGTAAAGTTAGTTAAGTAAGTTTAAGTTTCAAATGAAGGAGGTTTTGCTAAAGGTTTTTCGTTAAGAAAAGAGTTGATAAAAACTAATTTGTCCACTGATATAAGGTAAGGGGAAACTATGCATTCATTAACTAGTGGGAAACCATAGTTGGTGAACGTGTATGCACGAATGGATAGACGTATCCAGGGTCTGCACACACGTCACTTTATTTATAAAATAACAGGATGGGTTGTACGGGGGAAAGATATAGGTGCTGTGAAATACCAGCTTTAATTATATTTAAGGTGTTCATAAAATATGAACATGGGCTCATGGTAAAAGGTGAGATAACGGAAGAGGAACGGAATTGTGGTTGGCAATGTCAATGTGAAATATAAAAGGTTTATGCCAAATTGTTTTATAACGAACAATAATATATTTCTTAAAGGTGTTTTAAAAAATTGTTTTACAAAAAATTTTTTTATTGGCAAGGGAGGTAAAGGGTGAATGTCTTAAATGTACATTTACTATATGTCTATGTGGTCATGTCGTGTATTCATTCTTTACTATTCTTTATTTGGTGCGCACCACTTCTTTACTTTTTCTAACTACATTGTTTTTGTACGTCCTGGGGTTTGAAAGAATGAGGAATTGTATAAGATCATAATTTTTGACACAGAATTTACGAGCTGTTCTTATGATATGTATATTTGATACAGATAACCAGAAAGAACCAGAAATGAAGAATTACGTAGTAGATAACTATAAAATGTTGGGGAAATAAAAAAGAAAGAAGGACTGCTTGGATTAACCGTAGTATTATATAAATAAAAAGCGAAGAAGAAGTATATGGGGAGGTTATAGACAGACCGTAGTACTGGGAGAAGAGTAAAAGATGTATTGGCGAAGGTTAAAAGACAAGTAGGGAATAGAGTATGGGGATTAGGAGTAAAGATTTTTCCTTTAAAAGGAAAATTCTTTAAGTAACATGGGGAGGTGTAACAGTGTAGGTATAATTGGGGTCTATTGGAAAACTCCGATACAGCACGATTGAGCATTGAGACTGAAAGGGGGGGGAGATGCTCAATCGTGACGTATTGGGTTGGTATGGGCAGTTAGAACCCAGCTTGAGTACCGAATGGAGGTGTACATCGGAGCTTTGTTATATTAAGCCAATAAACGTTTTATCAACAAACAAACGACCGGCCTTCGTCTTATGTTACACACTTCTTACAATAATCATAATTATTAGGTTACTACACTCACCCCCAGTCTTATTGCAGCAATTAAGATAGGTTTTGGTATAATCTACCAAAGATGGAGTTGGATTTGGCAGCCCACTTCATGTAAGGTCTGCTTGGCACAGCAGCTATGGTCGTTGTGAACCGGCCGGAAGTTGTTAGTCACAATTTCCGGTGCAGCCGTACTATTAGCATATCGCTGTTTTCCCGTTGCTAGGGAGTGACGGCCATATACTTGGTATTAATAAGGGTTGAAGGCAGGGGATTTCCCTTGTGACATCATTTGATGATGACGTGGAAATGTGCTGTCCCCAATAGTACAGTGTGTAGTTTTAGTGCAGCAAATGTCTGCATCGCCAATATGACGTCATTATTAGTAATTTAGCTGCCTACTGAATCCAGAATGTAAATAGTAATTCCACTAACGCAGTAGTGGTGGTGTTTGCATAGTGATCTAGCTAAGCATCAGAAAACTATTTTATTTTTGTACCTGTAACATAAATGTAACTACCATAGTTCACCAGTTGAACCACAATTTTCATTTTCTCTTTTATTATTAAAGAGTATTATTGTTTTATACTTTCACCAACGTACTCCACTCGTGATCATTTTGAACGCAAGGTGTGCGCGTGAGTGCGTGAAAGTATTTAAAACAGGGGGCTCCATCAATTGACGAAGGATCACCGACAGATAAACTAGGCATTCGTGTTAGGGCTTCCTACATACACGAGTGTTCTTCACCTTCTGCCTTTGTCTACCAAGTGAATCCCAGTCTCTTCTATCGGGACCATCCCTTTAGACATTCTTGTAACGAGCCATAATTTCTAGAGACTGTCGGCAAACTCTTGGATAGGGATTTCTGTCTATTTCGATAGAAACACCCTAACGGTCGGTGACAACTGGGGGCTCGTCCGGGATTCCATGCAATAGCTTGGTAAAATCCGGTAATTGTCAGGAGATTGTAATTTTACCCCTCCGGGAAAGATCACAATCAACGGGATTCTTCGGCGCCTCTGGGCAGCAATTGTTTTACACCATTCACTCACGTGATTTACTCCTTTCAGCCGAGGATGTACCCGTAGTGAGGTCTTGCATAAGCTGGTCACAGCAAAGCTTGTCTCCGTGATATTCCTCCATCCTTTATAGGTTCTTAACCGATCTATCAATAGCTTCCTTTTGAAAGGAATAATGTTACACATCATGGTCCCATGATATAAATTCAACTGGCGCTTTCCTTCTTCAAAGTCGGGGGTAACAATCGTCCCTCCTCGGTGTCGCGGTTTCTTCCCCTGATATTCAGTTAATGGGCTGAGTTTCTCTGCATTAGAGTTTCGTGTGAAAACCGTGCTAGAAATTGGAAATTTAGTGAGCCAAGTTGTCCAGCCTTGAGAAATAACATAGTTATTCACAGGCGATAAAGTGGTGTTACTTTTGAATAAAGTATCCACAAATAGCTGATCTACTCCTATCAAATCGACCTGACTGAAGGGTAGATTGAGTCCTAAGAGTGTTGATTCCAAACCACTCTTGACTTCTGTTACTTCAGGTCCCTGTTGCTGGAATTCCCTGATAACTTCAGCTAATGAGATGATAGGCTTTTCTTCCTCCATCTTTTGCAAAGAATTTTCTTCTTTAGCAACTACAGACAATGTTGTCTGCACAATATCAGAGTCCATATTCTGGCTCATGACAATTCCTTGTGTTTCCTGAGTCTCCGAACTGGTATACTGTGAGATAACAACTGGAAATGTTTCCTGGTCTGGATGTTCCTCTCTGGTCGTGCTTTCATGGGCTAAGTCCAGTTGAGGTAAATCCTGTGATGGGCTGGTGTCTAAACAATCCATCACATTACGTAAATCATTTGAACTGATGTCTAGCGTCTTTTCCTGAGCTGCAGCCTCAAAGATCACAAGGGGTTCCGGATCATCCTTCATCCCTCTGTCAGTCAAATTTAATCCCTCTTCATCCTCTCCTGAAGGGAATAATAATTTCTGAAAAATTCCTGAAGGGAATAATAAAGTCGGTTACCTTTCGATCTCCAACCTCCTTAAAAGATGTCCTCAGGTCATCTTCCTCTTGAGTTTCACCTCTCGTTGAAGTAAAATGAGATTCCTGGGAGTCTTGGACTGGCGGACCAGTTAAATTATCTGAACTGATAATTAGTGATTCTTCCCGCGTTGCAGTAATGAAATTCACCTGGGATTCCGTTTCTTCCTTCCTCCCTATTTCAGTCAGATGTAATTCCACTTCGTGATTCCGTGAACCGAAGGGAATGTGAGAATCGGCTAGGTCTCCGCCTGCGACCTCATTAAAGGTTGTCTTCAGTTCCTCTTTCTCTCGAGATTCATTCCTCGTAGAAGTTAAGTGGTTTCCCTGAAGGTCCTGTACTGGCGAACCAGTGAGACCACAATTTCCGTGGTCCAAACAGTTATCACGTTTGTGACTGCTTGAAGTGCCCTTGGCCCGTTTTTTCTTCCCTCTTTTCCGTTTAGGACTGGGTCGAATGAGAACCTGTAGTTCCCGGTCCACTACCTCTGATTCTGCGGTGGATGGCAAAGATGTCCCTTCCTTCCTGGTTGGGTGAGCATCCATATCTCCTACCTTATGTTCCGCTAGAAAGGTTAGCTTCTCTGCAGTGACTGCTTCTATATGAGTTGTCTCCATCTCTACTCCT
Organism: Cepaea nemoralis; assembly: GCA_014155875.1. NCBI lineage: Eukaryota > Metazoa > Mollusca > Gastropoda > Stylommatophora > Helicidae > Cepaea > Cepaea nemoralis. The sequence continues at coordinate 135,395 of JACEFZ010013722.1, forward strand.
TCAGTTTTGCTACGCTCTTGTGCTCCAAAGAACTCATCATTTTCTTTAAACATAATTTCTTCTTCTTGGTCCCACCATTCTAACTCAGCTAGGATATATGTTTCTAGTTGCTCCCCCTCTAAGCCTTTTCTTATGCCCCACCCTCTCGCGGACTCTGAGAAATCTGTGCGCGCCTTCATGTCCTCTTCGGGATTCCGGTAACGTAAGGCCATAATTGCAAATGACTATTCAGGTAAGCTCCTATATATATATCAAAAATCAGATCTAAGCTAGAAAGACCAGAGTTAACTACTGACAGTCTACGCTATCCAAGGTGTATAGTTTAGCCTCAGCAGTGAAAGACAACTGAAAATAATATTCAAGTAGTACCTGGCGACAGCAGTGAAGTAAGTGTGAGAGATATACTACACAGTAATCAACAGTAATATTTACCTACATAAACATTAAAATGTACTGCATACATGTCAAAATGAACATGGCATATATTAGCATAAAATTGCAAATCAGTCAAGCAGTTAAGTCATCAAACACATCAATGTCAATATGATTAAAGTGTTCAATTATCAATAAATGATTAATGGTAACACTAATTGATAATAGTTAAAAACAGTTATCAATAAATGATAGATGATGGTAGTTTTCTCATAAGTTCTTATCTGTTATACTTTTGAAAAGTTAAATATGTACTCTGTAACTTCCTCAACTAAAATTAGCTACATTTGATGATAGTCTATGTTGATGAATGAAGATTACAAGAGTTAACTTTGAAAAATCGTTTGTCTAGGGTCTAGTAGAATCACTATGCTACTAGAATCCTGGTTCAGGATCGCGGACTGGACCCCAATCTGTCAGAAGTCGGGGTGCCCCACCGGCTAGATGAAAGTCTTATTCACTGGCGAGCAACCCCAATTAGTCAGAAACTGACTAGGGACAAAATCTATATGGCTGAACTACAGATTAAGCCCTGAATATCCAACGTACAGCTCCAAGTGGCTCGTTACAAAATTGAAATGAACTGTGCTGAATATTCGCCAAGGTATAGGAAAGAGAAGGTTAGCTTAAGATAGATGTTTTAAGTCTAAATATATTAGTATAGACGACTATCTCAGTACAGGTTTTCTCCCTGACTGCTCCTTTCCTTGGTGTGTAAGTGAACCCCCACCAATGTACACAACAATACGTATGCACAATTGGAAAAAATATAATGACAGAACTATGAGTTACAATACTACAACATTTATTTGCTAATCATAACAATAGACATAGGATGATTGTCAATATGAGGATGATGAAATCATATACATATTGATATTAAGAAACATTACGTAACTTTACTTGTTACTTCATCTATCTGGAACTGTGGTCCAGATCCCCACTCTCCAGTAGACAACAAAAGAAGAACAGCTTGCCGGTATTCTGAGATCCTGTCAGTCCTGACACTCCTAGTCAGTAGTCTCTAGTCTTGAGATCTATAACATAGGGCTCCTTGTGAGAGCTGTTCTGAAGTCAGATTTAATCTAAAGGGAACAGGTCTAGCATGGGGTTTTTATACCTAGCCTAGCAGTAGACACTTATCTCCCAGGAATTCCATTCATAAATTCTTCTTATCTCCTCCTGACGTTAATTGCAATTAACTCCAAGTCTGTCCAGTCATAAAAATTCTTTCTGCATGCACACTAGCCTTCACACCTGTGGGTCTGACCATTATTAGCCCACTGAGTCTTATCAGTGATTTCACACCTTCCTGAGTCTGCCAGTCCGAGTGGACGGGGCTTGTTTACCGCCCTGGGGCTATTATCTCTCCCTGTGTCAATGTTGTTCACGCCTGGGTGGTTTTATTTCACTCACTGGCCCAGTTCATTGTTGATTCAGTCTGGGTCTACCTGGGCAAGAAGGTGCCAATATGTCTGTGTGGTGTCATAGCCCGTCTGGGTCAGCAGTTTTCCAAGGTGTAGACTAATTTAAATTATCTAGTTGTGTCCGTCTCAAGTATCCCATTTTACTTGCCATCTGCAAGCTTACGTCATGGCTAGAGGCTTTTTGTGAATAATCTTACCTCACGACTAGATGGCCTTGGAGTAGCGTGATTAATTCATTCTTTCTCAATTTGGCCTCTCAAATTTGGAGACCGAGAAAAATATTCTGGGATGTTAAGGCGTCATTTCACGACAGTTGTCTGGGAGCAGTTTAGATCCCGCCTTAGAACTGGGAAGAAGCCATGTTGTCATCGTGAAGAAATAAACAGTCTTTGAATAAAAACCCAGTCTTTGTTGGTTCTATACTCTGGTACAGGTGCTCGAGCTACTGAGGACCATGGAGTGGGTGCTCCAGCCATTGAGGACCATGGAGTGGGTGCTCCAGCCATTGAGGACCATGGAGTGGGTGCTCTAGCTACTGAGGACCATGGAGTGGGTGCTCCAGCCACTGAGGACCATGGAGTGGGTGCTCCAGCTACTGAGGATCATGGAGTGGGTGCTCCAGCTACTGAGGATCATGGAGTGGGTGCTCCAGCTACTGAGGACCATGGAGTGGGTGCTCCAGCCATTGAGGACCATGGAGTGGGTGCTCTAGCTACTGAGGACCATGGAGTGGGTGCTCCAGCCACTGAGGACCATGGAGTGGGTGCTCCAGCTACTGAGGATCATGGAGTGGGTGCTCCAGCTACTGAGGATCATGGAGTGGGTGCTCCAGCTATTGAGGACCATGGAGTGGGTGCTCCAGCCATTGAGGACCATGGAGTGGGTGCTCCAGCTACTGAGGACCATGGAGTGGGTGCTCCAGCTACTGAGGATCATGGAGTGGGTGCTCCAGCTACTGAGGATCATGGAGTGGGTGCTCCAGCTACTGATGACCATCGAGTGGGTGCTCCAGCTACTGAGGACCATGGAGTGGGTGCTCTAGCTACTGAGGACCATGGAGTGGGTGCTCTAGCTACTGAGGACCATGGAGTGGGTGCTCCAGCCATTGAGGACCATGGAGTGGGTGATCCAGCCATTGAGGACCATGGAGTGGGTGCTCCAGCCATTGAGGACCATGGAGTGGGTGCTCCAGTCATTGAGGACCATGGAGTGGGTGCTCCAGCCATTGAGGACCATAGAGTGGGTGCTCCAGCCATTAAGGACCATGGAGTGGGTGCTCCAGCCATTGAGGACCATGGAGTGGGTGCTCCAGCCATTGAGGACCATGGAGTGGGTGCTCCAGCCATTGAGGACCATGGAGTGGGTGCTCTAGCTACTGAGGACCATGGAGTGGGTGCTCCAGCTACTGAGGACCATGGAGTGGGTGCTCTAGCTACTGAGGATCATGGAGTGGGTGCTCTAGCTACTGAGGATCATGGAGTGGGTGCTCTAGCTACTGAGGACCATGGAGTGGGTGCTCTAGCTACTGAGGACCATGGAGTGGGTGCTCCAGCTACTGAGGACTATGGAGTGGGTGCTCCAGCTACTGAGGACCATGGAGTGGGTGCTCTAGCTACTGAGGATCATGGAGTGGGTGCTCCAGCTACTGAGGATCATGGAGTGGGTGCTCCAGCCATTGAGGACCATGGAGTGGGTGCTCCAGCCATTGAGGATCATGGAGTGGGTGCTCCAGCCATTGAGGACCATGAAGTGGGTGCTCTAGCTACTGAGGACCATGGAGTGGGTGCTCCAGCTACTGAGGACCATGGAGTGGGTGCTCTAGCTACTGAGGATCATGGAGTGGGTGCTCTAGCTACTGAGGATCATGGAGTGGGTGCTCTAGCTACTGAGGACCATGGAGTGGGTGCTCTAGCTAATGAGGACCATGGAGTGGGTGCTCCAGCCATTGAGGACCATGGAGTGGGTGCTCCAGCCATTGAGGACCATGGAGTGGGTGCTCTAGCTACTGAGGACCATGGAGTGGGTGCTCTAGCTACTGAGGATCATGGAGTGGGTGCTCCAGCTACTGAGGACCATGGAGTGGGTGCTCCAGTCATTGAGGGCCATGGAGTGGGGGCTCCAGCTACTGAGGACCATGGAGTAGGTGCTCCAGCCATTGAGGACCATGGAGTGGGTGCTCCAGCCATTGAGGACCATGGAGTGGGTGCTCTAGCTACTGAGGACCATGGAGTGGGTGCTCCAGCCATTGAGGACCATGGAGTGGGTGCTCTAGCTACTGAGGACCATGGAGTGGGTGCTCTAGCTACTGAGGATCATGGAGTGGGTGCTCCAGCTACTGAGGACCATGGAGTGGGTGCTCCAGCCATTGAGGACCATGGAGTGGGTGCTCCAGCTACTGAGGACCATTGAGTGGGTGCTCCAGCTACTGAGGATCATGGAGTGGGTGCTCTAGCTACTGAGGACCATGGAGTGGGTGCTCCAGCTACTGTGGATCATGGAGTGGGTGCTCTAGCTACTGAGGACCATGGAGTGGGTGCTCCAGCTACTGAGGACCATGGAGTGAGTGCTCTAGCTACTGAGGACCATGGAGTGGGTGCTCCAGCTACTGAGGATCATGGAGTGGGTGCTCCAGCTACTGAGGACCATGGAGTGGGTGCTCGAGCTACTGAGGACCATGGAGTGGGTGCTCGAGCTTCTGAGGACCATGGAGTGGGTGCTCCAGCCATTGAGGACCATGGAGTGAGTGCTCTAGCTACTGAGGACCATGGAGTGGGTGCTCCAGCCACTGAGGACCATTGAGTGGGTGCTCCAGCTACTGAGGATCATGGAGTGGGTGCTCCAGCTACTGAGGACCATGGAGTGCGTGCTCCAGCCATTGAGGACTATGGAGTGGGTGCTCTAGCTACTGAGGATCATGGAGTGGGTGCTCCAGCTACTGAGGACCATGGAGTGGGTGCCCCAGCCATTGAGGACCATGGAGTGGGTGCTCCAGCTACTGAGGATCATGGAGTGGGTGCTCCAGCTACTGAGGACCATGGAGTGGGTGCTCCAGCCATTGAGGACCATGGAGTGGGTGCTCTAGCTACTGAGGATCATGGAGTGGGTGCTCCAGCTACGGAGGACCATGGAGTGGGTGATCCAGCCATTGAGGACCATGGAGTGGGTGCTCCAGCTAATGAGGACCATGGAGTGGGTGCTCCAGCTACTGAGGATCATGGAGTGGGTGCTCCAGCTACTGAGGACCATGGAGTGGGTGCTACAGCCATTGAGGACCATGGAGTGGTTGCTCTAGCTACTGAGGAACATGGAGTGGGTGCTCCAGCCATTGAGGACCATGGAGTGGGTGCTCCAGCTACTGAGTACCATGGAGTGGGTGCTCTAGCTACTGAGGATCATGGAGTGGGTGCTCCAGCTACTGAGGACCATGGAGTGGGTGCTCCAGCTACTGAGGATCGTGGAGTGGGTGCTCCAGCTACTGAGGACCATGGAGTGGGTGCTCCAGCTACTGAGGACCATGGAGTGGGTGCTCCAGCTACTGAGAACCATGGAATGGGTGCTTTAGCTACTGAGGATCATGGAGTGGGTGCTCTAGCTACTGAGGACCATGGAGTGGGTGCTCTAGCTACTGAGGACCATGGAGTGGGTGCTCTAGCTACTGAGGACCATGGAGTGGGTGCTCTAGCTACTGAGGATCATGGAGTGGGTGCTCTAGCTACTGAGGATCATGGAGTGGGTGCTCCAGCTACTGAGGATCATGGAGTGGGTGCTCCAGCCATTGAGGACCATGGAGTGGGTGCTCTAGCTACTGAGGACAATGGAGTGGGTGCTCCAGCCATTGAGGATCATGGAGTGGGTGCTCCAGCCATTGAGGACCATGGAGTGGGTGCTCTAGCTACTGAGGACCATGGAGTGGGTGCTCTAGCTACTGAGGATCATGGAGTGGGTGCTCTAGCTACTGATGACCATGGAGTGGGTTCTCTAGCTACTGAGGACCATGGAGTGGGTGCTCTAGCTACTGAGGACCATGGAGTGGGTGCTCCAGCCATTGAGGACCATGGAGTGGGTGCTCTAGCTACTGAGGATCATGGAGTGGGTGCTCTAGCTACTGAGGACCATGGAGTGGGTGCTCTAGCTACTGAGGACCATGGAGTGGGTACTATAGCTACTGAGGACCATGGAGTGGGTACTATAGCTACTGAGGACCATGGAGTGGGTGCTCTAGCTACTGAGGACCATGGAGTGGGTATTCTAGCTACTGAGGACCATGGAGTGGGTGCTCTAGCTACTGAGGACCATGGAGTGGGTGCTCTAGCTACTGAGGACCATGGAGTATGTGCTTTAGCTACTGAGGATCATGGAGTGGGTGCTCTAGCTACTGAGGATCATGAAGTGGGTGCTCTAGCTACTGAGGACCATGGAGTGGGTGCTCTAGCGACTATGCTCATGCTAGCTAGTGTTAGTGACACGTGTTGACCTAAAATAGTTGATTAATGGATGTCGGGAAAGACAAAGTAAATTTGGTTTTGTATAACACATCGCTTGCTCGTTCTTAAACATCCGGTGTGCTGAAGCTGAGGTAGCGGGTTCAAACCCAACACCGGTCAGTTGGACTCAGTTGTTACCTTCTAGTCCTTGGCTTGGAGATGTAAATTACAAATACTTCAGGGACGCAGAGGTGTTTCCAAGGCACCAGGGCCGGGTTATATACTGGCCAAGACCTATTGACGCGTCCTCGTCGAGCGTCCTGGGCAACAGTCCCTTCGCGGTCCTGGCTGAAGTCAATAGGATCGCCGATTCCTCCGAAGTCGGAGAGTGTCTGCCTGTATGGCGAGGAACCACCAGTCTGCACACCAATAAGCCAGACATGGGACAACGGATAATCACGCAAACTACAGGTCTTGTATGACATCACACTGATGTTGGACAACAGGATGCCTTCATCCGACATACAGGATTTTGCGTTGGAGCTCAAGCCAACGAACACAAGCAAGCACAAATACCTCAGAAGTTGGAGTGCGTTCGACTGATGGTGAAAGACACTAGTAATGGTGAAAGCTAATCTACATGCAAACATCAGTCCAGTGCACTAGAAGTAGCAGAACGTGTATGGACTACGCTTGAGTTCAAAGCGAGCGAAAACAAACTAATGTCTGCACTCTATAGATAGTGGCGCCATTTCCAACGACCTGAAGAACTATATCGGCGGCAACTGTCAAGCTTTCCCAAGTCAAACAAGTCCATGCACGGGTGGAGTCATGGCAGAGACACACAGATCGCTGCCTGTCGTACAGACTGCTGGCGACATCCAAGGGACGGCAAACCAAACAGAAATAACCAGCGAAAATCGGCCTTAGACGCATTTTATAATCAAAGGGACATAATAAAAATAAATACTTTATCTCTAACAAGTTATGGTTTCATAGTCTTATTTCCCATTTCCCTGATTTTCCTTATTGTTTAGTGCACGCACTCACAACTCGCATGTTTCCGAGTCCATTGTTGGCATTAGAGGTCCGGGCATGATTGTTATAGTAATGTGAAGCTCATTTATTCACATGGACTTATAGTTAAGTATTCCACCACATGTGATCACACACATGACTATAAGTGGCTTGTAGAATACTGGCCGGGAATCAGAGTCGTATGGTTGACCACATCTGACTTGAAGAGTATCAGTTCTGTGAGTCACTCTCAGCAAGCGTTGGTCACTTGTCGCCCATTGTTAAGCCATATAAAGTGGCGCACAATATTGTTTTTTCTTAAAGTGAAAGACCCTGTTCCGCGCCTGGAGGCGTGTATGATACACATTGCGAAACCCACATCTGTCTAGACTACCCGGCATTCCATCGGGTACATGGCCAATATGTACGTAGGCCGCCTTTACTTTCCAGCACATTTCCTGACAATCGTCTGAGACTGGGTCGATCAGGGAGCCCAGGTGAATCAACAAAATATCCGCACCTGGAGAGAGATTCGAACACCTGACCAGTGGAGCGGTAACAGTTACTGCTGCGGTTTCTGTAAAAGTCAAGGACCTCGACTCGTGTCATTTGTTAAAGACAACTTCACGAGTATTGGTGGCGCTCAGGAAAGTAAAAGACAGAAGCTGCCTGTACTTCCTAGAGGCCACGCTAGATCACATAAACACTGAAACATACAGTTACCATACCGGGATTCGAACCTATCGCCTTCACATTAGGACTGCGATGAGGAAGCAGGTGTATTGGACACACAATCCCTCAATACTCATAAAAGGGGTGTAATCTTTAGCCAGGTCCATTATCTACCTAAACCCACAACTATGGAATATGAACAATATTCGTTTCAAACCATTGAAATTGTACCATATGTATATTAACTAGGTCTGCAAGGTGTGAACTGCGTCTGGCCCTGCAGCCAGCAGAGTTAGGATCGGCTAGCCTCTCCCAGGAGGGGTGAAAAGTTAAAATTAGTAGCCTGCCGATGACCGCAGACTGCACAAGTCAATCCCATCTCCCTGTGGTGTAGACTTGGAAACCATGACCACGACGTCATATCCAACGGGGTTCTGGCTCGCCAGGGAGGGCGGACTCCCCTTAGTCAGATCTTTTTCGTCCTAAACCTGCGACTGGGCCAGCAAGCTGGCGGAGGATATTTTTATTACTCGAAGAAAACACAATAAGCATAACCTATAATAAAACCCCAGCTATGCGAAACACAACTTCGATTTAGGAAAAAACAAAGGATGCACAGATACCATCTTTGCTCTTAGACAACTAATAGGAAAATCAATCGAATTTAATGAAATACTCTACTTAGCCTTTGTCGACCAAGAAAAGGCATGTGATAGAGTATATAGAAACAAGCTACGAGAACTCCTTTAAAGATATGGAGTGAGTACACGTATAACAAACATATTAGAAGGGTATACCCCAACAGTGAATGCACGGTAAGAACAAATGGAGGAGACTCAGAACCCTTTACCATAAGATTCGGTGTACGACAAGGTTGTGTCCTGTTTTAGAGAGACTATAACAACACCGTATTAAGAACAAAAAACAGAAATAGAACCAACGGCAAATCACACCATTAAGGAATTCCCATTTGCGGACGATCAAGCAATAATAGCAAAATCCGAGTCAAAATTTAAAGACCTCATAAATAGTCTGACGAAGTGTGTAAGGAACATAACAAGAAAATAAGCAGAAGTAAAACAGAGGTAATGGCTATAACCAAAGAAGAAAGAACAATAACCATTCATCTATTTTAGAAGAACATCCCCTGAAACAAGTAAAGAGCTTCAAGTACCTAGGAAGTATAATACCATCAAATGGCAAATCAGAAGACGAGATCGAAAATAGATGAATAAGGCAAACCAACTCATATGACAAATGGCACCAATACTAAAGAACAAACGTGTATCAACAGTCACTAAGAAAGCACTCTACAACACAATCTTCCTACCAACTCTATGTTATGAATGCCAAGCCTGGACAATGACAGATAAAGATAAAAGAAAAATCACAACAACAGAAATGAGACTCCTGAGAAGAATACTCAATGTATCAAGAAGAGAGAAAATCAAGAATGAAGAAATGAGGACTAAAGTTGGGGTTATAGCAGCGCTAGATTTCACCAGAAAACAGCAGCTTAAATGGTTTGGCCTTATGACTAGATTACCAACTAACAGTATACCCCCACAAGCAATAATGTAAAGACCAGACGGAAGCAAAGGAAGAGGTTGATCACGTAAACGATGGGTAGAGGGTATTACAGAGTCCATGGGAACCTCGATATATGAAGCCCATAAACGGGCACTCTCCCGTTGTTTATACTTCACCTCTTACCGCAAGGTACAAGTGGAACCTGATGATATGAGATGAGTTGGGTATATTAACTTAGGCATAAGTCAAACAAACAAACACAAACATCTAAGACAGGATGCAAACTGTGGAAGAGTTGCAGGAGATAGTAAACAAACTGATCCAATGGAGCACAGAGATGGGTGGTGTCATTAACCCAGATAAGGCGTCTGTGTTATTGTGATCTCTGCGGACAATAGGATTGTTAAGGCTGACGTCCGTGATCTCACAATGAATGAATCACCAAAAAACGAGAAACAGATTGTGAGCTTTACTAGAACACGATTACAAGAAACAAAATGGACGTTGCGGCTAAAGTCTTCGTCAGCACAGAACAAACAGACACAAACCGACACACTACACGAAAAACAGTACCTAGCCACCCAGAGGTGAGAACACCCGCTAGGGGGAGGGGAGGCGCTAGTGTTAGCGAACGGTACAAATAGGAATTTCTGTGGCGAAAAGGTTATAGACGGAGTTCGTAATTCCACATACAGAGTTCGAAATACCGCTGCGGGCGACTTGGATGCAGACCGCCTTGCGTTGGTTTGCCCAAAATGGTATGATTGCCTGTTGTTCAGAAAGAAATAGCAAACCACTGAACGTAAACTTGCCAAGAAGTCATAAACCAGCCCAAATATGCTGGGGTTGACTGCGAAGTCCTATAAGCGATACGCAATTAAGTTAAATTAAGAAATACAACTTTAAATGAACGACAGAAATGTGAACAGAGAAAGTAGTCTGAGGTAGCTGGTCTCACAATAAACGACATAAATGTGAACAGAGAAAGTAGTGTGAGGTACCTCACACTACTTTCTCTGTTCACATTTATTTAACATTTAATTAACAATTAAATTTCTCTTTATGTTTCCAACTTGAATGTTTCATGTAGAAATTTAATTGTTAATTTTTTGTACAATTTTATTGTTGAAATTTTATTTTTTTCCTTCAATTATAGTGACTTATTACATAAGATACGTTTAATTTTCTGAAATACCGCTGTTGTTTGCATAGGGGGCAGGCGAATATCTTATACGTTTCGATAAACTTTGGTCAAAACATTTGGTTAACAAAGTTTCCTACCTTTTTATGAGTTTTGTTTGAAATTTGGTCAAACTTGTCCAAAAATTTTCACCTTTGGTTAACACATTTTCTTACTTGGCCAAGATTTTTACCATTTGGTTAACAAAGTTTCCTACTTTTCATAAGTTCGGGTGAAATGTGGTCAAACTTTTCACATCTGGACAACAAAATTTCCCACTTTTCATAAGTTTGGTTGACAGTTGGCCAAACTTTTCACGTTCGGTTAACAAATTTTCCTACTTTTCATATGTTTGACTGAGCTTTTTATAAGTGTGGTTTGAAATTCGGCTAACCTTTTCGCCTTTGGTTAACAAATTTTCCTACTTTTCATAAGATTGGGTGAGCTTTTTATAAGTCTGGTTGAAATGTAGCCAAAATTTTCACCCTCTGGCTAACAAATTTTATTACTTGGCCAAGATTTTTGCCATTTGGTTAACAAAGTTTCCTACTTTTTATGAGTTTGTTTGAAATTTGGCTAACCTTTTCACTTTCGTTACCAAATGTTCCTACTTGTTGATGCTTGTGGTTGAACTTTGACCAAACTTTTCACCTTTTGGTTAACAAAGTTTCCTACTTTTCATAAGTTTGGGTGAAATTTGGTCAAACTTTTCACAGCTGGACAACAAAATTTCCCACTTTTCATAAGTTTGGGTGAAAGTTGGCCAAACTTTTCACGTTTGGTTAACAAATTTTCCTACTTTTCATATGTTTGACTGAGATTTTTATAAGTTTGGTTTGAAATTTGGCTAAACTTTTCACATTTGGTTAACACATTTTCTTACTTGGCCAAGATTTTTGCCATTTGGTTCACAAAGTTTCCTAATTTTCATAAGTTTGGGTGAAATTTGGTCAAACTTTTCACATCTGGACAACAAAATTTCACACTTTTCATAAGTTTGGGTGAAAGTTGGCCAAACTGTTCACGTTTGGTTAACAAATTTTCCTACTTTTCATATGTTTGACTGGGATTTTTTTATAAGTTTGGTTTGAAATTCGGCTAACCTTTTCACATTTGGTTAACAAATTTTCTTACTTGACCAAGCTTTTTGCCATTTGGTTAACAAGTTTTCCTACTTTTCATAAATTTGATTGAAATGTGGCCAAATATTTTTCCCTTTTGGGTAACAGATTTTCTTACGTTTTGCAAAGTTTCCTACTTTTCATAATTTTGGTTGAGCTATTCCAGATTATGGTCGACAGTTTTTTCTACTTTGGTTAACCCGTTTCCTTAGTTTCGTTGAAATATTTATTGAATTTGTCACCAATATGTATCATTCTCTCATCACTTGACAACTATATACACCGTAAACACTAACAAAAATTCAACAACCAAGACGTAATTATAATATATGCCTGTTTATTTTACAGTATTTCAAGTACATTTTACAGTATTTCAGTACATTTTTCAAGAATAAAAATGCATAATGTCATTATACGAAATGGATGATGTGATATGCGGTGGTATACATAGTATCATCACAACATTTTATTTTCACGTACAAAGCTATACACATTGTATGTTGTTTCTGGATTTCTACACGCCATTGTCTGAGTAGGTTGGTTTTTTTCGGTTGGTAGCCTGGTATGTACATGTCACTTAGCATGTAATCATAAAACTGGTCTCCTGCTTGGTGGGCTGATATCTGAGTCTTGTAGATACCCGAGGCATCAATCATCTGAGTGTCGGGCACATCATGTCTTCGGACAGTCTGGGGTTTCGATGTACCGCCCCGTATTTCACCATTATTCTAGGTCTGATCTCTTCCGAACTCGAAAATGTAACGTCAGCACTGAAGTCCCGGTAGTGAATGCGACCTTTGTACCCGTATCAGTGGTTAGAAGTATTTCCACCATGTCGAAGGAGTAACGATTCAGCGGTATGTAGTGAGGTTTGTCGTAGGCGCGAAACACTGAGGTCGATCGCTGATTCATGATAGGAACCGTCCTTAGTAGTGGGACCATGACGTCTCCAACTGGTCTTGCCGCAATGAGATCGCAGTATACGTAGACATTTTGCAGGTCGTTATTCAGGTCTATCGACCCTTCACCTTCAATTGTATCTAGTATCTCTTGTAACTTCTCACTAAATGTAATAGTGGCCCCGGGTTCGAGTATTTTCACGATGACTTTCTTTGATGCATTGTCGAAATGGAATAGAACACAGAGTTGATCGTCCACCTTCCGATCTTTCATTAGGCGATTCAGTGCAGCTATAAACGCGTCTGGTGAACTGTACAGGCCTGAGGGACACACCTTTCTTATCACTCTACCATTGGGTGGGATGTATCTTAGCCATACTTCATTCTCTAGCACATTGCAGTAGTAGTTGGGGAATTGAATTTCGGCCAGACCCACTTCAAAATATTGACTCACCTCTATAGTCTGCGGTAACTTGACGAAATAGTGACCTGGTGAGTTCTTGGGAAATATGTTCGGCGAAGCATTACTCGGTAATATCAGGTAGAAGCTCATATTTTAGGGTTTGGTAGCATGTAACCCAGACACCTGCTTAGAAGAACGATCCACAACTTGCCCTCGACCGCGTTGATGTTGTCTCGAGACAGCTTAAATAGTGATACGCCAATGACTGTGTATATAACGACCAGTTGACAGAAGAAGACAATCTCTAGTCGCGGCACTCGCCGACCACACATGCACCAATACGAATTTTCTTCCCCCTCTGCGGTATTTTGTGAGTTAGTTTCCACGTTGGTTTCTTCTATTACCACTGTTTTTTTTTTTTTTTTTTGTTTGTTTTTTTTTTTGTGACCTACTGGGTCATTACACTCGTGTCTCGGTTATATCATTAGTTGCTGTTGGGAAATGCAAAAATCAGTACTCCGAGGCGCTCGTTGTGGGACATTGTCGGTACTAAGGACACTACTTTCTGAACTTAGCAGTGGGCATAAGGTCACCATACAAGCGTTGTCATCCCACTGTGGAGTACCCAGACACGCCAGCGCTGGTCGATTGGGTACGGAAGGAGTGCAAAAAGGTAAGGCTGATCCACCCGTTACATACCACTAAAAGAAATGAATGACGAAGTCAACCAGAAAGTCACTAGTACTTGCTCAAGGTGACTACCGTGTTATGGACAGATCAGGACAAGTCATTAATCTCCATCTCAGAATAGGCCACATGTATACGACCATTCAGGCTTAATGAATCAGCCATGTGCATGTGTTGATTGGTGTCGCAGCCAGCGGAGCACATACTCCAGTTATATGCGATTAGCACCATATATCTCTTTATTATACTAGTATTGTTAGGTTAACTGTATGCCTACTTGGAGAATCACTGATTTTGTGGGACATTAAGACACGCCATGCAATAGCTGTATGGTTCAGCTATTAGTATGCTCCACAGTTTGCTAATTAGGTATTCGTGGGTCTCGGAATCTGTAAAACAGATAAGAATAGGGTACTTTATAAACGTTATAGACATGGATATGACAGATAATAGCTATGGATCTGACATGTACTTTCTGTTACACAGGTCATATATTTCTATCGATAATGGGTATGTGGACCCTGCAGTACACTTTCGCCTTCCCCTACGACTACACATTACTACCTATATTATTACGGTACCACCATAGTGCTGTGTTCAAGGGTTCGCGTGCTAGCGCTATTCTATGTCGACCCAGCCTACAATACTATAGGAAGAAATTGCTTGTCTCTTCAGATATAGTGCGTCTAGCATCATATATCCCTTGTATTATACTAGTATTGTTAGGTTATCCATACGTCCTACTTGGAGAACCACAACGAAAATGTGAAAGCTTTATCACAAAACCAACTTACCATTAGCGAGTTGTAACATT
>JACEFZ010013722.1:152500-157500 GCA_014155875.1 Cepaea nemoralis
AAAGTTTATTCATCATCCAATTATGGATCCTCGGGTTAGCTCGAGAGATGAAGTAAGTCAATTCTCTGTCATATTGACTTCGGTCTTCTTCATCGAAGGGTCGATATGACTGGGGGTCGCGCACACCGCACCGCAGACGCACACACACACGCACACTGGGACTTGAACCCGGCGACTATTTAGTCTACTTATATAAGTATTCCACATACACGGGGTTTGCTTCGCTGTCTTTGAATGGTCTCGGAAGCGGTCCGGGGAAGCCAAGGCGGTCTGCGGAGGCACCTGTGTGATGGGCGGTCGGTAGGGGATACCCGAGACCGGAAATAGTCAATCGGAAATAGTCACCAGGACAACCAGACCCAAGAAATTTCCCGCCAATTTTTTGAAAATGTGGTCCGTTGTGGTCGTAAAATATGACGTTTTCTATGTGGTGATTGTCTCAATGTGCCTGTCCGCTAAACGCAACTGGAGCAAACACAAAAAGCATCATCGAAAAATCGGAACTTGGTAACAGAACTCAGAACAGCATACTCAAGTGAAGCGAACGATTTTCCAGACGTTTATTTCCGCCACCGGTACAAGGATTAAAACTCTGGCAGAAAAGCAGGCTGATCCCTAACCACAGGATCGGCACCTACTCAAATACATCCACCCCTGAGCTCCCAAACCAGCTCGTCGCCCTTGAAGCCTTCCTATCCATTCTTCAGCTCAATTTCTTAGATACTAAGATTCAGTCTAGGTGGATTTTCCATTCCCGGTCCTTTTCACTGTTGTGTCGTCCTCAATAAACTCCTTACCAGACTCCCTGCTGTCTCATCCCGAAATCACGGCATCCAGGTGTCACCTTCACCTCGAGCCTTCAGAAACACATCTTGTTCGTATCACGAAGTCCCAGCGTCTCCCCGTTGCTGTCCAATTACGTTCTCCACATTTTCCTTGGATTTTCACTATATGATTTTCTACCGCCTATTCCGATGACGTCATTCTGTCTAAACGCCATGTGGCAGTGATAAACTTTTTATATAGTAAAATATCGGTGGTTGCCACCACATTTAGGGTGCAAATACAACATGACATACTACTAACATGCTTGGTGTCCAGTTAAGGCTGGGTCGAGCTAAAAGCCCAGATCCATTTGTCTTACTCCATCTAGAGGCGGATACAAACACATGACCCGCGGGTCGGCTGGCACGTGTGCTACCCACCGCGCCATAGGAGCCATGTTCTACCTGAGACCCGATACATGATGATGATGATTGTGTGTGTGTGGATTAGTGTGTGTGCGTGTGGGGAAGGGGGTTTGTGTGTGTCTGTGTGCTTGTGTGTGCGTGTGCTTGTGTGTGTGTGTGTGTGTGTGTGTGTGTGTGTGTGTGTGTGTGTGTGTGTGTGCGTGCGCGTGTGTGTGTGTGTCTTCCACCTGTATGTGGGGATGTGTGTGCCAAGATTGGTGTGACATTTCTGAACGTGTCGCTCCTTCATTGCACATTTGTGACATTCTGAGCATTTATTCTTGGGAAGGTAATGTAGTGTTCGCCCCTTGACTTCCGCAGCATCATGCATAGTTTGTGACACCTGCTTTTGACAGAAACACGACAGAAAATGGTAGGCACAGTTGTTATATAAAGTGAAACATAGTCTCAGCTTGAATAATAGGAAGAAGAAGGAATAGTAATACCAAAGAGACGGATTATGCCTAAAAGTACAATTAAAGTCAATGGTATTAATGTGGGCCAAGTACCGATATTCAAACACACAGGCCCATGGGTAATATCAGATAGGAACTGTATCACAAAGAAAGATTACATTTAAAGAAACAAGACAGAAGGAACTATATAAAATTATAGATACAGTGGTCCTCGAAGGTGAAACAATGGATCTCAGTTTTAATAACAGGAAGAAAAAAGGAATGTTAATATCAAAGAAATAGATCGCGTTTAAATGTACAATTAAAATAAACAGAGATTCAAGTATCTAGGTGCATGGATAACATTAGACATAGAGTTCCTCACAAAGATAAAGAATAGAATTGGACAAGCAAACACGGCATACTATAAAATTAGTAATTACTAGTCATTAGTCGTGGTTACAACTTCACGGCAACGGATGGTCCCCATTATGCTCCGTTCCTGTGCCAGTGAATATCACACAAAATGCTCCTCACTGCCCCATGTGAAAAGTGGAACAGACAGGAGTCTCGACAAGCCAAAAGCCCGCAGAGGTACACTGTGTATAAGGCCGTCGACAGAATGCCAACACAAAAGTCCTGCACGAAAAATACCGTTCATCGGCGATGGAAGCGGCAGTCACACGAACGACTTCATTGACCCGAGTTTTATCCCACATGACTTGGTCTTCTTCCTCAGGGCGAGCGGCTGAAAACGTTGCACAAAGCACGAGCTCCGTAACTCCAGCGACGACTCCCAGGAGCGTCTGAGAAAAATGCACTCGTGAACCGAAAGGGCAATCCAGTCAATTCAGCGACAGGTCGTCCGCCATCATTCCAAACATGCAGTTCACGCTAGAAACAACCGCGGACAGATGTAAAAGCATTTTACACGAAATTCACATCTCACAGTGTCGTGCCATGCACTCACTCAGTTGCAGGGCGACGGAACCATGTACTACCAGTCCAGCATGAGGACAATGCGAATGCATACGTAGCCACAAGCATAAACACTCCAGAGGCTCTAACAGTTCAAATATCTATCCAACATTCTATGCAACAGATTTTTCTCAATTGGAGGTTAGAAAAAGGACTCTTGCATGTTACATAGAGCCGGTTTTAAAACATGGCTGTGAACCCTGGACAATTACTAAACAAGCACGAAATCTTCCGAGGCCTCAGATATGCGGTTTTACAGTACAACGTTGAATTGGAGGTACAACATACGATACACGACAATTCTCGACCCATGTGATGCCATCATCTACGCGGATGGCCCTATGCTAAGAGACTACAGAAGTGCCTGAGGGTTCATCCATCCACCATGTGCCATGCCGGTAACTTGGGCGGTCATGATTCCACATTTCACTTTATCACCAGAGTCGTGGCTCTGTGTTTTTGTCTCGACCATGCCAAGTGGTCAAACTATAAAGGTATTTACTGTTCCTTCTTCCCCTTGTTCTCTTCCCCTCGATCTTGTTAGTTGTCACCAAATTCTCTAATTTATCTCTTCTCATAACATGTCCAAACATTTTCGACTGTCCTACGTCTAATTTCTCTAATCAGTTTACGATTTTCATTTGTTTCTTGTGGGTGATTGGTCGTTGGTTGTTCTGTCTTTCCATAGTTTGTTTGTTTGTTTGTTTGTTTTTTGTTTTTTGTTTTGTTTGTTTGTTTGTTTGGTTTTTTTTGTGCATACTCCTTACA
Organism: Cepaea nemoralis; assembly: GCA_014155875.1. NCBI lineage: Eukaryota > Metazoa > Mollusca > Gastropoda > Stylommatophora > Helicidae > Cepaea > Cepaea nemoralis. The sequence continues at coordinate 155,871 of JACEFZ010013722.1, forward strand.
GGACGTTGCAGTCAACACCAGCATTTTTCAACTGCTGTTGATGTACTAGGTAAGATTACGCTCAGTAGTTTGCCTTTGCTTTCTGAGCGACCAGCTCACATACCCCGTAAGTTACCGGCGCGGAGAGAACCGCTACCAATTCTTGCGCACATCACGTCCCTCACGAGAGTATACGAGATTACGGAGAAAGACGCTAACGCTTGGGCCAGGAAGACCGCTTTTCATGGTATTCTTTGCATTCTCATCAGAAACCACATTTCTACAGCTATCAGATGCTTTTCAGCCTGACTGCTCATTGTCCATGCTTCACATCCATACAAAAGTGCAGGCTCTATGTAGCATGTCAACACTCTTTATCTCGTAGCAATTGTCATCTTTTTATTGGTCAGTATGTTTTTCATCTTGCGAAAGGCTACCTTCGCCATGGCGATTCTTGTTCTAATCTCTTCAAAGCATCTCTCATCAGATGTTATGACTGGTCCGAAATAATTGTACCGATTCACTTGTTTAAGAATATTCCCATTTACACGAGAGCTCATAGTGAAGGTTAATGGATGGTGTTTAATGCAAGACAGCCTGGCATATGATACCACAGCATCTGGTCTGAGAATGGAGTTGAAGGCAGTCACTGCTGCGTTCCACTGGCTTCAGGATAAACAGCATACACATGCCCTGATTGTAACGGACTCACAGAGTATGCTGAGTAGGGTGAAGACGGCTATGCATCGTGCTGATTGGCATGCTTCAGTTTTTTTTTTTAAATCAAAGATAGGGGGCATCCGTTGAATCTTGTCCCCAGGACGTGTTGGTTGTTGGGGAACGAGCAGGCGAACAAACTGGCTGGATCTGCATCCATTCGGTAGGGTACTGGTGCACGGTCAGTCGGGTGTGATCAGGGTCTTTTGGTATCTTGTATACATTGTGGAAGAACAGACACACCATCTTTGTCTGTGCCTGGAGAGATGGTGCTGCAGGGAGTGACCAGAGGATCTGTCCGACCCTCAGTACTCCGAGGAAAGGCCAGACGGACACATAATCAGATTGCGACTGGTACCATTAGTAATGGGACTCTTCGCTTGTTGTTGAAGATGAGGACGGAGTGCGAATGGAAATGTCCCGGGTGTTGTGATGTCTGTTCTTGACCCAGCCCAACTCAACTCAACTGTATGTGTATGTACCGGTCTGTAACGTATGTTGCAATCTCCTGACCCAGCCCAACTCAACTCAACTGTATGTGTATGTACTGGTCTGTAACGTATGTTGCAATATCCTGACCCAGCCCAACTCAACTCAACTGTATGTGTATGTACTGGTCTGTAACGTATGTTGCAATCTGACAGCGGATGTCTCAAGTAAGCACAGACACGAACAAGATGTGACAAGCTTACAGCTGGCAGTGTTATCTCTAGTCAGTCCCGTCAGACAACGCCTGGGAAATCTCAGTGATATTACGACACCGCCGCTTGTGACAGATCATTCTAGAGTGATGGTCCATGCAATTTGTTGTTGTTAAGGTTGTAGTGTTTGTTCTTGTTGTTGGTGGTGGTGGTGGTAGTGGTAGCAGTAGTGGTGGTGGTAGTGGTAGTGGTGATGGTGGTAGTGGTAGTGGTGATGGTAGTTGTGGTGGTGT
>JACEFZ010013722.1:162500-376118 GCA_014155875.1 Cepaea nemoralis
AATGAACAAGTCCTTCAAGAAACAAATGAAGATCGTAAATTGATTAGAGAAATTAGACGTAGACAGTCAAAATTTTTTGGGCATGTTATGAGAAGAAATGGATTGGAGAATTTGGTGACAACTGGTAAGATCGAGGGGAACAGACCAAGGGGAAGACCTAGAAGCAAGTACCTGGATGGCTTGGCCTTGTGGCATGGTCAAGACAGAAACATGGAGCTGATCCACAACTCTGGTGATCGAGTGAGATGGCAGAACATGACCGCCCACGCTTAACGGCATGGCACATGATGGATGGATATATATATATATATATATATATATATATATATATATATATAATATATATATATATATATATATATATATATATATATATACATACATATATATATATATATATATATATATATATATATATATATATATATATATATATATATATATATATATATATATATATATATATATATATATATATAATATATATATATATATATATATATATATATATATATATATATATATATATATATATAATCTTTTACGCAGCAACAATAGTTCAAAAATTTACAACATTATTAAAGTAAATACGAAATTCCCTCGTCAAATAATGGTGAATTAGGTCTAATGTTTTGTCGCATATTTTCTGTAGAAAAAATTTATGTCTTAAATATGTGTAGGTCTAGAAGAGAATCATTAGCACTGTTCTACTGGTATAGAACTGTCACTGTAGATCTTTGTGCAATTAGTATAAATATTATCACAATTTATAAAATGTGGCTGAGAGGTCCGTTGGTCAGTTGAATGGTGTTTCAGGCATTCTCGTCAGGAGATCGGTAAGAATGTTATGTGCTCCTTTTATGTGTTCTATAGTGTAGGAGTAGTTCTGCAGCAATAGGGCTCAACGGGCAATTCTGTTGTTTTTGGGTGTCCCTTGCTGGATAACCAGTAGAGGTGAGTTATCAGTCTGTATGAGGAAGTGAGTGCCTGTGAGGTACTTTAAAAGTTTCAAGACACAATAAACGACGCTTAGACACTCTAGCTCCGCTATATCGTACCGTTGTTCTGCCGGTGTTAGCTTCTTGCTAATGTATATTACCGGATGGTCTACCCCATCTTAACGTTGCAGAAGTACGCCAGCGATTGTAGTGGAGCTGGCATCTGTTTTTAAGATAATGGGAACATTCGTATCTGGAAGGCGAAGGATTGATGGATTTTTAAAAAAAGTAATTTTAACCTTTTAATTGCTTCATCTAAATAGACACTCTAACAGATTGATTTGTGCATTTACAAGTACATTTAGAAAAACATTCATGAAATCAGTAAGAGTGGGTATGAATTTAGCACAGAAATTTCTTATGGTGGAAATACATTTATTTATCTTGCGTAATGTGTGGCTTAGAGATCCTACCACGTCAAAAGCGACCTTTTTAATGGCCTTGAGGCTCGTTTCGTTGGTTGTATGTCTATCTTGGGGTTTTCCCCCTTTTTAATTAACTTTTGGTCAATTGTAAACGACTTTGTGTCAGCCCAAAATTTAGGCTAGTAAAAATGGGTCAAAACTCTGGCTCTAGTTAAGATATTCATATGCAATGGTGATGCCTGATTTATCGGTATGGCTGTCAGTGTCATAGTTAATTGGTTTGTCAGTAGCAATATGGTTAATGGTAATTGCAGTTGGTGTGTAAGCAGTCTTGTCACTAGTGTCGTTAGTAGCAGCAGTGGTAGAAGTAACATAAGAAATTTTCATGTGCAACAGGAATGGCATGGCCACATTCCAAAATCCCATCTGTTCGAAATTTATTACAGTACAATCATCATAATTAAATATATCAATAGCTTGTAACGCATTCACATCATGCTGACTTTCACTCTCACTTTCACTGTCTGAACTCGATGTATCGATCAGAGCAGCATTTATATTCTTTAACATTCGGCGACCTTCACATTGGGCGGAGTAGTGGCCCCAAGAACGACAAAAAAAAAAACCATTTAACTGCCCTCTTGTATTCGCTACGATTAGCCTTTTGCTTTCTAACCATCATTTCAAGGTGAGATTGATAATTCGGATTTTCATCACACATATCATATTGGTCACATGACAGTTTGCAATATGTGCATTGTGTAAACTTTGTTGTTGGTGTTTTTTTTGGGGGGGTCTTCCCTTGTAGATGAATGGTTTTGACTGTTTTACGTTTACAGCAGCTGCTATTTAATTCTGACTAGAATTTAGTGTAAAGATATCTCTGTTAGCTGTAAAAAACGCAGCCCCTTTTTGTTCCATTTGCTCAATACTTTGATAATCACTCTGTTGTAAAAACTTTGTAAAGGAGGTGGGTACTGATGTTATGATCTTGTTCATCACCATTAGATCTTTTAGTTTATGAAAACTCTTATCGACTCTGGCTGCATTTATCCATTTACTGAAAGTATCTTGGACAACTGATACAAAGTCAATTAAGGTTTGATTGGATTTTGGGCATAATTTTGAGAACTGAACTTGATACCCAGCGGCATCAAGAAGAAATTGTTTCATTACCCTATTTTTGATATAGTCGTAGTCTGTTCTTAATTCCTGGGGTATAGTTTCTATAACTTTTAATGGTTCAAGTGCTAAGTTGCGCATGTATATAATGGCCTAGCTTATTTTGGAAATTTCATGGTACTTCATTAAGGTCTCAAAGTTTTCTGTCCAAGCGGAGATGCTGTCTCCGCAGCAAGGGAGTTTAACAATTCCCTGAAACTTTGCAAACTTTTGTCCTTCTTCTTTGCTTTTTAATTTATTTGCTGAAATCTCTATCTAAGAGTCCATTTCTAATTGCTTTCTTTCATTTGGGGTTCAGCCTCAATTTTCTTAGCTTCTAACTCTAATTCTTTCTGTCTGGTAGCTGCTGCTAATTCCATCTCTAACTTTTTTGTTCGCTGCTTCTATTTCTAACGTTTTGTTAGCTGCTTCCATTTCTAACTTTTTGTTAGCTGCTTCCATTTCTAACTTTTTGTTACCTGCTTCCATTTCTAATTTTTTGTTAGTTGCTTCCATTTCTAACTTGTTCTGTTCGCGTTCATGCGCTCTTTCATCTCTTTGCAAAATTTTCTGTATGTTTCTTTTCACTCCATTCCGCAAGTTTATCACCTGAGTAACCTAGCTGTTTCCCTAGCTTAATGCACTTTTCTAAGGATGACATTTTAAAACTTCTCAATAACAGGAATATTTATAAACAAAAATAGTTATTCCCCCTTTTCAATAATCTTTGTACTATCACTACTACCTGCACTACAACAACAGCTACTACTACTAGTGCTGCTGCTACTACTATTACTAGTACTAATACTACTACTATCACCACCACCACCACCACCATCACACTAATAATACAGCTACTATTACTACTACTACAACTACCACCAGTTCTACTGTTACTGCACCACTACTAACACTACTTCTAATACGACTGCCGCTAATACTACTACCATCAATACTACTACCACTGTCATAACGGCTACTTATGCTTAAACATACACCTTAATGTGTGTATATGTTTAAGAATTCTGCTTGCAATGTGTTAAATGTATGGGCGTTTTTTGTAAATGTATGAATGTGTGTGTGTGTGTGTGTGTGTGTGTGTGTGTGTGTGTGTGTGTGTGTGTGTGTGTGTGTGTGTGTGTGTGTTTGAACGCACGCGCGTGTGTGCGAAAGAAAGAGAAAGACTGACTGTCTGTCTGTCAGTTGTCTGTCTGTCTATACGTACGTATTTGTATGCAATTAATGTGGTATGTTACAAAGCATGAATAGTTTTAAAACATGTAGACCATTATTTAGACAAATATTGTCACAATATGTGGATTTATTTAGACACATATTGTCACAATATGTAGATATTTATTTACACTAATGTTATAATATATGGAGATTTAATTAAAGAGATTTTGTTAAAATATATGGAGATTTATTTAAAGAAATATTGCTAAAATAAATGGAGATTTTTTATTTTTTTATTTGTTTTAAAAATATTGTTAAAATATATGGAAATTTTTGCTTCGACAAATATTGCTAAAATACGTGGAGATTTATTTAGACACACATTGTTAAAATGTATGGAGATTTAATTAAACAAATATTGTTAAAATATGTAAAAATGTATTTATATAAATAAATATTAATAGCAGACCTACTATTTCCTGTTGCGTCAAACAGACATACACAATAGCAGATCAGTAGAAAATTAGGAATGTCTAAATGTCAGTACCTAATTGTAAGCTTTAAAAAATCCCTGGAAGCCTTGGAGATGTGGTTTTATAGAAGAATGCTGAAAATTAATTGAACGGCCAAAATGAGGACTGCTTTAAGAGAAGCTGAGTCACAAAAGCATGTAAGGAGGCAAAAGAAACATGGCTTGAGAAAGATTGCAGAGAAACTGAAAAACAACACAACAGTAAAAATGCGAAACTAATGCACAAAATAATTCAGGAACTTACTAATAACAGAACACGTACATCAGCAGGCTGCCTAAAGACAAAAGATGGAAGAGTCATAATAGAAAAAGATCAGATCTTACATGTATGGTCAGATTACGTGAAAAACCTTCATGACGATAACAGAGACGAACAGTATGATGTACAAAATAATAATGAAGGACCAGCAATTTTGAAGATGGAGGTTCAGAATGCTCTTAACCATATGAAATCTGGCAAGACCCCCGGTTCAGACAGCGTCACAACAAAATGATTATTGCTTTAGGGGAATATGGAATAGATAAAGTTACCAGTCTGCTTAATACAATATATGATACTGGAAATATGCCTCATGAGTTATGTAATTCTGTATTTATTGCAATTCCAAAGAAATCAGGAGCCTTGGAATGTGATCAACATCGAACAATTAGTATAATGAGTCACATCACGAAGATTTTGCTAAGAATTATCATGCAAAGAGTTAGGAAGAAAATACAACCTGAAATAGGAGAAGAACAGTGTGGGTTTGTAGAAGGCAAGGGTACAGTAAATGCTTTGTATATACTGAGAACCGTAATCGAACGTTCTATAGAAGTAAACAAAGATCTACTACACCTTTGCTTTATTGACTACACAAAGGCTTTCGATAAAGTGAGACATGTCAACATGATAAGGATGCTCTGAGATCTACAAATTGATGGAAAAGACCTTAGACTTGTAAAAAACATATATTGGAAACAACAAGCTGCCATAAGAGTTGATAATGAAGTAAGCCAATATCAGCCTGTTAAGAGAGATGTGAGACAGGGATGTGTAATGTCTCCAGATCTGTTTTCCCTGTACAGTGAAAGTATTTTCAGAAATATTGAAGATATGGAAGAAATCAACATTGGGGGACGATGTATCAATAACATTAGATATGCAGATGATACAGTCTTGATTGAAAACAATGAACAGGACCTGCAAAATGTAATAGATGCGGTTGTTACACACAGTGAACAACTAGTGTTAGAATTAAATTGTAAAAAGACACAGATTATGGTCGTCACTAGGAAGAACGAAATACCACAATGTAATATACAAGTAAATGGGAATAATCTTCAACAAGTGAGGGGGTACAATTATCTTGGAACAGTAATAACATCTGATGGGAGATGCATTGAAGAGATTAGAACAAGAATTGCAATGGCAAAAGTAGCCTTTAGCAAGATGAAAAACATACTGACCAATAAAAAGAACGTCTGCGGGACCGGCTCACCACAGCAGTCGAGCGAACATTCTGTGCTGCAGCTCTAGTCATCAGGTACAGAACCGTACCGATCCCCGTCCCAGCAGTAAAAAAAACCTGTAGCTTTGTACGCCAAATCAAATTGTATTTACCAATTTACATGCAGATGCCGACATACAGGACTTTGCGCTGGAGCTCAAGCCAACGAACGCAAGCAAGCAAGCAAGCAACATGCAGATGCCAGGCCATCTACATAGGCCGAACTGAGCGACAGTTACATTGCAGGGTTTCGGAACATATTCCGATCTGGGTGGACAAGATACTACACACAGAAGATGGTAGCCTAGGTAGGCCGACACACCGGAACAGTCCGGCTTCATCGGTCGGGAGACATGTGCTCGAGAGCGGTCACGTGGTTGAAAGAGACAGTGCCTTCCGGGTGTTGTTCAACACACAAAGTAGTCGATTGTTAAAATTTGCTGAAGCTATAATAATCAACCTTCGTAAGCCGTCCTTGTGCAAGCAGAAAGACATGTTAGTCAGTTTAAAATTACCGTGGTAGACAATCGACATTACTGTGCGAACATGTGTATATTTCAGTTTGAAGGATTTATCTAATTAATTCACGTAAGTTGTGTGATTTCTGCAGTATGTACCTGACGAGATGCAGCGAAATATGCCAGGCAATAAATCGTGCAATCTATTGTTTGTGTCTTCGTTATTCAATAAAAAGATGTCAATTGAAACGAGAAAAAGAGTGTTGAGATGCTAAATAGAACCTGTACTTTTATATGGATGTGAAGCTTGCACAATGAGCAGTCAGGCTGAAAAACATCTGATGGCTGTAGAAATGTGGTTTCTGAAGAAAATGCAAAGAATACCATGGACAGCCAGAAAGACCAATGAACAAGTTCTTCAAGAAACAAATGAAGAACGTAAACTGATTAGAGACCTTAGACAGTCAATTTTTTTGGCATGTTATGAGAAGAAATGATTTGAAGAACTTGGTGACAACTGGTAAGATCGAGGGGAACAGACCAAGGGGAAGACCTAGAAGCAAGTACCTGGATAGCTTGGCCTTGTGGCATGGTCGAGACAGAAACACGGAGTTATCTACGACTCTGGTGATCGAGTGAGATGGCAGAACATGACCGCCCACGCTTACCGGCATGGCACATGATGGATGGATGAAGTCACAAAGACAACTTATCAAATACACTTATGAGAAGACAAAAACTGGAACATGTTGTGACAACCGGAAAGATTTGCGAAAAGGAAGATAGAGAGGGACAGCGTGAGAAGATTCTTGACAGTCTTGTGTCATGGCAGGGAAGGGAGTCAACACACGAATTGATCCATGACGTCGGAGATTGTAATTTGTGGAGAGGCAAGATCTCCCACACCAGCCGTCAAGGCACTGAATGATGATAACCTAATTGTATAATCCGTTGTTGGCACTTTCATAACTTTAACTGCAGTGTTCTATGTTCTGACTTGCCAGGAATAGTTTTACAACAAGCTCATTTCTCATGGTTGTTTGCGAGGAATGGTTTTACAACATGATCATTTCTCATGTTTGTTTGCGAGGAAAGTGTCCCCCCCCCCCCCCCCTCCCTCCCCGCATATTCTATTACAAGACATCGCTGCCAACACTATCATTTTACCGCTGTTGTTGATTTCTTGGCAAGATTACGCTCAGTAGTTTTCCATTGCTTTCTGAGCGGCAGGCTCACATATCCCGTAAGTAACGGGGCGGCGAGAACAGCTAGCGATTCTCGCGCAGCTGCGTTTGCTCACGTGGATAAACGGGATTACGGAGAAAGTCGCTAACCCCTAAGAATGGTTTTACAACATGCTCATTTCTCATGTTTATTTACTCATTCCCAGCCAGCACTTCCAAGGCACCAACAACAACAGCCAGCTCCACTAAAGTTACAAGCACATCCAGGCCCACAACAACCGCGAAGGCGACAACCACGCAGCCCACGACAACCGCGAAGGTGACCACCACGCAGCGACCCACAAACAGTACCAAATCCTCATCAACAACATCAAGCATTGCGCCATCGTCAACAACCAACCACACGAACCAAACCACTCCTGTCACAACCAGTATTCCACCCACCAACATCTCCAGTACTCCCTAACAATGCTACCAACCACTCCTCCACTCCTACCATTCCCTCCAACCGGACATCCACCAGTGGAAGTTCCACACCGTCCCACCAACCCAGCACCAGAAATACAAAGACAACAACCGAGGCTGGACATTCCAGTGGTTTTTCCTTTAGCGTGGCCTCTTTCTTCGTTGGGGTCGGGGCCATTGCTGGGGTCGGGGTTGTGTGTTTGATCATTTACTTGGTGTACAGGAAAAAAAAACCTGGAAATTACAAAGCCATGTGACTTTTCGAAGACTCAGTGAGCACGAGGCGACGCTCCAGTCCGGGAGTTGAGCAGTAGGTGGGTGCAAGAGGTACACAGATTGCGTTACAGAGGGTTAGAGTTACAGAGGGTTAGAGTTACAGAGGGTTAGAGTTACAGAGCGTGATAGGTACAGAGAGTGACAGTTGCAGAGGGTAAAAGGTACAGAGGGTGAGAGATGCAGAGGGCAAAGGTGATAGAGGGTGAGATTTACAGAGGGTGAAAGGTACAGAGGGTGAGAGTTACAGAAGGTGAGAGTTACAGAGGGTAAGAGTTAAAGAGGATGAGAGTTACAGAGCGTGAGAGGTACAGAGCGTGACAGTTACAGAGGGTAAAAGGTACAGAGGGTGAAAGTTACAGACAGAAAAGGATACAGAGGGTTAAAGATACAGAGAGTGAGAGTTACAGAGGGCAAATGGTACAGAGGGTGAGAGTTACAGAGGGCAAATGGTACAGAGGGTGAGAGTTACAGAGGGTAAAAGATACAGAGGGTGAAAGTTACAGACAGAAAAGGATACAGAGGGTTAAAGATACAGAGAGTGAGAGTTACAGAGGGTGAGAGTTATAGAGGGTAAAAGATATTCACAGAAAGCACGAGAGAAAGTAGATGCCACAACTTTATTATTATTATTATATTATTATTATTATTATTATTATTATTATTATTATTATTATTATTATTATATCACTAATTCTGATAAAGAAACGGCGTGAGAACGCCGGAGAGGAGAGAAAGATTAGATAGAGTGGGAGAGAGATGGGAAGAGAGAGAGAGAGAGAGAGAGAGAGAGAGAGAGAGAGAGAGAGAGAGAGAGAGAGAGAGAGAGAGAGAGAGAGAGAGTAAGAAAGAGGAAACTAAGAGAGAGTTAGATATGGATGTACCAAGTAAAGTATATGACTATATTATCGTTATTGCACAGGAAAGAAAGCGTGAGAAACATATCAGTTATAACTTGTGATGTATTTGTTGAATGTAGCTGTGTGTATGCAGTTCTGCTAAATAATTAAACAATGTGGCTAAACCATACAATAGAATCAACCTGGCGTCTGAATTAATCGTGTTTTCTAACAATAACCGCATGACAATGAGCTATGTTTCATATAGCGAATTACAGTTTCATCCTGCCACGCCCACATCTTACAGCCAACAGAGAGATATCTGTCCCGTCTTCTGATAACGGCGGATCAGAAATAACGAGGGGTGCAGATAACTAGAGTTTACAAATAACGGTCAGAGAATCGGTACAATTGAGATAGTCGTGGCGGTCTGGATGGGTATAACACTTTTTAGTGAGATAGTTTTGTTTGAGCACATACACGATCGTGTGTTATGTATGTCTGGGTAGATATAACAATGATTAGTGAGATAGTATGTTTGAACACATCCACTATCGTGTGTTATGTATGTCTGGGTGGATATAACACTGATTACTGAGATAGTATGTTTGAACACATACACGATCGTGTGTTATGTATGTCTGGGTAGATATAACAATGATTAGTGAGATAGTATGTTTGAACACATACACGATCGTGTGTTATGTATGTCTGGGTAGATATAACAATGATTAGTGAGATAGTATGTTTGAGCACATCCACGATCGTGTGTTATATATGTCTGGGTAGATATAACAATGATTAGTGAGATAGTATGTTTGAGCATATCCACGATCGTGTGTTATATATGTCTGGGTAGATATAACAATGATTAGTGAGATAGTATGTTTGAACACATACACGATCGTGTGTTATATATGTCTGGGTGGATATAACACTGATTAGTGAGATAGTATGTTTGAACACATACACGATCGTGTGTTATGTATGTCTGGGTGGATATAACACTGATTAGTGAGATAGTATGTTTGAACACATACACGATCGTGTGTTATGTATGTCTGGGTAGATATAACACTGATTAGTGAGATAGTATGTTTGAGCACATCCACTATCGTGTGTTATGTATGTCTGGGTAGATATAACAATGATTAGTGAGATAGTATGTTTGAACACATACACGATCGTGTGTTATGTATGTCTGGGTAGATATAACAATGATTAGTGAGATAGTATGTTTGAACACATACACGATCGTGTGTTATGTATGTCTGGGTAGATATAACAATGATTAGTGAGATAGTATGTTTGAACACATACACGATCGTGTGTTATGTATGTCTGGGTGGATATAACACTGATTAGTGAGATAGTATGTTTGAACACATACACGATCGTGTGTTATGTATGTCTGGGTAGATATAACACTGATTAGTGAGATAGTATGTTTGAGCACATCCACTATCGTGTGTTATGTATGTCTGGGTAGATATAACACTGATTAGTGAGATAGTATGTTTGAACACATACACGATCGTGTGTTATGTATGTCTGGGTAGATATAACAATGATTAGTGAGATAGTATGTTTGAACACAAACACGATCGTGTGTTATGTATGTCTGGGTAGATATAACAATGATTAGTGAGATAGTATGTTTGAGCACATCCACGATCATGTGTTATGTATGTCTGGGTGGATATAACACTGATTAGTGAGATACATTGGCACCTTGCCGTTTTGACAGACGATAGTTTGTGCTTCAAAAAGGCATAATAACTATTACCCATGGCGGTAGTGATTGTGACTGATAAGGTCAATTTGCGCTGTAAATGTCCATCCACAGTGGGTGCATGTGAACACGTGGTCATTTCCACCATCATGCACCATCTTACGTCTCATACGCTCGGTGTGTGACTTATCTGCAATAATTTTCTCCTTTGTCTTTATTCCATTTCTGATGTTTGCCCTCCAAGCAACACGTTCAGCGGCGACTTGCTCCCAATGTGCATTATCAATGCCTGTATCAATCATGTCCCGCTTACACACATCTTTGAATCGTAGTAGAGGCCGACCCTGAGATCTCTTATCCATCTGTAATTCACCAAAAGAGATGTCCTTTGGTATTCTACCATCATCCATCCTCCTAAGATGTCCTATCCATCTAAGTCTACGAAGACTGAGCATGGAATAAACCGTCACACAACCTGATCTTTCCAATACTTCAGTATTTGTGATTTTGTCTTGCCACTTAATACCAAGAATTCTTCGCAGACACCGCATATGAAAGCTGTTTAAACGTTTCTCTTGGTGTGAGTAAGTTGTCCAGGCTTCACTGCCATAAAGAAGAGTACTAAGGACACAGGCTTGATAGACAAGGACTTTTGTTTTGGCAGTACGCTTCCTGTTCTCCCAGACTCTTTATCTTAACCTGTTCATTGTTGTTGCTGCCTTACCAATCCGGATGTTGATTTCCTGATCTAGGGATAATTTGCTATTTACCTCTGATCCTAAATATGTAAAATGGTCTACCATCTCTAGTTCGGCGTCGTCAATAAAGATTGATGGTACCCCATGTGCACCTTGTGACATAATCTATGTCTTCTTTTTGCTAATTGTTAAACCAAATTAAGAACAAGCACTGGAGAATGCAGATAGTAGACATTGTAATTCTTCCTCAGAGTGGGTCGTAACTGCAGCATCATCTGCAAAAAGCAACTAACTCTCTGATCAGTACCGTCCTAATTTTGGTCTTGGCCTTCTATCTCTCAGCAATGTAGAGGCCGCCATCTGAGCGTGAGTGAATGTATATACCACCATCCTGATCACGAAAGGCATATTTCAGTAGAAGTGAAAAGTATATTCCAAAGAGGGTGGGAGCTAGTACACAACCTTGCGTAACTCCACTCTTGATTTCAAACTCTTCAGAAGTTGCACCATCAAACTTGATTATACCCTTCATGCCTGCGTGGAACGATTCCACAATGGACAGAAGAGTTGGTGGCAGCCAATCTTCTTTAGTGCCTTGAACAGACCCTCACGACTGACCAAATCAAATGCCTTTGTGAGGTCGATGAAGGCAATAAACAGTGGTTGATTATGTTCCCGGCATTTTTCTTGCATTTGTCGCAATGAGAATATCACATCAATGGTAGACCGGTTCGGTCGAAAGCCACACTGTGATTCGGGGTAGACTTAATCTCCTAGGACTTGAAGTCTGCGCAGAACAATTCTGGCAAATACTTTTCCAACAATACACAGAAGTGAGATACCCCTATAGTTGTTGCAGTCGCTCCGATCGCCCTTGTTCTTGTACAGTGTTATGATGCTTGAATCTTTGAAATCCTGTGGGACTTGTCCTTCTCGCCAGCATAGCTCTATTAGCTGGTGGATCTGTAGAGTGAGTGTGTCTTGCCCATCTTTACCTGGAGCCTTGCCAGATACAAGTTCATTTATAGCAAACTTAACTTCTGTTATGGTGGGAAGTGTATCCAGGTGGTCAAGTGTTGGTAAGGCCTCTATGGCCTTGAGGGCACCATCCGCTAATTTGGTCTCACTTGAGTAAAGCTCCAAATAGTGCTCTATTAGAGAGCAATATTAGTGAGTATTATGAAACATAGCTCACTAGTAAGATTAGTGAGATAGTATTGTTTGAACACATACACGATCGTGTGTTATGTATGTCCTGGGTGGATACGTTATTTAGTTAGTTAGTCGAGGTTCCAACTTCACGGCAACGGGTCGTCCCCATTATGCTCCATTCCTGTGCCAGTGAATATCAAACAAAATGCTCCCCATTGTCGAATGCGAAAAGTCAAATAGGCAGGAGTCTCGGCAATCCAACAGCCAGCACAGGTACACTGCATAATGCCGCTGCCAGAATGTCAACACAAAATTCATCCACGAAAACCAGTTCATCGTCGATGACTCGGCAGTCACCAGAAAGACCTCATTGACCTAGGTTTTCTCACAAGGCTCGGTCTTTTACCGCAGGCCGACCCGCTGAAAGTGTCACATAAAGCACGAACTCCGCAGCTTCAGCGCCGACTCCAGGGAGTCTCCTGAAAAATGCACTCGTGAACCGAAAAGGCAAATCAGTCTATTCAGCAACAGCCGGTAGTCATTGTGCCGAACATGCAGGTCACTGTACAGGACAGATGTAAAAGCATTCCCCGCGAATTTCGCAGCTCACAGTGTCGCCCTCGCACTCACTCAGTAGCAGGGCGACTGAACCATGTACTACCAGTCCAACATGAGGAAAATGCAATTAACCGTCATGTTGGCGACCGGAAGTCTATCTGGCTGGATATAACACTGATTAGTGAGATAGTATTGTTTGAGCACATACACGATCGTGTGTTATGTATGTCTGGGTAGATTTAACACTGATTAGTGACATAGTATTGTTTGAACGATCAATTCCTGTTTTACAGCGATGAGAGCAGACTACAAAATCATATTAATAATCTGACTTCAACATGCAGGAGATACAATATGAGTATAAACACAGCCAAAACCGAAGTAATGCACTTTAGCAGATCGTTTGGTCTACTAAGTGTACAGATGCTTGCTTGCTTGCTTGTGTTCGTTGACTTGAGCTCCAACGCGAAGTCCTGTATGTCGGATTAAGGCATCCTGTTGTCCAACATCAGTGTGATGTCATACAGGACCTGAGGTTTGTGTGAGTATTCGTTGTCCCATGTCTGGCTTATTGGTGTGCAGACTGGTGGTACAGGCAGACACTCTCCGACTTCGGAGGAATCGACGATCCTACTGATGTTAGCCAGGACCCCGAAGGGACCTGTTGCCCAGGACGCTCGACGAGGACGCGTCAATAGGTCTTGGCCTGTATATAACCCGGCCCTGGTGCCTTGGAAAACACCTCTGCGTATACAGATAAATAGCACAATTCTGAAACAAGTTAAGGAATTCAAATATCTTGGAACTATGATCACAGAAGATGGCAGATTGGACAGATAAATCGAAATCAGATGTCAAAAAGCTAGTGCACTTACATATCAACTATCACCCTTACTGAAACAGCCAAATATATCTATGTCCGCAAAACGACAGATAATAAACAGCATATTCACACCATCCCTATGCTACTAATCTCAAACTTGGACCTTATCCAAATCACACTTTCGCAAAATTAACACCTGCGAGATGGGATGCCTGAGGGGAGCTGCCAACTTAACAATCCGAGACCGAGTAAGAAATGCTGTTATCAGACAGACAGTGGGAGCAACACCTTGTGCCACATTTATTGAAAGACAGAAGATCAAGTGGTTTGGCCATGTCGTTAGAATGCAACACCATCAACTACCATCACTGGCCTTACATCAAAGATCATCTGCGACGAGACCTAAAGGACGTGCAAGAAGAAAATGGATTGACGACATCAGAGACATTGTACAATCACATGGAATGACACTATCCAGTGCTGCCCACCGCCGCTTGACGGCAGAAGTGGAAGATGATGATGATGATGATGATGATGATGATGATGATGATGATGATGATGATGATGGTGATGATGATGATGATGATGATGATGATGATGATGATGATGATGATGATGATGATGATGATGATGATGATGATTGTTTGAACACATACACGATCGTGTGTTACGTATCTGACAATAATCTCAATCTTTGGAATTGTTTCAGTAGCAGTCAACATGGGCGTCTCCTAGGGGAGAGAAGTGAGGGGAGTGTGGACGCCTTGGTTCATCTCATCTTGTTCCTCTTGTACCTTGCGTTGTCAAGGTGAAGCATAAACGACAGGAGAGTGCCCGTTTATGGGCTTCATGTATCGAGATTCCCATAGGCTCTGCTATTCCCTCTGTTCACTGTATACGTTGGTCTGTACATCATTGCTAGTGGTGGTATACTGTTAGTTGGTAATCTAGTTATAATGGCCAAACCATTTACCTTGCTGTTTTCTGGTGAAATCTAGCGCTGCTATAACCTCCACTTTAGTCCTGATTTCTTAATTTCTGATTTTCTCTCTTCTTGATACGATGATTATTCTTCTAAGGAATCGTATTTCCGTTGTTGTAATTTTCCTTTTGTCTTTTTCTGCCATTGTCCAGGTTTGGTATTAGTAGCCAGGAGTCGGTAGGAAGAGTGTGTTGATGAATGCTTTCTTAGTATCTACTGATGCGTTTTGTTCTTTAGTATTGGTGCTATTTGTCCAATGAATTGATTTGCCTTGTTGCATCTATTTTCCAACTCGTCTTCTGATTTGCCATTTGATGATAGTTAGTCTTAGTTAGTCTTTCCTCTTGAGCCTAAGGCTCAAGCTTGAGCCTAGGGCAGAAGTCCTGACTCTCCATGCTTGGCGGTTCACTGCTACCTGTTGTAGATCTTGGATGTTTACATGGCCATTGAATGAGCCTTCTGTGGCGAAGTGGTTAAGCCGTTTGACTCGTGCTCCGAAGGTTGTGGGTTCGATTCCGAGCGCGTCCTTAGGTTTACGAGCTCCTAGTGGGTCGTCGCTAAAAGCTACGGAGTTCGTGCTTTGTGCGACGCTTTCCGCGCTGCGGAAAGAGACCGAGCCATATGGGATAAAACCCGGTGCAATGAAGTCGACCCTGTCGACTTTTAAGCGACTTTTTTTTTTTTCTCTGATGATGGTTCTACGCAGGGTTTCTCTTGGTCTTCCCCGTTCTTTTCCCTACCGGTGACCATATGAGGGCTTGGTAGGGGAGTGATGATAGTATACTTCTTAAATATTGAAGCTCTTTACATGTTTCAGGGGCTGTTCTTTTAGATGAATCTTTGTTGGTTTTTCTTCTTTGCTTATAGTTATTACTTATGCTAATTTTTCATGTTGTTTTCCGTGCACACTTCGTTTAGATTGCTTATGTAGACTTTTAATTCTGCTTCTGATTTTGCTATTATTGCTTGATCGTCCGCTAACAGTTCTTTAATGGTGTAATTTGCCTTTGGTTCTTCTTCTGTGTTCTGTTCATCATGTGGTGTTGATACGGTTTCTGTTTGGCTGGTTTCTTTACATATGCTTTCTATATAGGTCATGAACAAGAGGGGAGTCTTGAAACAACCTTGTTGTACTCCAAATCTTATGGTGAAGGGTTCTGAGTGTCCTCCGTTTGTTCTTTCCGTGTTTTAACTGTTGTTGAATAAACTTCTTCATAAGTTCACACACTTCTTATCGTTTAAGGATGTACCACAGCTTGTTTCCATCTACTCTATCAAACGGCTCTTCTCGGTCGACAAAGGCTAAGTATAGTGTTTCATTAAATTCGATTGATTTTTCTATAAGTTGTCTAGGAGCACAGGTGATATCAGTGCGTCCTTTATTTTTTCTCAATCGAAGCTGGGGTTCGCTAAGCTGGGGTTCTATTGTAGGTGGTAATCTTTCTCGAGAAGTTTGCAAAATATGTGTTCAGTATGACTCAACATTGAAATGCCTCTGTACTGAACAGTGTGCGGTACGCCTTGGTTTGTCCTGCAAATATGTGTGAATGTGTGAGGATGTGCACGTAAATTTGTGGAAATGTGTGTGTATACGTGGATTTGTATATAAGTGGATGTGAGTGTTTGTGGATATGTGTGTGTGTGTGTTTGTGGATGTGTCTACACTTAGATTTGAGTGTGTGTGTGTGTGTGTGTGTGTGTGTGGGTGTTGGGTGTCTATACGTGGATGTGTGTGTGTGTGTGTGTGGATGTATATTACGTGCATGTGTGTTTATGGGTGTGTTTGTGGATGTATAGTAAGTGTAAGTGAGTGGGTGTGTGTTTGTAGATGTGTATATACGTGGGTGTGGGTGTATGTATGTATGCGTCCTACCCAGCAATATAAGCCCTACCCAGCAATATAAGCCCTACCCAGCAATATAAGCCCTACCCAGCAATATAAGCCCTACCCAGCAATATAAGCCCTACCCAGCAATATAAGCCCTACCCAGCAATATAAGCCCTACCCAGCAATATAAGCCCTACCCAGCAATATAAGCCCTACCCAGCGTCAGTGCCATTTCCTGACCTCTTGATTCACTGGGATTTGTTGAGTTCTCTCCGCGAGCTCTACATTGCCAATTCGTTCACACCATGTGAGCCCTTCTACTCTGCGACCAACGACAGACAGTTTGTAGTTTATCGGTAATCGGTTTAGTCTTTCTTCCTGTCTGATCCTTATAGTAACATTGATTCCTAGTCCGCAATAGACGGATGTGCATTCATTTTCTTGCAATACTCTCTCTTACTTTATTATGCTTCATGATATTCACTCCTATATTCAAAACATGGAACACTAAAATCTTAGAACTGTTTTTACTTTCTATTATCTTCAGTTGTTTTTCTGCCATAATCGGTATCTGTCTCGGAATGAAGCACTTAATGTCTGACATGCCCTTATGCTCCTTCTAAAGGTTGTTATCTCTAGTGAGGTCTAGGATGGTGATGCTGTCATATAAACAGTATGATGGCTCAATCTAACACACCAGAAACAGCTTCTCTGGCAACAGTTTATAACACTGAAAGGGAGACACGGATGTGAACATTCGGATGATTTCTAATCTATTAAAACAAACACATGCAACATATACTATCCCCTCGCCGGGGTTGGATGCCACCCGCTCTACAGCCTCAAGATTATCTACTAACCAACATGAATAGTACCTGAGGCAAGAAGCTACAATCGTGAATGTCAAAGAAAGATTTCAAAGGCAAAATGGTCGACTTCACTGACCCCGGTTTGACCCCAAATGGCTCGGTCTCTTACCACAGGGCGGGCTGGCGAAAGTGCCGCACAAAGCACGACCCCCGCAGGTCCACTACTGCCGACCCCCGGGAATCTCCGAGAAAATTGCACTCGTGAAAGGAACGAGATAGACCGGACTCAGGGCGCGAGGCACGCGACGTGACCGCTTCTCTACTTAGACTCCCAGGTTGAAAGTCAGAAACTGGGTTTAACAAGTTAGTTGCATATCTTTTACATAATGTCGTCACAGTCAACCCCAGCTCTTATGATCTCTCGGAAAGTTTACGTTCACTAGTTTGCCATTGATTTCTGAACGACCGGCTCTCATAATTGTATGAAACCAGAATAAAACGGTCTGTCTAGTAATCTCCAGCAGCTGTGTTTCGAACCAGATGTGCGGGATTGCGAATTGCTTCCGTAACCCCTTCGTCACAGAGTCGGCTGAAGCAAAGAAGTGAAAGGTTATCTGGAACCCATTCTGTTGTAGGCCAGTCAGTCATGGGATGTGACTAAACACGTTAGGAAGAGCTTGGAAGTAACGGAGATGTGGTTCTGCTGTAGGCCAGTCAGTCATGGGACGTGACTGAACACGTTAGGAAGAGCTTGGAAGTAACGGAGATGTGGTTCTGCTGTAGGCCAGTCAGTCATGGGATGTGACTAAACACGTTAGGAAGTGCTTGGAAGTTACGGAGATGTGGTTCTGCTGTAGGCCAGTCAGTCATGGGACGTGACTAAACACGTTAGGAAGTGCTTGGAAGTTACGGAGATGTGGTTCTGCTGTAGGCCAGTCAGTCATGGGACGTGACTGAACACGTTAGGAAGAGCTTGGAAGTTACGGAGATGTGGTTCTGCTGTAGGCCAGTCAGTCATGGGACGTGACTGAACACGTTAGGAAGAGCTTGGAAGTAACGGAGATGTGGTTCTGCTGTAGGCCAGTCAGTCATGGGACGTGACTAAACACGTTAGGAAGAGCTTGGATATAACGGAGATGTGGTTCTGCTGTAGGCCAGTCAGTCATGGGATGTGACTGAACACGTTAGGAAGAGCTTGGAAGTAACGGAGATGTGGTTCTGCTGTAGGCCAGTCAGTCATGGGATGTGACTGAACACGTTAGGAAGAGCTTGGAAGTAACGGTGTTGTGGTTCCTGAGAGGAATGTTGCGATGTCCTTGGACTGCAAGAGTAACTAACAGTGATTGCTTGGAAGAGGCTAGTGAAAGTAGAACATTATATACAACTATATGCCAGACACACAGGCCATTCTGGAAAAAAAAACGTCGCGACGATTGGAACGATCAAAGGGAAAAGAGGCAGATGCAGACAGAGAGAAATGATACACCATATTTTCAGAACGTCATTCCCCCCTTTCATATTTCCTACCTAAAAATTCCCCCCTCCCGCCCCTACACAGTATACGTAATAATAGAAGCACATACTAAAACTAGTCTAGACGTGCACATAAAACGTGATTTGTGGGTCTACTTACTTTATAAAATGAATTTAGAAGGGTGAGACGTACAGAACCGTAAAGTATGAAGGGAAAAACAAGATCTAGTAATCGGTTCTTGTATTAACGCGATCTTGAAATAATCTTCATTCCCCCCCCCCCCCCCCCCCTGGAAAGCCAAAAATTCCCCCCTGGGTGAGGGGGGGGGGGAATTCCCCACCGGTTGAGAACCACTGCTATAGTAGTTGCATTGCCCAATTCTTCAAGTGCAACATTCAGCCAGTACAAGTCTCGACAGGTGTCTGGACGTTGTGGTGTCTTCAACAATGCATCCATTCATGACCTCAGACTATTATCTCTCATCAAATAAGTTTAGTTTTCAAGGCTTGCTAGTATTTATACTCTGAAGACAATTATAGCCGTCTCCGTGGCCAAAGGCTTGCGAACGCGGTTCGTGAGCCGCTTACCAGGCGTTCGAAACACAGCTGTGACCTATTTGGTAGCAGACCATGTCGTGTTGTATTATAAAGTGTTAGTATGGGAGCCGGTCGTTCAGAAAGCAATGGCAAACTACTGAACGTAAATTTGCCAAGACATCAACAGCAGGTGCTAGTGTCGACAACGATGTCCCTGTAAATAGGATAAAAGACAACTCTAAGTTCACAGTCATCCATTTAATACCAGTATTCATACATGTGGCTGTATCGTGCGGTGACGACACTTCACAGAAAACACTCCCGCTGGCGAGATGGTACGCTTTGTTTCCATATTGACGTACTTAACAGCTGGGAAACTCGTGTGCTCTATCACGACAATGAAACACTGGATACACACTCGAGCAAAGCTACGATGTCAACACGACCACAATCCGAGGACCAAATAAAATAACTGTCACAATTGTGTGAGGCCCTAAACCTTGGTTGGCAACTGGTCTAGGATCGAAGCTCTGACAGGTGGACCGTTAGGGCATTGCTTTGCTGATCCGGCAGCTTCTGCAGCTTGTGTGTTCCAGACGTATTGGTGTTACCTTTCCTCTGGAGTACACTAGACAGGCCGAGAAACGGATCATGTTGCATGGGCAACACATGGTCTCTAAATTCAGCCCAGGCTTTGTGTTATGGAGAGGTATAACTCCATTTTACAAACTATCGTCTGTCAAGACGGCAAGGCGCCAGTCAGTCATACTTGTGTATGACAACTCCTACTGCGGTCTGTTCGGTCTGAGTTCATGTCACTCAAACACTAGATTTGTGACACTGACAACAAATTCATAACTATAGTATGTCTACATTTGTTTGCCGCAATATAAACATCCATATCTCAGTGGAAATTCAGCAACTTATTCAGGAAAATTCTCGCCCGGGTGATGTGATTATCTACACGGATGGGTCGGTGTTGAGAGGTAGGAGAAGTGCCTGGGGGTTCTTGGCAAAAACTAATGGTCGGCGTTTGGTGCAGGAGAGCCTAGCGTATGATGACACTACATCTAGCTTAAGAATGGAGGTGGAGGCGGTCAGTGCAGCTTTCCGCTGGATAGAAAACACGATACATACACACATTGTGACTGTAACTGACTCAGAAAGCATGCTGAGAAGGGTGAGAACAGGCAAGCTTCGTGCAGAGTGGCTTGCTTCGCTTCGGAGGTCACGGGTAGCAAGCATCGCCTGGATCTTTTCTCCTGGGCATGCCGGTGTGCTGGGGAATGAACAGGCGGACAGATTGGCTGGCTCGGCAAAACTTGGTGGAGTATTGATGCATGACGGGGCAGACGTGGTTGCGGCCTTGTGGGAGCGTGTGTACACCTCGGAGGAGCAAATGGATCACCATAGTCTGGTAAGAATGAAACAGCGAGGTGTGACGAGGGGATCTGGCCGACGCTCGACGCTCAGAGGAAAGGCGAGACGGACATATAATCAGATTGCTACTGGAACTATTAGTGTTGGAACTCTTCGCTGGCTGCTGAGGATGGGGACGGAGCGCTTATGGGAATGTCCCGAATGCTGTGATGTCGGTTCCTAAATCAATCAATCAATCAATCAATCAATCTCAGTAACCAACTGAGGGAAAACTATGAGATTTAGTATATAACCTTATCATTATGTCCACCCAACAAAAAAATTTTGTTCTGGAGATTTTACAGCAGATTTCAAAGTTTGTTTATATGCGGTATATAATTTACGTGTCTGAGATGAAATTCATAATTTTAAATGTATTACAGCGTAGCCAGACAATCAGGCTCAATGTTGAATTTTGTACGTGTTTTGAAGGGATTGGCCTTATGCCAACACTACCCACGTTGTTCAAACAAGGACTGTTCAGAGGTGTCTCAAAATGTGGGTTATTTCATGAAACCTGATTAATATGTTTTTTTTTTTTTTTAATCTTATCACTTATCGCTAACATTGAAATGTGTGAATATTTTTCAATGGGATTTAATGCGAAATTGTACACTTCAAGAATCGCTATGAATTGTACACATATTTTTGTCAAGAAGCTGATCGCAGGAAACTGTTTTATACTATTACAAATTCCGAAAAAAGAACAGTGCATGCATTGGGTTTGGGTAGATGGGTGCAAGAATCTGAAATTAAACCAACACGCAATAACAAAACGGTAGGTAGAAAGATTATTATAGACAGCTTTGACAAAGATGTCATAAGGCGAGCTATTATAAAAATGCTTTTAAAAGTCGACAGGGTCGACTTCATTGCACCGGGTTCTATCCCATATGGCTTGGTCTCTTTCCGCAGTGCGGAAAGCATCGCACAAAGCACGAACTCCGCAGCTCTAGCGACGACCCACAGAAGTCTCCGAAAAATTTAACCGATGAAACGAAGGATGCGGCCCGGAATCTAAACCCACGATCTTTGGAGCCCGAGTCAAAAGGCTTGACCACTTCGCCACGGAGACTCCTAAAATTATAAAACTTTAGGATTTTATATCCAGGATTATCCGGCATTATAAAAATGCTGGATGCCAAAGAAACAGTGACCGTAAGAAAACTTAGGGTTTGGTTGAGAAAGAACAATAACATAGAGCTATCCAAAACAACTTTGTGGAAAATTATAAGGACATTATCTTCACTTTTTGAAAGTACAAGGGCGGTAGAAATATTCTTTGTGAGCAACCGCATTTAGGAGCCTTGAGAAGCAGATACCTACGTGAAATAAGGGAAATGCGCAAAGAAAATTATGACATAGTGTATTTGGATGAGACGTGGATCAATGCGCACCACACAAGTGAAAAGGAATGGCAATCAATGGATGGAAAGATAAAGCGTTATGTGCCCAGTAGTAAAGGACAGCGTTTGGTCATAGCCTATGCTAGTAGTACTCATAATGGCTTACTACAGAATGCTGGGCTCGTGTTCGTATCAAAGCATACAAACAATAGGGATTATCATAATGAGATCATTGGTAATGTATTTAGAGATTGGCTCGAGAATACAGTACTTCCATCCCTTGATAGACCGTCTTGTCTAATCATGGACAATGCAATCATATCACAATGTTGTTGCCCAAGAAGACAAAATACCTACGGCATCGGGCATAAAGGAAGCAATAAAGATATGGCTCTGAAGGGAAAATATACCATTTCCAGAAACATATTTCAAGCTACAGTAGTTGTCCCTTGTAAAACAGGGGCAAAAAAAAGCAAGAAATTTCAAATCGACAAGTTGATAGAATAGCATGGCCATAAGTGCTTGAGACTTCTGCCGTATCATTCTCATTTAAACCCTATAGAACTTGTGTGGGCTAAAATTAAAGGACAAGTGGCAGCTGCCAATACTACATTCAAATTGTCTGACGTCAAGATACTAACCCAGTCCGCGCTATTAAATATTGATAAAAGTTACTGGGGAAAATGTGAGGACCATGTGTTGAAAGAGGAAGAGGACTATTGGAGAAAGGATGGATTGAATTGTATGCAACCGAGAGCAATCATCAACCTACTGGAATCGTCCGACACAGATTAAGGAGCAGATCGCAGACCTTAATCTACGTACACACTTACTGGGATATTTTGCTCCAACTATTCAGACGAATTGCAGGCCCTAAACATTACAGCATCAGCATAATGTCAATGGCAACAGTGTGTATTCCATAGTGATGAATTTTCAATTCCACAAGCCCTCAGCGGTGACAAACTGTAGTGGAAAAAAAAAAAAAACACGCACGCACGCACGCACACACTAAACGCTGTGACAAGACCGCCGGGGCTTGGACTGGTTTGCCACGATAGATATTATCCCCAGCCTTTGCTCCAACCACCTCAATAGCACTCTACATCTACCAGGCCCCACACAAGCCGGGACAGCTGGACCTCCCCTCCCTCACCTAGGGTTCCCTACCCCAAGGGGGCTCGGACAAGACATCAGTCATATCACTGCACAAAGTCATAGCTAAGAGAACAAAAATTTAATTCTGAATTAAGTCAACCACAACACAGAGAAGGATGGCTGAAAGCCAGACTAGAAGAGACTATGTACAAGATCAGACTATGCAGATGAGTATTCTTCATCATGGAGGCGGACGATAGCTCGTGCGGTTGTCCAGTCGTGGTAGCGACTCACCCAGGCTCCTCCAGTGGACCGGAACTCCAAGGTCTGCTGCCTCTCCAAAGTTCCCTCTTCACACAGAGAACCAATCAAGGGCTGATCAAGCGCAGTACCACTGCCTGACTGACACTGCACCGATGAACAAGGATCCTTCCTTGCTGTCGTACTATTTCACTCGTCACACTCCTGATGAAGTCTGGGCCGACCCTAGAACATTAGCGGTCTCCCACTTGCAGAAAAAGTACATGTAGCACCGTATCAAAATACACAAGAGCCTGGTCACTCTTCTATCTCATAAGTGACCCACACACTGATATGTCACCTACAAAATGAGCGGTTGCTCCACATGAACACAAAATGTCACTGGCAAAGTCTATCAGGTGACTAAACACTTCACCTTATTTCCATGTCCTTGGATCAATAGATCTTCACACAGTATCATGTAACTACCCTGATCGATGGGTATCACGCACAACTTAGCATACACTGTCAACAGTTCACCACGTTGGAATGAGGTAGCTCCCTACCTTAACAAACATGTCAACAGTTCACCACGTTGGAATGAGGTAGCTCCCTACCTTAACAAACATGTCCCTCTGGTGTTCCCACCAAGTATGTAATCAATGTCTTAGGTCACTGGACCACCTGTTGGCTTCAAAAAGGTAAACCAATGTAGAAACACTATTCAAGCATAAATGATACACGGTGTCCCATGACAACCCAGCCGGGCCGGAAGCATAACAGAGTCCATGATGACCGGTAACAATGATCACTTTGCTCAACTTGAAAGTTCATGACCTTGCAATCACCAAGGTTTACACTGAGTTTGAATTTCACCAGTGCTTCACTGGCTAGAATCACCAGACGTTTCAGTGTTGGATCCCCTCGGGATCGTATGACACTCGTCGGACTCTTGGCGGAGGTCCTACCCTAGACCTACCGACATCTTCAGCACTCAGCTCCTTCCAACATTGATCTCGCAGAATCAGAAGACCACTCCCAGTATGGCCTCAATCAACTTCTGGATAGGCACTGGAATGAGTGGGCCCATAGAGCTCATGGTGAAGCTCTTGAATCTTCTTCAGTATAACAATAACAGATCCTGAAACACGGAGAGGTTGGTGTGAGTACTCAACTACAACAAAGACTAACAGCATCTCCACCATGTCACCTGCCTCTCAGACATTCCTCATGTCTACCAACATGAGTATGAAATCATCACATCATAGATCTACTAGTAATCATAATGTATAGGCATAATGATATTAGAGAAAGCCATAGCACACCTGTTCAGTCAAGTAACACTTCTGGGCTACATATAACCCCTAGCACCAGAGTCGACTGTATGACTCTGTCAAAGCATCTTCCGCCTGGTGCCAGTCCCAATCCTGTTTCATCTTCCATCATCAATCAACATATACACCTACTTCCCTTTCAGTGTAGTGATTACTTTATCGAGAAGGTGTCCAGCCGGACATCTCCTTCCTGACAGACTCATCAATTCACCAATCCCTTAACCCATGGACTGATCAATTACACACATTAATAACTATATGACCATAATAAATTATACTCCTGATAATTCATTACTATAGTATTAACCAAGGAGAACTCATGAATTGTTACACTTAAATAACAAACTCATATCACAGCCATAGTGTCAGTTCTGGGATCCCTGTCCCAGATCTTGAGTTGCCCTTTTATTCACTGACTATCTTCCAGGTCAGTCATACCTGTGCCGGTCGAGCACAGCTTTGGTGGCCATCCACCATTACACTTTCCCACAGCTACTGTGGGTCCCGTGTACCTTGTCCCGTGACGAATTAAGTCACGTCATCCAATGTAGCAAGCCTCCAGACTCTCCACCACCACACTCTGGCTCCACCTTTTTTTTTTGGGGGGGGGGGGGGTTATTCCCCTCATATACTACTACTTCACGGCAGTACTCCCAGTACTCCATGAACCGAGTCAGGGTTCCAGAAGAGTAGAATATTAGAGACAGAAACGGTTAGGTTCAACTCCTCGATCTATCTAGACCTAACGGCCTCGAATTACGGAGTGCCGCATCACCCTCGATCGGGTATGTTCCACCATCGGATATGCTCGATCGCTTTGGGTCGGACCTGTAACCTAACGGGTTGGGCGTACCGGCCTACCTCCCAGTCGGCTACCTAGACAAACGTAAGATGGAACACGCACGGTCATTCTAGCGGACGCACATGAAAACCAGCAGTAACAATAATATCATAAATACTTCCTATCAACTGT
Source organism: Cepaea nemoralis (assembly GCA_014155875.1). Taxonomy (NCBI): domain Eukaryota; kingdom Metazoa; phylum Mollusca; class Gastropoda; order Stylommatophora; family Helicidae; genus Cepaea; species Cepaea nemoralis. The sequence continues at coordinate 188,441 of JACEFZ010013722.1, forward strand.
TATCATACCGATGTAACACCATTCTGCTTACGCGGAATAACACTGCTATTTTCACACAGCAAATACACCACAGCCGATCTCACCTTGTTTCCTCGAAAAATCACCACCACTGATAGAACAACTAAGTTACCATTCTAATGTCACGAAGCACAGTACACATCTATAATAATAAGTTCTACCTCATTATTTACAGCATCTAGCATATCGCTGTAATGACTGACAAACTTCCTGCCTTGCATGTGTAATTAATAAACCAAACAAGTAACTACTACACTCCTTGTAAAGAACCGGGATCTCCCTAGCACAACGCAGTAATAATATATATATATATATATATATATATATATATATATATATATATATATATATATATATATATATATATATATATATATATATATATATATATATATATCACTGTCCCTGCCACTCATTTGTAAACAATCAGTTAACAAATATATCTATCTAAACACATGGGATTTTCACCAGTCCTCGAAAGCACAGTTCGGCCTATTTTATTTACACACCACTCGCTGTGGACTAAGGCTTGGTCCGTCAGGTAACACATTACGTCGCTGATCGATAAAGGCTACTTAAATATGCAGACAGCCCGCTGTAAAGTGTAACGCTACGCGACTACTCGATTTCCGACGGCAATTAATTCGTTCGGGGAGGTCGGCACGGCATAAAGACAACAGTTAAACAATAGAATAAGTATTCTACTAACCTGTGATTGAACAATCACAAACTCGACTGCAGATGTCCGCTCTGGCCGCGCATATTGACATCAAATTACAGCAGCCCTGTGGCTGTGATCTGTCTTACGCTGAGGTCCGGCTGGCAACTGATCACAACTAAGTCAGTGCGCCTTCAACTTGCCTACACGGGATGCGTGATTCCCATGAATCATGGAGAAAACCAGAGTCCCGATAAGTTCCATCCCACCCCGTGCTGCACGAAGCACTCGTGAATCTAGAGATCTTGACCACGTACGCACTTGGGGGAACATTCTAGATTTCTCTATAAATAACTAGAATAGCGCCGCCCCGCACTACTTTTCTAGGGAAATCCCCTATTAATTGATATTAATTTCAAGGGAGACCAACGCATCGCACTCCCTTCAAAGGGATATTATGCAGAGATCTGCCGATCTGTAGGCGTTTCGTCACAAACGCATTGAATACCAACAGAAGAGTAATATTGCGGTGGAAACTGACATATTGTGGCATAACAAGAAATGTGAGAGCAAACACGTCAAATTAGGGGACAACACACGTGCATACGAATCAGTCTATAAACTTCAATGAAAAGGGGACCAACATCTTGGTCGTTAAGAAGAAAGCCCACTACAGAGACACTGACAACTATTTTCATAGTGCAAAACAAGTAATCATGTTCCGTCTCTGAACGGTAAACAGCAGAGTAGACAGTCTTTCACGAAAACTCAAAGCGGGTCTGTCACCCATGTGTACGTGTGAACAAACTACACCGACAGCTGAACAGATCCTTAAAAATGGAAACATGATGACTAAATTGCGGTATCATTTCTGGTCACTACATACGCACATTAACGCACAGCTATTTGGAAGCTTTCACGAACTCAATATAAAAAGATAACATGAATACTTGTGTACACTTTATTAACCAGCAGCTGAAGAAACAAGAAGGAAATGAAAAATAAGGTAAGAAATATATTCCTTCTACTTTCCTGTTAATTTACAAATTATTTACCCCGTGCCTCTGTAAATTCTCTGTCTTTACTAATATTACACATTGCACCCCTCTCTGGATTCTCCGTGGTGAAGTGGTCAAGCCGTCTGACTCGGGCTCCGAAGGTTGTATGTTCGATTCCGGGCCGCGTCCTTCATTTCACGAGTGCATTTTTTCGGAGACTCCCGGGGGTCGTCGCTGGAGCTACGGAGTTCGTGCTTTGTGCGACGCTTTCCGCGCTGCGGAAAGAAACTGAGCCATATGGGATAAAAACCCGGTGCAATGCAGCCGACCCTGTCGATTTTAAGCTACTTCTTTCATTGCAGCCACTCCCATACGAATCCGGATACGCCTTTGTGTGCCATCTGAATTGGCGGGTGTCCCATTACCGTAAACATAAATTTGTTAGCGAGAAATCACTAGTTGTTCAGCAAAACATCAAAGGAATGTCGCCGCTTTTGATGATTTAAGTTGTTTTTGGACCTATCAAAGACATATTCCTTGGGTGGGGGTAAATATAAGACGGCTGGAAAAATTTCATAACGAAGCAACAGACAGTTTTCAAAATAATTGATCGTGAATGAAGGCATTCTTTGTGGGACATACTATTCTACTGATCCTCTGTGTTATGCCAGTAATGAACTCATCAATGATACGGTCATTCGTTCAGCTCCTTGCAATACCCTCTCCTATTATGTTATGCTTCGTGACAAATCTCTTAATCTCCCAAGAATGATCATGTTTAATATGTTCCCAGCAACTTACAATAGCATTATTCCACTGCACCCCTGCAGGTTCCTTTGGCAACGTCACCAGATATCCTCATTGCAATCTGTTGGTATATCTCCAGTCTCCAATATTTTGCTAACGAATGTGTGCAGTATCCCCGTTGACGAGTTTATAATTGCTTTAATAGCTTCTGCTAGGATACCTTCTGGACAAGCAGCTATTCCTTCCTTCAGGAGTTTAATAGCTTTTCTAATTTCTTCTTTACACGACATTGCACAGTTAATACCAATCTCTATTGGACATTGTCGTCGTCCCCCCCCCCCCCCCCCCCCCCCCATACAGTCCTGGTTTAGCACCTTCAGACTTCCCAGCTGTTTGGACCACTGAAAGATCTTCGCAGACATCACTTTGAGGACATCGAAACCCTGAAACGCACCGTTCGCCAGTGGTTTAAGAAAAAGGACACAAATTTTTACCGTGCGGGGATACATGCCCTTGTGAGGAGATGAACAAACACTATAACGAATAACAGAGACTACATTGAGAAATAATTTTTTGTAGTACAGACTTAGGCCTTCATTTCAATGTGAATTGTATATGTTTTCCCCCTATGAAAATAAAAATTAAGAGGCATTACTTATTGACTGCCTTCGTGTCTGCTTCGGTTGTGAAGGTCTTTATATAGAAATCATAATTAACCAACTGACTGCCAAAGATACGGATACTATGTTGCTGTCAGTTTTGTGGACTTATCTATAACATGAACAGATAACAACTTAACAGTTAGTTTTGTGTAATTATCTATAACATGAACAGATAACAATTTACTGTCAGTTTTGTGGTTACAGATAACAACTTGCTGTTAGTTTCATGGATATATCTATAACAAACATGATATACATAGGGCCAGTCATGAGATGTGATGGGGGTGGGAAAATATTGAGATGTGATGGGGTGGGAAAATATTGAGATGTGATGGGGTGGGAAAATATTGATATGAGATGGGGTGGGAAAATATTGATATGAGATGGGGATGGACCAATATTTAGATGTGATGGAGGTGGACCAATATTAAGATTGATAAGGGTGGACCAATATTGAGATTGATGAGGTGTACCAATATTGAGATGTGATGGGGATGGACCAATACGGAGATGTGATGTGAGTGGACCAATATTGAGATATGATGTGGGTGGACCAATATTGAGATGAATGGGAGTGGACCAATATTGAGATTAATGGGAGTGGACCAATATTGAGATGTGATGGGGATGGACCAATATGGAGATGTGATGTGAGTGGACCAATATTGAGATTAATGGGAGTGGACCAATATTGTGATGTGATGGGGATGGACCAATATGGAGATGTGATGTAGATGGACCAATATTGAGATTGATGGGAGTGAACCAATATTGAGATTAATGGGAGTGGACCAATATTGAGATGTGATGTGAGTGGACCAATATTGAGATTGATGGGAGTGGACCAATATTGAGATTAATGGGAGTGGACCAATATTGAGACTAATGGGAGTGGACCAATATTGAGATGTGATGTGAGTGGACCAATATTGAGATGTGATGTGAGTGGACCAATATTGAGATGTGATGGGAGTGGACCAATATTGAGATTGATGGGAGTGGACCAATATTGAGATTAATGGGAGTGGACCAATATTGAGATGTGATGTGAGTGGACCAATATTGAGATTGATGGGAGTGGACCAATATTGAGATTAATGGGAGTGGACCAATATTGAGATGTGATGGGGATGGACCAATATGGAGATGTGATGTGAGTGGACCAATATTGAGGTGTGATGTGGGTGGACCAATATTGAGATGTGATGGGAATGGACCAATATGGAGATGTGATGGGGATGGACCAATATGGAGATGTGATGGGGATTGACCAATATGGAGATGTGATGTGAGTGGACCAATATGGAGATGTGATGTGAGTGGACCAATATTGAGATGTTATGTGGGTGGACCAATATTGAGATGTGATGGGGATGGACCAATATTGAGATTAATGGGAGTGGACCAATATTGAGATGTGATGGGGATGGACCAATATGGAGATGTGATGTGAGTGGACCAATATTGAGATGTGATGTGGGTGGACCAATATTGAGATTGATGGGAGTGGACCAATATTGAGATTAATGGGAGTGGACCAATATTGAGATGTGATGGGGATGGACCAATATGGAGATGTGATGTGAGTGGACCAATATTGAGATGTGATGTGGGTGGACCAATATTGAGATGTGATGGGGATGGACCAATATGGAGATGTGATGGGGATGGACCAATATTGAGATGTGATGGGGATGGACCAATATGGAGATGTGATGTGAGTGGACCAATATTTGAGATGTGATGTGGGTGGACCAATATTGAGATGTGATGGGGATGGACCAATATTGAGATTGATGAGGTGTACCAATATTGAGATTGATGGGAGTGGACCAATATTGAGATGTGATGGGAATGGACGAATATGGAGATGTGATGTGGGTGGACCAATATTGAGATGTGATGTGGGTGGACCAATATTGAGGTGTGATGAACCAATATTGAGATGTGGTGGGGTGAAAAAATATTGAGATGAGATGGGGAGAAAAAATATTGAGATGAGATGGGGATGGACCAATATTTAGATGTGATGGGAGTGGACCAATATTGAGATGCAATGGGGGTGGACCAATATTGAGATGTGGCTTGCTTTGTATAACTGATCCCATAGGTCATGTTAGGTCAGGTCTCATATGTGTCCTGAGTTATGACCTAACACTACGGATGAAACAAAGCAAGCACAAAAAGAAGTAACAGCATTACAAGAATGCCTACAGGTGCCTTTATTAGATTGCATCTGTCACAGGCTGTTCACAGAGCTACTCCATAGACCAACAGCAACATCTTTGCTTTTAAAGTTCACCCACATACCTAGGGGCAGATGTACGTATTACACCAGAGGTATTCTACAACAGCAAGAAATCACAGCAACAGCACAAAGCAGAAGGCTCAAACCCTCACAGCATCTACTGGCAGGACCAGAAGACAACATGAACAGGTGCCTTTACTCTTCCAGCAGAACAATAAAACAAAACAAGAACAAGAGAAACTCCAAAAGCCTGGGTCTATAACACTACAGCTTGCAGAAATCCACACTAGTACCAGTTCATCTCGTACTTTCTATCTAAAATAGTCACATCTAGTACTTTCTATCTAAAATAGTCACATCTAGTACTTTCTATCTAAAATAGTCACATCTAGCACTTTAGAATCTAAAATAGTCACATCCAGTACTTTCTATCTAAAAGGTAAGCTAAATTAACAGTGTTTATATGCCTTTATGGGACATTAGTGATGAATATGCGGCCTGTGTTCTGGTGTCTGTTTGTAACATGGTCAGTACTAGCTGCCTTGGGTGGTGGGATAGGGGTGTCCCTAGCAAGAGAAGTCAGATGTCTCCTTTCCTCCGCTAGCCTATGGGACACCGATGGGCAAGGTGAAATACTCGCAAACTGATTAGAGAAATTAGACGTAGACAGTCAAATTTTTTTTTGGGGCGGCATGTTATGAAAAGAAATAAACTGGAGAAATTGGTGACAACTGGCAAGATTGAGGGGAAAGGAACAAGGGAAGCTTCAAGTATTTAGGAAGTATAATATAATCAAATGGCAAAGCAGAAGACGAGATCGAAAATAGATGCAATAAAGCAAACCAACTCATTGGACAAATGGCATCAATACCAAAGAACAAACATGAATCAATAGTATCAATTACTAAGAAAGCACTCTACAACACAATTTTCCTACTAATTCTATGCTACCAATGCCAAACCTGGACAATGACAGAAAAAGTGAAAAAATAATTACAACGGAAATGAGATTCCTGAGAATAATACTCAATGTATCAAGAAGAGAAAAAATCAGAAATGAAGAAATCAGGACTACTGTGAGGGTTATAGCAGCGATAGATTTCTTAAGAAAACAGCAAGTTAAATGGTTTGGCCATATAACTAGGCTGCCAACTGACAGTATACCACAACACGCAATGATGTAAAAAGCAAACGGAACCAAAAAGAGGATGACCATGGACAGAAGGAATCAGAGAATCCATGGAAATCACGATATAAGAAGCCCATAAATGGGCACTCTCCTGCTGTTTATGCTTCACCTCGACACTGCAAGGTACAAGAGGAACAAGATGAGATAAGATGATGAGAACAAGGGGAAGGCAGAGAAGTAAATATCTGGATGGTTTGACACATGGCATGGTAGGGACAAGAACATAGAACTGATCCACAATTCTGGTGATTGTGTAAGATAGCAAACATGACCGCCCACAGTTACTGGCACGGCACATGATGAATTAACTAGCTGCCTGTATGTTTTCAGACATGTCTTATTTGATTCAGCCCATAGCTATATCAATGAGAACAAATTGCCAATACTGGGGATTAAACACTGAGTTGACAAAAGAGTTTGGTCTTTCTATCAATCTTTTCACTGATAGATCTTCCTTGTTTGTCTGGTTTCTAATGGTGCTCCAGCTGGACTACCATGCTGTGCCCAGACCCGCTAATCTCTTTGGCAAAGTATATCTTTCACAGGAGATAGGTATCTCCAGAAGTGCAATCTCTAGTTGTACAGCAGTGGTACAAATGGTGTGTGTCCACACGGTCATACCAACAATAACACAGACGAATGGCAGCAGAGAAAACAATACAAGTTAAATGGCTCAAATTACAGTATATTGTTTCATAATACACAAATATGGGATAATCTGGTTACACATAACACATACATTCATATTAATCTGGTAAAACATAACAGATGAATTCATGCTATTCTAGTAAAACATAACACATGAATTCATGCCAGTCTGGTTACACATAGCACATGAATTCATGCTAGTCTAGTAAAACATAACATATGAATTCATGCTAGTCTGAATACACATAACATATGAATTCATGCCAGTCTGGTTACACATAGCACATGAATTCATGCGAGTCTGGTAAAACATAACACATGAATTCATGCTAGTCTAGTCAAACATAACACATGAATTCATGCCAGTCTGGTTACACATAACATGTGAATTCATGCTAGACTGGTTACACATAACATGTGAATTCATATTAGCCTGGTTACACATAACATGTGAATTCATGCTAGTTTGGTAAAACATAACACATGAATTCATGCCAGTCTGGTTACACACAACACATGAATTATGCTAGTCTGGGGCACATTAATGCACACTTGTACTTGGTACGAGGTAATACTGCTCATAATGGAATATTTGTTGTCAGCACATCCAGCCAACCAATAGATGCTGGCAACAGAAGTCACTGGAAGAGAATACAATGCTTCTCAAACATGGCAAGCTAGCAACATGTCAAAACAAATACACTGAACTAAAACAATGATTTATGTATGTCTAATGCCATGAAACTTCATGCAATTGTCCATGAAAATATACAAACATTTTATCCTACTGAGGCTGGCTTTAAGTGATAACAATTTATTGTCCGTTAGGAGAGGGGGCTTGGGTGGAAGAAAGATCTATCTCTCCAACCATGGAGGGGGCTTAGGTGGGATAAAGATCTATCTCGGACTGGCAGGCGATCATCTAGTCATCTAGCCACTTGGCAGGCCGTCATCTAGCCACTTGGCAGTTCATGCAATTGTCCATGAAAATATACAAACATTTTATCCTACTGAGGCTGGCTTTAAGTGACAACAATTTATTGTCCGTTAGGAGAGGGGGCTTGGGTGGAAGAAAGATCTATCTCTCCAACCATGGAGGGGGCTTAGGTGGGATAAAGATCTATCTCGGACTGGCAGGCGATCATCTAGTCATCTAGCCACTTGGCAGGCCATCATCTAGCCACTTGGCAGGCCATCATATAGCCACTTGGCAGGCCATCATCTAGTCATCTAGCCACTTGGCAGGACATCATCTAGTCACTTGGCAGGCCATCATCTAGCCACTTGGCAGGCCATCATCTAGTCATCTAGCCACTTGGCAGGACATCATCTAGTCACTTGGCAGGCCATCATCTAGCCACTTGGCAGGCCATCATCTAGTCATCTAGCCACTTGGCAGGACATCATCTTGTCACTTGGCAGGCCATCATCTAGCCACTTGGCAGGCCATCATCTAGTCATCTAGCCACTTGGCAGGACATCATCTAGTCACTTGGCAGGCCATCATCTAGCCACTTGGCAGGCCATCATCTAGTCATCTAGCCACTTGGCAGGCCATCATCTAGCCACTTGGCAGGACATCATCTAGCCACTTGGCAGGACATCATCTAGTCACTTGGCAGGCCACCATCTAGCCACTATGCTAGCTTGGCTTTCATGATGTAGTACTAACTCTAAAACTACTAATGAAGAATCAAAATCAGATTCGCTGGGCTAGTCACTTAACTCGCATGCCAGATCACAGCTCCCTAAACAAATTTGTTACGGCAAGCTCTTTTGTGGTAAACGCTCCCAAGGTGGCCAGAGGAAACGCGTTAAAGACGCTGAAAATCTCACTGAAAGCTTTTGGAATTCATCTTGACATCTGGTAGACTGCTGCCAAAGACCGAAATTCGTGGCGTACATAATTACGCAAGGGTGCAGTCACTTGTGAAGCAACCAGGACTGAAAGAGCTGTGAAGAAAAGGCTGGACAGAAAAACCACTGCAGGAGATCCTCCTCCTGGAACGTCAAGCATTCTTTGCCCATATTGTCAAAGAACATTTTGAGCCAAAATAGGCCTTATCAGCCATCTAAGAACTCACGGCTCCATACTTTCAACCCCACGGATGAAATGAATGGTCATCATTATTCTTGATGGAGAAACAACAACAACATATAGCTAAATATTACTGGAGCCAGCACTCATGTCTATCTGGTAACAACTGTTTCATGGACACAAGAATGATCAGAACTACATTATGCTGGACAATTTCACATATGACAATGTAATTTACCCTATTGTGTTTGTTCTGTGTAAGTAAATACCCACAGAACAATCACTAAAATGTTAAAATCAACAAGAAGATCAGATAAATAAAATCAACAAGAAGATTAGGCAAATAAAATCAACATCTCGTTTTGAAAGTTAGAACAAAATAGGCTGTACTAAATGCAACTGAGATCATTAGCACTGTACACAATATTGTCTATCCCAGTCTTGTTCCAGATGTATTGGTGTTACATTTCCTATGGAGTGAACTATGCAGGCTGAGAGAGGCTTCATGCTGCATGGGCAACACATGTTCACTACATTTCAGCCCAGGCTTTGTGCCATAGAGAGGTATAACTCCATCCCTGGTCTTAACCGGTCTTGGATACTTTTCACTTCTATTTAAATATCTCTTATATCAGGATGGTGGTATATACATTCACTCACACTCAGATGGTGGCCTCTACAATGCTCAGAGATTGAAGGCCAAGACCAAAATTAGGAAGGTACTGATCAGAGAGTTGCTGTTTGCAGATGATGCTGCATTACAACCCACTCTGAAAAAGAATTACATCCGCTATCTGCATTCTCCAATGCTTGTTCTGAATTTGGTTTAACAATTAGCACAAAGAAGGCACAGATTATGTCACAAGGTGTACATGGGGTACCATCAATCTGTATTGATGACGCCGAACTGGAAATAGTAGACCATTTTACATATTTAGAATCAGAGGTAAATAGCAAATTATCCCTAGATCAGGAAATCAACATCAGGATTGGTAAGACAGCAACAACAATGAACAAGTTAACAAAGAAAGTCTGGAAGAACAGGAAGCTTACTGCCAAAACAAAAGTCCTTGTCTATCAAGCCTGTGTCCTTAGTACTCTTCTTTATGGCAGTGAAGCATGATCAACTTTCTCACACCAAGAGAAACGTTTAAACAGCTTTCATGTGTGGTGTCTGCAAAGAATATTTGGTATTAAGTAGCAAAACAAAATCACAAATACTGAAGTACTGGAAAGATCAGGTAGTGTGATGGTTTGTTCCATGCTCAGTCTTCGTAGACTTAGATGAATAATACACGTTAAGATGGATGGATGATGGCAGAAGACCAAAGGACATCTTTTTGGTGAATTACAGGTGGGTAGGAGATCTCAAGGTTGGCCTCTACTACGATACAAAGATGTATGTAAGTGGGACGTGATTGATACAGGCATTGATAATGCACATTGGGAGCAAGTCGCTGCTGAACGTGTTGCATGGAGGGCAAATATCAGAAATGGAATAAAATGGAGACAATGATTGCATATAGCTCAAACACTGAGCGTGTGACACGTAAGATGGTGCATGATGGTGAAAATTACCATGTGTTCACATGCATCCATTGTGGGCGAACATGTGCAGCGAGAATTGGTCTGATCTGTCAAATTCACTCCCGCCACGGGTTGTAGTTATTATGCCTTTTTGAAGCACAATGTAACAAAACAGCAAGGTGCCAAAAAATATATCTATCCCCACACAGACACCATGATGATCAATTATCTACTTATCTATCTAATATTATCTATCCCCACACAAACAATGTCTTGTGGTCCACATATGACACTAAGTGTCAGACAATTGATCAACAAGTTACTCAATTATGAATTTTCAAATTTGACCCAAACAAAATATAAACATGGCATACTACAGTCAAAATTAAGATGCGTTTTCTGGCAAGTGACATCAGCAGATCTATACTCCTGGCAACCACAACAAGCAGATATAGAACTAACATGTTTCATTTCCAAGACTGGGCAATGTAAAACAGACAAACATGAAGGCATTCTCCCCAAACAACCAAACACATAAAACACTACAGGTGTAACTGCATAACAAATTCAGGTGCCACAGACCAGTGGGTCTCAACTTGTGTGCTATAGGTCTCAAACTGTGTGCTATACTGGTGAAGAATTTCATCAAGGATCGACACACTTCTTTCAATGAATGTATACATTTGGTGCATGTCATGCGTGTTATACTTTCCCATGTTTCAAACAGATTAGCTGACAGATGCCACTAAAATCGACATCACTTTATTTATTCACTGTGTTGTTACCCTGCTTATAGACTAGTTCTGTGGTTACAAATCAAAGTAACAAAAAAGGTATAACTTGTTCAAATCCAATCCAGTTTTCTTTAATACCACAGGAAATGACCTTTCATACCTGAACCTTGACTGTGCCTAACAGATGGGGCAGGAAGGAGCCGACAGTCCAGCTAACACAGCCTAACAGATGGGGCAGGAAGGAGCCAACAGTTCAGCTAACACAGCCTAACAGATGGGGCAGGAAGGAGCCAACAGTTCAGCAACAATTTAAAGAACACTGATGATTTTTGTTCAGGACAGATCAGAAACACACTGATGATCTTCGCTGAAGGAAGATCTCATGTGCAGTCGTGCAGTGAAATGTAAAACAAAATATTCATGTGTAAGTGGAAACAAATCATAGTTCACAGAAGCAGTAAAAGGCCCCTTTGCTTCTGTGTTGCTGTTCTACATTCTTTCTTATTTTGATGAATTATCAGATCATGCTTTCACCAGATTCTTCTAACTATGGCATCTTTCCAAACATGACAACATCCACAAATGTATCATTCAAGTACATCACCAATAAACATATTCCATATGTGATTATTATTCTCAGTGTTAAAAAACAATCCCACATAATCCCACAAGGCAACTTGTAACAATTCATTCAGGCTGTAACAAAAGTTAACATCTGGTCTAACATCATTCACCTCCTTATCACAAGTATGCAATGTTGGGTCACTAATCTCTAGGACTACAACAGAAAGATATTGCATACATATCAAACATTTCATAACTTCACTAATCTCTAGGACTACAACAGAAAGATACTGCATACATATCAAACATTTCATAACTTCAATAATCTCTAGGACAACAGAAAGATATTGTATGCATATCAAACATCTCATAACTTCACTAATCTCTAGGACTACAACAGAAAGATATTGTATACATATCAAACATTTCATAACTTCACTAATCTCTAGGACTACAACAGAAAGATATTGTATACATATCAAACATCTCATAACTTCACTAATCTCTAGGACTACAACAGAAAGATACTGCATACATATCAACCATCTCATAACTTCACTAATCTCTAGGACTACAACAAAGATATTGCATACATATCAACCATCTCATAACTTCACTAATCTCTAGGACTACAACAAAGATATTGCATACATATCAACCATCTCATAACTTCACTAATCTCTAGGACTACAACAAAGATATTGTATACATATCAAACATCTCATAACTTCACTAATCTCTAGGACTACAACAGAAAGATATTGTATACATATCAAACATTTCATAACTTCACTAATCTCTAGGACTACAACAGAAAGATATTGTATACATATCAAACATCTCATAACTTATTTTTACGTAACTAACATATTCTACCTACATATTCTAACTACTGTACACATAAATAATGTGTTATAAAATGCTATCATTTCTAGATTGGAATTCTGCTCATCTCTATCTATACGTGCTACAGAAAAACATTCTATACATAATACAATATGTTATGACTTCTAGTGTTGAGACTGTACTAATCTCTTGGGCTACAATAGAAAGATACTGCATACATACAAAATGTGTCTACATAATCCAACCATCTTAGGTAAAAAAAATCTAAAAATATGATGGTTTTCTATAGATATTTGTCCTTCATCAAACTGATTTTATAGAGAATATGCGATGCCAAATAAACTAATACAATAAAAATGAGAATTTGTACAATTCTATGGACTTCCTCATAAAAATGGGCAGTGAATTCCTGAACAGTTGTAAGATTCAAAGATAAACAATACATGAATTTTGTAAGCAACATGGCAAAAGTAATTCACAAGTTCTATTCTCTGCACCAGAACAAACAGGATTACTCTAGTGGTTATAGTGCACAGAACAGAACAAAACCGGGTTTGGTGCAATATAAGATGTCAGTAAACTCTGAAGTTAACATTCTGGGAGGTGCAGTTTATCATTACAATATACCAACAAAACTTCAACAATTAGTAAATGTTTATTTATTGTTAAAATGAGTATTTAATTAATGCAATTATTTCTGCATTGCAATATTCATGTATTTTTTGTAATCTCAATCTTCAATTAATGTATTCTTGTCTACATTGTAGTGTTAATGTAATTATTAGTGATTACAATATTCAATAAATGAATTTCTGTCTACGCTGTAGTATTCATTTTCATTTTGTAAATATAACATTCAGTGAATCCTGAGGGAATCTTCCTCTTCTTCTTTCATCCTATTACCTCCCAATGGACCATGGGACCTCAACCACATCACTCCAACCTCTCCTATCCTGAGCTATCCCATGCAACTCAACTCATGCCCTCCCATTTTATTCATTTCTGTTTTTAATTCCCTTTTCCATTTATTTTTGGGTCTAATTCTATTTCTATTCCACTGTTGATTCAAGACAAAGGCTTTTCTAGTAAACCATTCTCAGGTTTCTGAGAGAATCTACAAATATGTAATGAATCCTGAAAAATCTGCAAACTGTACAATATAAAAATGTTTAAAAAACACAAACATATGGTTGTAATCATTTTGTTATTTCTGTGTTCACATATTGCTAGTGTTGTGTAATAATAAATCGGCACACATTGGACGATTGAGTTGCTGAGTGGCATGTTGGAATAAACTGTCCGGTAAACTAAGGTGATCATAATTTGTATACCAACCATTCAGCATACACAAAGTGATGTTCACCAGACAGATTCTGGCAGTATTTGGACAAACAGGGGACAGGTAGCAGTTGCTGGAGTGCCCTCGTCTTATTCTTAGGCAAAAATAACATACGTTGTATGTGTGACACGTACATAGATAGAACTTCACATAGACAGTGGTGATAGATTTATGAGGTTGAGGTGAAGGCGTCTTTGTTACCATTCTCTCCCTCCCACACTATGAACCACACAAACCTGTGTAGCATTGTCTATCATCTCTCCCTCCCACACTATGAACCACACAAACCTGTGTAGCATTGTCTACCATCTCTCCCTCCCACACTATGAACCACACAAACCTGTGTAGCATTGTCTATCATCTCTCCCTCCCACACTATGAACCACACAAACCTGTGCAGCATTGTCTACATCTCTCCCTCCCACACTATGAACCACACAAACCTGTGCATCATTGTCTACCAACTATCCCTCCCACACTATGAACCACACAAACCTGTGGAGCATTGTCTACCAACTCTCCCTCCCACACTATGAACCACACAAACCTGTGTAGCATTATCTATCATCTCTCCCTCCCACACTATGAACCACACAAACCTGTGTAGCATTGTCTACAATCTCTCCCTCCCATACTATGAACCACACAAACCTGTGTAGCATTGTCTATCATCTCTTCCTCCCACACTATGAACCACACAAACCTGTGTAGCTTTGTCTATCATCTCTCCCTCCCACACTATGAACCACACAAACCTGTGTAGCATTGTCTATCATCTCTCCCTCCCATACTATGAACCACACAAACCTGTGTAGCATTGTCTATCATCTCTCACTCTCACACTATGAACCACACAAACCTGTGTAGCATTGTCTATCATCTCTCCCTCCCACACTATGAACCACACAAACCAATGTAGCATTGTCTATCATCTCTCCCTCCCATACTATGAACCACACAAACCTGTGTAGCATTGTCTATCATCTCTCCCTCCCACACTATGAACCACACAAACCTGTGTAGCATTGTCTACAATCTCTCCCTCCCATACTATGAACCACACAAACCTGTGTAGCATTGTCTATCATCTCTCATTCCCAAACTATGAACCACACAAACCTGTGTAGCATCATCTACCATCTCTCCCTCCCACACTATGAACTACACAAACCTGTATAGCATCATCTACCATCTCTCCCTCCCACACTATGAACCACTACAAACCTGTGTAGCATCATCTACCATCTCTCCCTCCCACACTATGAACTACACAAACCTGTGTAGCATCATCTACCATCTCTCCCTCCCACACTATGAACCACACAAACCTGTGTAGCATTGTCTACCACGGATTTTGTCGAAGCTGATATTTTAACATGCTGGGCATTACGACCTCTACCTAGTGTATATGCTGAATTATTGTTCATATTTACTTGTGGAAGATATACATTCTTTGAATTACAACCTATTCTTTACCATCTTCCCATAATTTCTAGCTAAATAGGAAGCTTTATTTTGTGATTTGGTACAGCAACAAGGTGGTATAGTTGTTAGTATGCTCGACTACCAAGACTGTGGTTCAGGGTTCAACTCCAAGTATTGGCACATTTCATTTTTCTCCAGTGTGGCTTTGGGGTCCACCCAGCTTCATAAAATGAGTGCTCAAAATCTTTCAAAAATTTTCTTGGAACTACCTAGGCTGGAAAGGTGATAGGGAAGGGAAGTGGGCATCTCATCTCATTATCTTATGGCCTAGAATTTGGGAAAGTCCAAGATTTCACATTCCAAGAGTAGTATCTGCCACAGGCTGACCATACATTCAAATAACCCCACCATCTGGATGTGAATGTCCTGTATTAGTGTATTAATAGATTTCTCCAGTCAAAGACTGCCATGGTCCAGCAACTGTGTCCTTCTGTTTGCCCAGTCACTGACCACCTGTCTTAGACCTCCTCAATCCACATACATTGTACATTAACACTAGTTTCACCACTACAACAACTGTCATATGTATGATCACTGCTGTTGTGCGTATCACCACTGCTGTCATATGTATTACCACTGCTGTCGTAGGTAGCACCACTGCTGTCATATATATTAATATTGTGTAATATGTATTATCACGGATGTTGTTGGAAATGCCACAATGGAAGGTGAAAGATTACGGTTTCTGAAATGCTAGTAAGTACTCTGCTACTCCCAGATAGTAGACGGTCTGTGCGATGCCAAAGAGTGGAGCAATCACCAGCATACGGCAGAAGGCACCTTTGAGAAGTGCCTTGGGTCCCTCATTCTTCAACACACTCCTGGTAGATAGAAGCCAATGTCTCAATGTCTTGACACAACAAGGGCAGAGACAAATGTTTCAATATCTTGACACAACAAGGACAGAGACACATGTTTAAATGTCTTGACACAACAAGAAGAGAGACTAATGTTTCAATGTCTTGACACAACAAGGACCGAGAGAAATATCTCAATGGCTTAACACAATAAGGACAGAGACAAATGTCTCAATGTCTTGACACAACAAAAACAGAGACACATGTCTCAATGTCTTGACACAACAAGGACAAAGACAAATGTTTCAATGTCTTGACACAAGAAGGACAAAGACAAATGTCTCAATGTCTTGACACAACAAGGACAAAGACAAATGTTTCAATGTCTTGACACAACAAGAACAAAGACAAATGTCTCAATGTCTTGACACAACAAGGACAAAGACAAATGTTTCAATGTCTTGACACAACAAGGACAAAGACAAATGTTTCAATGTCTTGACACAACAAGAACAAAGACAAATGTCTCAATGTCTTAACAAGGACAAAGACAAATGTTTCAATGTCTTGACACAACAAGGACAAAGACAAATGTTTCAATGTCTTGACACAACAAGGACAAAGACAAATGTTTCAATGTCTTGACACAACAAGGACAAAGACAAATGTTTCAATGTCTTGACACAACAAGGACAAAGACAAATGTTTCAATGTCTTGACACAAGAAGGACAAAGACAAATGTCTCAATGTCTTGACACAACAAGGACAAAGACAAATGTTTCAATATCTTGACACAACAAGGACAGAGACACATGTTTAAATGTCTTGACACAACAAGAAGAGAGACTAATGTTTCAATGTCTTGACACAACAAGGACCGAGAGAAATATCTCAATGGCTTAACACAATAAGGACAGAGACAAATGTCTCAATGTCTTGACACAACAAAAACAGAGACACATGTCTCAATGTCTTGACACAACAAGGACAAAGACAAATGTTTCAATGTCTTGACACAAGAAGGACAAAGACAAATGTCTCAATGTCTTGACACAACAAGGACAAAGACAAATGTTTCAATGTCTTGACACAACAAGAACAAAGACAAATGTCTCAATGTCTTGACACAACAAGGACAAAGACAAATGTTTCAATGTCTTGACACAACAAGGACAAAGACAAATGTTTCAATGTCTTGACACAACAAGAACAAAGACAAATGTCTCAATGTCTTAACAAGGACAAAGACAAATGTTTCAATGTCTTGACACAAACAAGGACAAAGACAAATGTTTCAATGTCTTGACACAACAAGGACAAAGACAAATGTTTCAATGTCTTGACACAACAAGGACAAAGACAAATGTTTCAATGTCTTGACACAACAAGGACAAAGACAAATGTTTCAATGTCTTGACACAAGAAGGACAAAGACAAATGTCTCAATGTCTTGACACAACAAGGACAAAGACAAATGTTTCAATGTCTTGACACAACAAGGACAGAGACAAATGTTTCAATGTCTTGACACAACAAGGACAGAGACAAAAGTCTCGATGTCTTGACACAACAAAAACAGAGACACATGTCTCAATATCTTGACACAACAACAACAAAGACATATGTCTCAATGTCTTGACGTAAGGACAGAGACAAATGTCTCAATGGCTTAAAACCTTAAGGCCCGAGACACATGTCTCAATGTAATGACATAGCATGGACAGGCACAAATGTTCCAACATCTCAACAGAACATGGGCAGAAATGAATATTCCCACCCAACAATGAACAGACCAATAAGATCATTTCAATATTTAAAGAAAATATGGTGAACATAACACTGACACAAAACATGTCTCACTGCCTCCACACAACACAGTCAGAGAGTCAGTGCTGGGCCCCGTGTCCTCCCATGATGCATTGTAGGTATATGGTGTTACCCCTAGCCAATCAGCACATAATGGATGTGGAGGTCAATGTGACGATTGGTGTCTTTGTCTTCCAGTACATTTCCTGTTATTCATTTTAGGCTGGGTCCATGCGGAAGCCCCGATCTATGGGAAAACATCCCCCACCCCTCAAGGGAGATTCAAACACTTGACCACTGGGCTGATGAGCAAGTGTGCTGGTCAGTGCACTTCCCAACAGAACATGTGTATACAGACACATTCCAGCAGAACATTTATATAACCGATATCCCAACAGAACATTGATAAAACTGATATCCCAACATAACATGGAGAAAAACTGATATCCCAACATAACATGGAGAAAAACTGATATCCCAACATGGATAAAAACTGATATCTCAACAGAACATGGATATACACTGATATCTCAATAAAACAGAACATGGATATAAACTGAATATCTCAATTGAACAGAACATGGATATAAACTGATATTGCAGTAGAACAGAGTGGATATAAACAGATATCTCAATAGAACATGGATGAAAACAACTATCTTAACTACACTAGTGTAGTACAAGGGCATACATGTCTCTCCTGTACACATTCACATCTATGGCCGTACACAGTGTAGTACAAGGGCATACATGTCTCTCCTGTACACATTCACATCTATGGCCGTACACTAATGTAGTACAAGGGCATACATGTCTCTCCTGTACACATACATATCTATGGCTGTACACTAGTGTAGTACAAGGGCATGTATGTCTCTCCTGTACACATTCACATCTATGGCCGTACACTAGTGTAGTACAAGGGCATACATGCCTCTCCTGTACACATTCACATCTATGGCCGGACACTAGTGTAGTACAAGGGCACACAAGTCTCTCCTGTACACATTCACATCTATGGCCGGACACTAGTGTAATACAAGGGCACACAAGTCTCTCCTGTACACATTCACATCTATGGCTGTACACTAGTGTAGTACAAGGACATGAATGTCTCTCCTGTACACATACACATCTATGGCCGTACACTAGTGTAGTACAAGGACATGTATGTCTCTCCTGTACACATACACATCTATGGCTGTATACTAGTGTAGTACAAGGGCATGTATGTCTCTCCTGTACACATTCACGTCTATGGCCATACACTAGTGTAGTACAAGGGCACACATGTCTCTCCTGTACACATTCACATCTATGGCTGTATACTAGTGTAGTACAGGGGCATGTATGTCTCTCCTGTACACATTCACATCTATGGCCGTACACTAGTGTAGTACAAGAACACACATGTCTCTCCTGTACACATTCACATCTATGGCCGGACACTAGTGTAGTACAAGGGCACACAAGTCTCTCCTGTACACATTCATATCTATGGCCGTTTACTAGTGTAGTACAAGGGCATGTATGTCTCTCCTGTACACATTCACATCTATGGCCGTACACTAGTGTAGTACAAGGGCACACATGTCTCTCCTGTACATCTATCTCTCCTGCACATCTATGGCCGTACACTAACATAACATGGATAAAAACTGATATCCCAAAAGAACATGGATATAAACTGATATCTCAATAAAAGAGAACATGGATATAAACTGATATCTCAATAGATCAGAACATGGATATAAACTGATATTGCAGTAGAACAGAGTGGATATAAACAGATATCTCAAAAGAACATGGCTGAAAACTATCTTAACTACACTAGTGGCAATAGGAGATCAGCTGTACCACACAGACAAATACAGTGTAGACGGGGAGATCAATAATACCACACAGACTTGCCCACAGTGTAGACAGGGGAGATCAACAATACCACACATATGACTTGCCCACAGTGTAGACAGGGGAGATCAACAATACCACACAGACTTGCCCACAGTGTAGACAGGGGAGATCAACAATACCACACAGACTTGCCCACAGTGTAGACAGGGGAGATCAACAATACCACACAGACTTGCCCACAGTTGAGACAGGGGAGATCAACAATACTACACAGACTTTCCCACAGTGCGGACATGGGAGATCAACAATACCACACAGACTTGCCCTCAGTGTAGACAGGGGAGATCAACAATACCACACAGATTTGCCCTCAGTGTAGACAGGGGAGATCAACAATACCACACAGACTTGCCCACAGTTGAGACAGGGGAGATCAACAATACTACACAGACTTTCCCACAGTGCAGACATGGGAGATCAACAATACCACACATATGACTTGCCCACAGTGTAGACAGGGGAGATCAACAATACCACACAGACTTGCCACAGTGTAGGTAGAGGAGATCAATAATACCACACAGACTTGCCCACAGTGTAGACAGGGGAGATCAACAATACCACACAAGACTTGCCCACAGTGTAGACAGGGGAGATCAACAATACCACACAGACTTGCCCACAGTGTAGGTAGGGGAGATCTCAACAATACCACACAGACTTGCCCACAGTGTAGACAGGGGAGATCAACAATACCACACAGACTTGCCCACAGTGTAGACAGGGGAGATCAACTCTACCAGACAAACTTGAACACAGTGTAGACAGGGGAGATCAACAATACCACACAGACTTGCTCACAATGTAGGCAGGGGAGATCAAGAATACCACACACACTTGCCCTCAGTGTAGACAGGGGAGATCAACAATACCACACAGACTTGCCCTCAGTGTAGACAGGAGAGATCAACAATACCACATGGACTTGCCCACAGTGTAGACAGGGGAGATCAACAATACACACAGATTTGCCCACAGTGTAGACAGGGGAGATCAACAATACCACACAGACTTGCCCACAGTGTAGACAGGGGAGATCAACTCTACGACACGGACTTGCCCACAGTGTAGACAGGGGAGATCAAAAATACCACACAGACTTGCCCACAGGGTAGACAGGGGAGATCAACAATACCACACAGACTTGCCCTCAGTGTAGACAGGGGAGATCAACAATACCACACAGACTTGCCCTCAGTGTAGACAGGGGAGATCAACAATACCACACAGACTTGCCCACAGTGTAGACAGGGGAGATCAACAATACCACACAGACTTGCCCACAGTGTAGACAGGGAAGATCAATTCTACCACACGGACTTGCCCAGTGTAGACAGGGGAGCTCAACAATACCACACAGACTTGCCCACAGTGTAGACAGGGGAGATCAACAATACCACACAGACTTGCCCTCAATGTAGGCAGGAGAGATCAACAATACCACACAGACTTGCCCACAGTATAGACAGGGGAGATCAACAATACCACACAGACTTGCCCACAGTGTAGACAGGGGAGATCAACATTACCACACAGACTTGCCCACAGTGTAGACAGGGGAGATCAACAATACCACACAGACTTGCCCACAGTGTAGACAGGGGAGATCAACAATACCACACAGACTTGCCCTCAGTGTAGGCAGGGGAGATCAACAATACCACACAGACTTGCCCACAGTGTAGACAGGGGAGATCAACAATACCACACAGACTTGCCCACAGTGTAGACAGGGGAGATCAACATTACCACACAGACTTGCCCCCAGTGTAGACAAGGGAGATCAACAATACCACACAGACTTGCCCACAGTGTAGACAGGGGAGATCAACAATACCACACAGACTTGCCCACAGTGTAGACCAACAATACCACACAGACTTGCCGACAGTGTAGACAGGGGAGATCAACTCCAGGGGAGATCAACTCTACCACACAGTCTTGCCCACAGTGTAGACAGGGGAGATCAACTCTACCACATGGACTTGCCCACAGTGTAGACAGGGGAGATCAACTCTACCACACGGATTTGCCCACAGTGTAGACAGAGGAGATCAACTCTACCAGACACACTTGCCCACAGTGTAGACAGGGGAGATCAACTCTACCACACAGTCTTGCCCACAGTGTAAACAGGGGAGATCAACTCTACCACACAGTCTTGCCCACAGTGTAGACAGGGGAGATCAACTCTACCACATGGACTTGCCCACAGCGTAGACAGGGGAGATCAACTCTACCAGACACACTTGCCCACAGTGTAGACAGGGGAGATCAACTCTACCACACAGACTTGCCCACGACAGGGGAGATCAACTCTACCAGACACACTTGCCCACAGTGTAAACAGGGGAGATCAACAATACCACACAGTCTTGCCCACAGTGTAGACAGGGGAGATCAACTCTACCACACGGACTTGCACACAGTGTAGGCAGGGAAGATCAACTCTACCACACAGTCGTGCCCACAGTGTAGACAGGGGAGATCAACTCTACCAGACACACTTCCCCACAGTGTAGACAGGGGAGATCAACTCTACCACACAGTCTTGCCTACAGTGTAGACAGGGGAGATCAACTCTACCAGACACACTTGCCTACAGTGTAGACAGGGGAAATCAACTTGTCCACACTAAGAGAATCAGAACATCTAGACTATTCAAACATCAGCATCAAACTAGTGTAAATTAAACAGAACCAAAAGACTCACGAGAAGCAGTCAATGATGCCTGTATAAGTGCGCTCTCCTTTCCCTTTGCTCAGGGTCTGCAGGCGAGTCTTCACAACTGAAAACATTGTCAAGGTTATGGCTTTCATGAACCAAACACAGAAATATATTATGTTACCATAACAAGTTTTCTCATGGCTATATGTTGCAACATGTGAACCACAAGTTCTCTCATACCAATATGTTACAGGATGTGCTCTGACAAGTTTTCTCATACCAATATGTTACAGGATGTGCTCTGACAAGTTCTCTCACACCAATATGTTACAGGATGTGCTCTGACAAGTTCTCTCATACCAATATTTAAACATTGAGCACAACCCACTACTGGCAAAGCTGATTGTATTCCGGTACGAACTTAAGGCCCTGTCCACGTCAATATACCGGAATACAATCAGCGCTGCTAGTAGTGGGTTGTGCTCAATGTTTAAATTTCAAATCCTGGAAAATAAACAGAATAAATCATACCAATATGTTACACAATTTGAACCACAAGTTGTCTCGTATCAATATGTTACACAATATTTTTTTTTGGGGGCGCTCGCTCGGTTTGAACTCAAGCGTAGTCCATACACACTATTTATAGTAATGATGGACTGAATTTTGCGTGTGAATTATCTTTCCCTATTAACAGTGTCCCTCGCCATCAGGCGAACCCACTCCAACTTCAGAGGTACTTGTAATTTATGTCCCTAAGTCAAGGACAGGTAAACATTTTAGTCCAGCTGTCCGGTGTAGGGGTTGATCCCCTTATCTCGGCATCAGCACACCAGATGTTTAAGAACATGTGTTCTTACCCATTCGGCCATGCAGACCTGCGTTACACAATGTGAACCACAAGTTGTCTCATATCAATATGCTACACAATGTAAACCACATCAAGATCCCCCATATGAATGTGTTCCTGTGTGTTGCTGTCTGTCCAACACTGCTGGGGTTCCTACTCTTGTGCCCAGTGCCAACAATACATGCAAGTGTTCACCAGTTGTTATAAAGTGCCAACGATACATGCAAGTGTTCACCAGTTGTTGTTGTGTTCCATATAATGTTCCATTCATCTGGCTGTGGTTGAAGTAAACATCATTTTAACATGTGCAGTTTGCACACAGCACCTCCTATTTTTATCCTTATCTGTGAAGGCTAAGAATCCAATCTCACTACCACAGACATAAGGGAGAGTGTGGTATTTTAACAAATTGGCTTTTGTGAACATTTTTAGTCCAATTTTGGCAACAAACCTGGCTACAGATGGAAGCAAAAACCTCTCAACCATGCCATAGCCTCCACCCCATGTCTCCGTGCACAGAAGTCAGTCAAGGTCAAGGACCCTTCTACACGCCTTCAGGTACATTGGGCATACGGTGCTACACCCACATCTGTATTGACCAATCAGTGCTCGCTGGATGATAGGATTGGTATCTGTATTGACCAATCAGTGCTTGCTGGATGATGGAATCGGTATCTGTATTGACCAATCAGCACTCGCTGGGTGATGGGATCGGTATTTGTATTGACCAATCAGCACTCACTGGGTGATGGGATCGGTATCTGTATTTACCAATCAGCACTCGCTGGGTGATGGGATCGGTATCTGTACTGACCAATCAGCACTCGCTGTATGATGGGATCGGTATCTGTACTGACCAATCAGCACTCGCTGGATGAAGGGATCGGTATCTGTATTGACCAATCAGCACTCGCTGTATGATGGGATCGGTATCTGTACTGACCAATCAGCACTCGCTGTATGAAGGGATCGGTATCTGTATTGACAGATCAGCACTGGCTGTATGATGGGATCAGTATCTGTACTGACCAATCAGCACTCGCTGTATGATGGGATCAGTATTTGTATTGACCAATCAGCACTGGCTGTATGATGGGATCAGTATCTGTACTGACCAATCAGCACTCGCTGTATGATGGGATCAGTATTTGTATTGACCAATCAGCACTCGCTGGATGATGGGATCGGTATCTGTACTGACCAATCAGCACTCGCTGGATGAAGGGATCAGTATCTGTATTGACCAATCAGCACTCGCTGTATGATGGGATTGGTATCTGTATTGACCAATCAGCACTCCCTGTATGATGGGATCGGTATCTGTATTGACAGATCAGCACTTGCTGTATGATGGGATCGGTATCTGTATTGACCAATCAGCACTCGCTGTATGATGGAATCAGTGTCTGTATTGACCAATCAGCACTCGCTGTATGATGTGATCGGTATCACACCGGCCACCTTTACTTCCCCAAGATATTTTCTGGTACCCATTTTAGGCTGGGTTGACCTGGTCACCACTGACAATTTTCAAAACTGTCCCGATGCAGATTCAAACTCATGATCACCGGGCCTGCAGGCGAGCATGTAACCACTCTGCTACTGTGTTAGTCCCCTATAGATGGACATTAAACCCTTTCAGCTATGTATACCCCCATAGAGATGGGCATTAAACCCTTTCAGCTATGTATACCCCCATAGAGATGGACATTAAACCCTTTCAGCTATGTATACCCCCATAGAGATGGACATTAAACCCTTTCAGCTATGTATACCCCCACAGATATGGACATTAAACCCTTTCAGCTATGTATACCCCCACAGAGATGGACATTAAACTCTTTCAGCTATGTATACCCTCACAGAGATGGACATTAAACTCTTTCAGCTATGTATACCCCCACAGAGATGGACATTAAACCCTTTCAGCTATGTATACCCCCACAGAGATGGACATTAAACCCTTTCAGCTATGTATACCCCCATAGAGATGGACATTAAACCCTTTCAGCTATGTATACCCTCATAGAGATGGACATTAAACTCTTTCAGCTATGTATACCCCCACAGATATGGACATTAAACCCTTTCAGCTATGTATACCCCCACAGAGATGGACATTAAACCCTTTCAGCTATGTATACCCCCACAGAGATGGACATTAAACCCTTTCAGCTATGTATACCCCCACAGAGATGGACATTAAACCCTTTCAGCTATGTATACCCCCATAGAGATGGGCATTAAACCCTTTCAGCTATGTATACCCCCACAGAGATGGACATTAAACCCTTTCAGCTATGTATACCCCCATAGAGATGGACATTAAACCCTTTCAGCTATGTATACCCCCACAGATGTGGACATTAAACCCTTTCAGCTATGTATACCCCCACAGAGATGGACATTAAACTCTTTCAGCTATGTATACCCTCATCCCCCATGGTATATCCTGTGCAAAGCATTGCAATCAACCGACCTATTTGTGATTTACTAGGCAGTTTTACACCCAGTAGTTGACCATTGTTTTCTGAATGAGAAGTCAACATTCAAGAGCAACTGACTGGCATGTGGAATGAACCCCCTACACCATGAAGAGAAGAGAAAGTTTAAGCCTGTTAAACCTCTCAACCACACCCTCCCTCCCTCCCCCATACTGCCATATAATGGGTATCTTCTTGCACAGTTTATTTAATTAGCAACATGTATGAGATGCAATACTAATATACTACTAGCAGTATTGCGATTCATACATGTTGAGTTGAGCTAAGAGCTGATATCACTGCACTCACAGATATTACCATATGTGCTTCGTCCCCGCTTTCAACAGCTAGCGAGAAGTCATACTACTAATCGTTCCTACTGCTACATGATTGAAAGTTCTCCTGGTCTTCCCTCTCAGTTTAGAACTCGTGCCGATCCCTCGCAATCTCATTCTTTCCACATATGGGTTCTCAATCTGTTTCCGACTTCTCCGCCTGGTCCCCCAGGCTCACAACCACCTCTACCTTGTCCATAGGTTATCTACCACCAAGAGGTGCATTTCCTGCCCAGCCTATCATTCCCCTGCATTCCCATATGGCCACGGAAAAAATTCATACAATTCTCATAATCTGTGACCTTTGGAGCCAGGATAGCCATTTTATACAAAAAACTCCTTTCTCCACCTTACTAAGCATACTCCTTGAGTCCGTAATGAATACGTGTGTGTTGCAGTGGTCTCCTCCAACCAACGGGATTCCACTGTTAATGCTTCCACTTCCGTTCTCATTCTGGAGGTTGTAGTCTCATATGCCAGACTCTCCTCTTTCAAGACTCATCCATTATAGCCTTTGCAATGAAACCCCAACCACCACTACGTCTGTTTCTCACAACTGACCCATCGGTGTAGATCACTATAGCATTTTGATGTGTGTTACTTTAGATCAGTTGTCCATTCTCTGCACTCACGACCCAGTGTTACTATTACATTGTACCAGTCTGTCATGTCTTCCCGTACTTTAACCCACTCTTTTTCATGAATAATAGTCTTGAGATCACACATCTGACTAAATGCATAAACATGTATGAAACACAACAGTAGATGTGTCACAGCATACAGAGACACTGACCATCAAAGGGGGTGACCAGAAACGATGCAGTGCAGCCCGCAGCACAACCAGATATAAAAGAATGATAGAACACAGCCTGATCACTGCCCTCCCTGCGCTTTCCCTAGAAACATTCAGAGAAAGCAACAATTAATTATGGTAAACTTGTGCTCATTAAATAAATACGTTTTTAACCATAAAAACTTGCACTTACTACATAAATAAAATGCTATTCTTTTAGACTGGTCTGACAAATATTGTTGCTTTTTTGGGGAGTTGGTCCTGCAAACACTTCCTCTTTTAGATTGATCTTGCAAATACTGTTGTTTTTAGATTGATATTGCAAATGCTGTTGTGTTTAGACTGATCTTGTAAATACTATTAATATTTAAATTGATCTTGCAAATACTGTTCTTCTTTAGATTTATTTTGCAAATACTTATTCTTCTATACACTTTGTGGATAGTATTTGTGTGGACTGTAAAGCATGGTTCGGTTGTTATTGCCATTTCTCAAATCCTCTATCTTTGAGGTCTGCTACTTGTTGTTTCTGCTGTATATAAATAACTGGCAATCAAGCGTATCTTCCTCCATCATTGTTCCATTCTGAGGTCAGATCCAGCCACTCTAAAGTTGCTTCCCAAAGGCTGTATGATAATCTTTCGTTGCAACAAACATGTCAGAGACCTACTTGTTCACAGCCTTCTTCTTATGGTTACTCCATTTGTGGGTATATCCAGATGTCACCAGAAAGTGTGCTTGACATGCACAAGATATTTATACATAGGGAACTTGCTTTCCAAAGGCACCCCTACCTTGAAAAGCCTATTGGGGTTGTCAAAAAAGGGGCAGTAAACGAAACAAAACATAGGCAACGACCAACAACCCATCCTCTAGTTTCTACTTACTAGTCTGTTGAGGTTGGCAAACAACCCATCCTTTAATTTCTACTTACTAGTCTATTGAGGTTGACCAAACAACCCATCGTCTAGTTTCTACGTACTAGTCTGTTGAGGTTGACCAAACAACCCATCCTCAAGTTTCTACCTACTAGTCTATTGAGGTTGACCAAACAACCCATCCTCTAGTTTCTACTTACTAGTCTATTGAGGTTGACCAAACAACCCATCCTCTAGTTTCTACTTACTAGTCTGTTAAGGTTAACAAAACAACCCATCCTCTAGTTTCTACTTACTAGTCTATTGAGGTTGACCAAACAACCCATCCTCTAGTTTCTACTTACTAGTCTGTTGAGGTTGACAAAACAACCCATCCTCTAGTTTTTACTTACTAGTCTATTGAGGTTGACCAAACAACCCATCGTCTAGTTTATACTTACTAGTCTGTTGAGGTTAACAAAGCAACCCATCCTCTAGTTTCTACCTACTAGTCTGTTGAGGTTGACCAAACAACCCATCCTCTAGTTTCTACTTACTAGTCTATTGAGGTTGACCAAACAACCCATCCTCTAGTTTCTACTTACTAGTCTATTGAGGTTAATCAAACAACCCATCCTCTAGTTTCTACTTACTAGTCTATTGAGGTTAACCAAACAACCCATTGTCTAGTTTATACTTACTAGTCTATTGAGGTTAACCAAACAACCCATCCTCTAGTTTCTACTTACTAGTCTGTTGAGGTTAACAAAACAACTCATCCTCTAGTTTCTACTTACTAGTCTGTTGAGGTTGACAAAACAATCCATCCTCTAGTTTCTACCTACTAGTCTATTGAGGTTAACCAAACAACCCATCGTCTAGTTTATACTTACTAGTCTATTGAGGTTAATCAAACAACCCATCCTCTAGTTTCTACTTACTAGTCTGTTGAGGTTAACCAAACAACCCATCCTCTAGTTTCTACTTACTAGTCTATTGAGGTTAATCAAACAACCCATCCTCTAGTTTCTACCTACTAGTCTGTTGAGGTTGGCAAACAACCCATCCTCTAGTTTCTACCTACTAGTCTGTTGAGGTTGGCAAACAACCCATCCTCTAGTTTCTACCTACTAGTCTGTTGAGGTTGACCAAACAACCCATCCTCTAGTTTCTACTTACTATTCTATTGAGGTTGACCAAACAACCCATCCTCTAGTTTCAACTTACTAGTCTATTGAGGTTGACCAAACAACCCATCCTCTAATTTCTACTTACTAGTCTGTTGAGGTTGACAAAACAACCCATCCTCTAGTTTCTACTTACTAGTCTATTGAGGTTAATCAAACAACCCATCCTCTAGTTTATACTTACTAGTCTATTGAGGTTAATCAAACAACCCATCCTCTAGTTTCTACTTACTAGTCTGTTGAGGTTGACAAAACAACCCATCCTCTAGTTTCTATCTACTAGTCTATTGAGGTTGACCAAACAACCCATCCTCTAGTTTCTACCTACTAGTCTATTGAGGTTGACCAAACAACCCATCCTCTAGTTTCTACTTACTAGTCTGTTGAGGTTAACAAAACAACCCATCCTCTAGTTTCTACTTACTAGTCTGTTGAGGTTGACAAAACAACCCATCCTCTAGTTTCTACTTACTAGTCTATTGAGGTTAATCAAACAACCCATCCTCTAGTTTATACTTACTAGTCTATTGAGGTTAATCAAACAACCCATCCTCTAGTTTCTACTTACTAGTCTGTTGAGGTTGACAAAACAACCCATCCTCTAGTTTCTACTTACTAGTCTATTGAGGTTAACCAAACAACCCATCGTCTAGTTTATACTTACTAGTCTATTGAGGTTAACCAAACAACCCATCCTCTAGTTTCTACTTACTAGTCTATTGAGGTTGACCAAACAACCCATCCTCTAATTTCTACTTACTAGTCTGTTGAGGTTGACCAAACAACCCATCCACTAGTTTCTACTTACTAGTCTGTTGAGGTTGACCAAACAACCCATCCTCTAGTTTCTACTTACTAGTCTGTTGAGGTTGACCAAACAACCCATCCTCTAGTTTCTACTTACTAGTCTGTTGAGGTTGACCAAACAACCCATCCTATAGTTTCTACTTACTAGTCTGTTGAGGTTGGCAAACAAGGGGAAGTAAACAGCTGAAAACGTGACATCTCTGAGGGCTGTAGCTCCACAGCCTTGGTACAATCCCAAAATGCCCCTGGTCTTCAATAGGTCAAGGGTGATTCTGGTGGCTGAGAGTCGCTGAGGTTTTGCAACAGCCGCCACACCGGTATTAGCCTTGCCAGCTTCCGCTGTCAGATCCACATTGGCTGCAAGCAAACATCATAATGGATAAGAACAATAAATACTTTTACTCAGGACATAAACTGTCTTAATTGGGATTGATACACATTTTTTAAAATGTTGTCTTTATTGGGATTTATGCACTGTTACCTAGGAAACTAGCTGACCTGACTAGAATTTGGTATTTCTAGGTAGGACTGAAGTTTCCTGTTACTTCAAACCTAAACTGTGTGTTTACCTACTATGTTCTATCTCTGTTGGTTATGAAACATTCAGTTAAAGTGGTTTCTTAGTTCTATCAAGTTAGTTATGAAGCATTCAGTTAAAGTTGTCTTAATTCTATCAAGATGATTATGAAACATTCAGTTAAAGCGTTTCTTAGTTCTATCAAGATGATTATGAAACATTCAGTTAAAGCGTTTCTTAGTTCTGTCAAGATGATTATGAAACATTCAGTTAAAGCGTTTCTTAGTTCTATCAAGATGATTATGAAACATTCAGTTAAAGCGTTTCTTAGTTCCATCAAGTTGGTTATGAAACATTCAGTTAAAGCGTTTCTTAGTTCTATCAAGATGATTATGAAACATTCAGTTAAAGCGTTTCTTAGTTCTATCAAGTTAGTTATGAAGCATTCAGTTAAAGTTGTCTTAATTCTATCAAGATGATTATGAAACATTCAGTTAACCCTTTACAGGTCACAGCGGCCAATTCCGGCCGATGCCATAAAACGATCGTAGCGTCCGATTCCGGCCGATACTATTATGCATTGTAAAAACGCGATCTCTCGGCTTTCTGACACTTCCGGCGGCTACTTTCGCTTTCAGCCGACAGCTTGACAACGTGGCCGCCATTTGTAAACGCGATAGTATGAATTTGAACGGACTTTTACGGACAATTTTTGATAGTTTTCAGGATTTTTACGCTGTTTTTCAAAATGGATTTTGGCGATTCTTCAAGTGATAGCCGAGATTTCGCTAGGTTCAATTTAAATGACATTAAAGGGCACGAAGTTGACTATTAATCGGCGCTAGATATCAGTGCAAAGCGTTACTTTGCATTAGCAGTCTGAGTCGGACTTTAAAGAAAGTGATTATGATTCTGAAAATGTGTTTGTAAATTGCCGTATAGATGACGGAAAATCACAAACAACATGCCGTATTTCGTAAATATTTGTGTTCATATATGGATTACCGACAACAATCACGTGAGTAACATATTCTGCATGCTTTTCCCTTCATTGTGTTGTTTATTTAACTAAAATCGGTTGACTAATACCTTATTTGTGATGTTTTTACTAACGCGACCCGACATTTTTACTGAACCTGAAAAAATCTTGCCCGTTCAGGGCTAGAAAATGGACAAGCGTCTGCCCTGTAAAGGGTTAAAGTGTTTCTTAGTTCTATCAAGTTAGTTATGAAGCATTCAGTTAAAGTTGTCTTAATTCTATCAAGATGATTATGAAACATTCAGTTAAAGCGTTTCTTAGTTCTATCAAGTTGGTTATGAAACATTCAGTTAAAGCGTTTCTTAGTTCTATCAAGATGATTATGAAACATTCAGTTAAAGCGTTTCTCAGTTCTATCAAGATGATTATGAAACATTCAGTTAAAGCGTTTCTTAGTTCTATCAAGTTAGTTATGAAGCATTCAGTTAAAGTTGTCTTAATTCTATCAAGATGATTATGAAACATTCAGTTAAAGCATTTCTTAGTTCTATCAAGTTAGTTATGAAGCATTCAGTTAAAGTTGTCTTAATTCTATCAAGATGATTATGAAACATTCAGTTAAAGCGTTTCTTAGTTCTATCAAATTGGTTATGAAACATTCAGTTAAAGCGTTTCTTAGTTCTATCAAGATGATTATGAAACATTCAGTTAAAGCGTTTCTTAGTTCTATCAAGATGATTATGAAACATTCAGTTAAAGCGTTTCTTAGTTCTATCAAGTTAGTTATGAAGCATTCAGTTAAAGTTGTCTTAATTCTATCAAGGTGATTATGAAGCATTCAGTTAAAGCGTTTCTTAGTTCTATCAAGTTAGTTATGAAGCATTCAGTTAAAGTTGTCTTAATTCTATCAAGATGATTATGAAACATTCAGTTAAAGTGTTTCTTAGTTCCATCAAGTTGGTTATGAAACATTCAGTTAAAGTGTTTCTAAGTTCTATCAAGTTGGTTATGAAACATTAACCTAAACTGTTTATAAGTTCTATCTCTGGTGGATATGAAACATTCAGCTAAATTGCTTCTAATTTCTATAAAGTTGGTTATGAAACATTCAGCTAAAGTGTTTCTAAGTTCTATCAAGTTGATTATTAAATATTCAGTTAGTTAGTTGGTTAGTTAGTTAGTTAGTTAAATAGTTAGTTAGTTAGTTAGTTAGTTAGTTAGTTAGTTAGTTAGTTAGTTAGTTAGTTAGTTAGTTAGTTAGTTTAGTTAGTTAGTTGGCAGATCAACCTCGTTGCACATCAAACCATTCAGTCAATAAGTGCTCTGATTCCCTCCTCAGTAAATCCTGCGTGTAGCAGCTCACGACACTAGTTCTGTGTTGGTTTATTAATCTTCTTTGGCTTCCTGCATAGTGTTCTTGTCTGGCCACACTTTTTTTTAACTTGCTGTTCTCACAGTTTGATCACAGTTGTAGATTCACAGTCATCACTTGGTTGTCACAAACATCTTACTTCTTGTAGAGCATTCAGTATATCAGCCTGGTCCATGGCTGGTCCGCCCTCCACAGTAGCCTTACCTGCCTTACCTTACCTGCAAGCCTGTCAGCCTGCTCATTTCCTTGTACACCTGCATGTCCTGGCATGAAAATGAAACTAATCTTTGCCAGATGTGACCGCCCCAGAGACACCAACCACTGTTTAGTTTAGTTTAGTTTAGTCGATGGATCAACATCACGGTACACGGGTGTAACCCATAAGTGCTCCGTTCTCCTCCTAACTCAAACCTGAGCCTGGAGACACTCAGCTAAGTGCACGAACTCTGTAGCACCGGCGAGGATCCTGAAATACTTTGGGTAGATTTTTAACTTGAAATTTTGCCAGGGCAGTGCCATTGGGCTACTCTTTTTCGATTTCCAACTGCCAAGGGATTTTTTACGTGCGCGACAATACACACGGGCGTCCGATCTCACTACCCAGAGGCCGGAGGAAATTTTATTACTAGAAGTCCACGTGAAAAAATCCCGGTCCTCACCGGGGCATGAACCCGGGACCTCCAGCACTCGAGGCGGACACCATACCTCGAGACCACGCAGCCCCCTACCTACCACTGTCTTCGGATCCAACCCACCACTATCTTCCTAAGCATACTCATTGAGCTAAAGTGCTTCTAAGTTCTATAAAATTGGTTATAGAACATTCAGCTAAACTGTTTCTAAGTTCTATCAAATTGGTTATAGAACATTCAGCTAAACTGTTTCTAAGTTCTATCAAATTGGTTATGAAACATTCAGCTAAACTGTTTCTAAGTTCTATCAAATTGGTTATGAAACATTCAACTTAACTGTTTCTAACTTCTATAAAATTGGCTATGAAACATTCAGTTAAAGTGTTTGTAAGTTCTATCAAGCCAGTTATGAAACATTCAGCTAATTCAAGAGTTGTTTTGTCCCTTGCGTAGATACTGCAGTCAAACATTCCCAACGTTTGATGGAGTTAACGGGTTTACTTTAAGTACAATAATCAATAATTAGGCCAGCCTGGTTGCACATCTGTCAGTCGCTGTATGCTCACTCAACTAAATGATTCACCATGATGGTAGAATACAAAAATTAGTACTAAAGATCTGCATGGCCGGAACTGAGCAGTTCATCAAGCATGTCAGAGGGGAGGACAATCAACAATGACCTGGTACCGTCACTGTATGCTGATGGATTTATTACTAAGAAGACTGGAGAAAGTGAGGACACGTCCAGAGTGGAATGATGGTTATTTGTATTGAACAACTGTGGATTTTCTGTGCCAATGACATCACATCTTATGCAAGTGTTGAGGATGCCCAAGTATTTGACATCACCAGGTTAGTCAAGTAACTATTAGGCACTTCACAAGCAGAGAAGCTCTCCAGGCAGTATTTCTGTTAAACATTTGTGAAGTACAGTGTCCTGTTACTTTATCCATTTTTCTTTTGTTATTGTAATGTTAACAATATCATTACCAATGAGCACAATTTGTTCTGTCCTTTCTAATCTTCTGTGACATTCATAATGCATGCAGTATTTTCTCATTTCCCTAGGGAAGAAATATTTACTGCTGTTGTCCCAAAACATGACTGCCCAGAAAACAATGTATGCCCATAGGATGCTCACCACTTCACCCAGCACACAATGTATCCCCATAGGATGCTTACCACTTCAACCAGAATACAATTTATCTCCATAGGATACATACCACTTCGCCCAGAATACAATGTATCCCCACAGGATGCTTACCACTTTGCCCAGAATATAATGTATCCCTATAGGATGCATACCACTTCACCCAGAATACAATGTATCCCGTAGGATGCTTACCACTTCTGCCAGCGTCCTGAAGCTGGATCTTGAGAAGCTCCATGGGGGTGGTGATGATAATCTGACACATTCCTGCGGAGCCACCAGCAACAACTTCTCGGGCCAGGCTCAAGCTACCGCTGCATAAATGTGTGGTACATGGTAAACACAGGTATAAACTAGTCACATACAGATACATAGTTGTAGGTTAGACAGACAAACACAACTGTAGAGTAGACTAGACAGACATAAACACAGCTATAGACAAGACAGACACACACAATTGTAGAGTAGACTAGACAGACACAAACACAGCTGTAGACCAGACAGACATATACAGTTATAGACTAGACAGACAAAAACACAGCTGTAGACCAGACAGACATAAACCCAGCTGGAGACTAGACCTATATACACACAGCTGTAAGCTAGTCACACTAAAAAACAGCTGTAAACTAGACATATATAAACACAGCTGTAGGCAAGACTTATATAAACACAGCTGTAGGCAAGACATAAACACAGCTGTAGGCAAGGCATATATAAACACAGCTGTAGGCAAGACGGATATAAGCACAGATGTAGGCAAGATGGATATAAGCACAGATGTAGGCAAGATGGATATAAGCACAGATGTAGGCAAGACATATATATGTACAGATGTAGGCAAGACAGATATAAGCACAGATGTAGGCAAGATGGATATAAGCACAGATGTAGGCAAGACAGACACAAGAACCAGACTTTAGAGATGTGGACCGCATGATGTAAAATCACAAGAACCAGACTTGAGAGATGCGGACCACATAATGTAAAAACACAAGAACCAGACTTGAGAGATGCAGACCATATGATGTAAAAACACAAGAACCAGACTTGAGAGATGCGGACTGCACGATGTAAAAACACAAGAACCACATAAATCTGTGAGAATAAGGGGGGACCCCTGTGCATTTTATTGTTTCTACACATGAGGCAGTATCCTTTGAGAATCTCATAATTATGTCTAATGATCACAATGATCACTATGTCATTGCTGATAGCATGTCTGTGAGGATTCATGTGTGATTTCCTCATTGTTAAACAGATGTGAATGTATCATTTGATAAAACCCATCAGCATGCATGACTAAATATCCAGGAAATAGTATCAGTAGTTTGAAGGATGAGATTCCCTTGTAATGTCATTCTTGGTGAATCTGTGAATGTATTCTGTGTAAAGCACCTACCTAGGCCTGATGTCATTCCTACAGATATGATGTGTATGATGAGTGATTGTGAAAGGAGATATTTCATTGTGATATCAATGATGGTAAACATTGTAAGTTATCATTGGGAAATCACCCACCTTACATGACAGTATGAAGGATGTGTGATGAATGATTCCTTTATGATCACCCATACCAATATGAATGTGTCTATAGACTGAGTGAAATGATCACCCATACATATGAATGATGTATGAGAGAGTGAATTGAACCCACATGCAAAGATGGATATGTTGACTGATGCATGAGAAGATTGAGTGAATGAGTGAAGTTACAGGCTGAGAGAGAGGGAGTATAGGCCAACAGTCAATCTCAGGATAGCCAGCAACTTTGATGTGGAATGCCATGACTATCACCAGAAACTAGTTCGGCGTAACCCATAAACTAAATAATAATTTAGGACACTCCGGCGCATAACACCACTTTGTATAAAATATCATTCATGTTCCTATCATCTAGTTTGTGCGCTAAGTATGACACAAACCATATCATACATTACGCATAGCACCAGCATGTGTTTGTAATTTAAGCAAAATCCCACTTTGTAGTTCATGTTAACACATATGGTCTAGTGTAATGATAATAATGTACTACAAAGATGATGATGATGACTGTAATGTAATGAAAATGATGTAACAATGATTATGATGATAATGTAAGAATAATGTAATGATTTCTAATGTCATAAGCATGATAATAATGATGATGATTGTAATGACAATGTAATAATTATGATAATAATGATAATGATTGTAATTACAATGACATAAGGAAACCATGTTGATGATGATAATAAATATTACATCCATGAGAATGGAAGAAATCTTCTCACTTGAAGCATTTAATGAAGAAGAATACACCTGAATGCTATACAAGAACAATACCATAATGTGCTTATATCTTATATATAAATTGCGATTTCCGTCTGTCTGTCTGTCTGTCTGTCTGTATGTATGTATGTCCTTTATGCGCTCGCGAACGGCCCATCCGATTGAGATGAAATTTTCTACACGCCTTCCTTTCATTCCAGCGCTGCCAACTGTCATTTTTTTTTCTTCTTCCTCCTCCTCCCTCCTCCCATTCCCATATACGTACGTAAATATATGATGATGAAAGAATCCCCGAACCAAAACGCTAGGGAAAAGGAAGAAAATGACGTGACTACACAGAATCGTCACACGGCAATCATCATCATCATCAAGTGCCATGCCGGCTGGCGTAGGCGTTCAACTCTGCTGCTGATATATATGCCTCCATGCCACGGCAATATCAATAACAATTCATCTTTTTATGTGTAAGGAAGTTATCTACAGTCGTGTAGAAGGGAAGAACAATCAATGGAAGGACCGAAATCACAGAACCTAGACGAGTATGAATTCAGAATGGCGAACTCCCTCCTCCTCTCTTCTCCTCCTGCCTCTACCTCCTCCCCTCCTCCTGCCTCTACCTCCTCCCTCCATGCTCCTCCTCTTCCTCCTCCCTCTACCTCCTCCCCCTCCTCCCTCTCCCTTCTCCCTCTCCCCTCCTCCTCCATCCTCCTCCCTCTACTTCCTCCCCCTCCTCCCTCCTCCCCCCCCTCCTACTCCCTCCTCCTCCCTCCTCCTCTCTCCTCCTCCCTTTTCCTCCCTCTACCTCCTCCCTCCTCCTCCTCCTTCCTCCACATCCCTCTTTCCTCCTCCTCCCCCTCCTCCTTCTCCCTCCTCCTTCTACCTCTTCCTCCCTCCTCCTTCTCCCTCCACCTCCTCCCTCCTCCTCCCTCTCCCTCCTCCTCCTCCCCCACCTGCGTTCTCCTCCTCCCTCCTCCTCCTTCTCCCTCTTCCTCCTCCTTCACCCTCCTCCCTCCTCCTCCTCCTTCCTCCTCCCTCTTCCTCCTCCCCCCTCCTTCTCCCCTTTCCCCCCCTCCTTCTCTTAATCCCTCCTCCTCCCTCCTATTCCTCCCTACTCCACCTCCTCCTCTCTCCGGCTATCTCCTCCTCCTCCCTCCCTCTTCCTCCTCCTCCTACCTCCTCGCCCTCCTCTTCCTTCCTCCTTCAACCTCCTCCTCCCTTCTCCTCCTCCCCCTCATCCCTCCTCCTCCCTCCTCCTTCTTCTCCCTCCCTCCTCCTCCCTCCTCCTCCTCACTCTACCTACTTCCTCCTCCTCCCTTCACATTCCTCCTCCTCCTTCCTCCTCATCCCTCCTCCTCCTCTCTCCTCCTCCCTCTACCTCCTCCCTCCTCCTCCCTTCACATTCCTCCTCCTCCCTTCACATTCCTCCTCCTCCCTCTTCCTCCTCCTCCCCCTCATCCTCTTCCCTCCTTCTCCCTCTTCCTCCTCCCTCTTCCTCCCTCTTCCTTCTCCCTCCGCCTCCTCCCTCCTCCCACTCTCTCCTCCTCCTCCCTCCTCCTCCCTCTCCTCCTCCTCCTTCGTTCTCATCCTCCCTCCTTCTCCATCCTCCTCCCTCTTCCTCCATCCTCCTCCCTCTTCCTCCTTCCTCCTCCTCCCTCTCCCTCTTCCTGCTCCCTCCACCTCCTCCTACTCTCTCCTCCTCCCTCTCCCTCCTCCTCCCTCTCCTCCTCCCTTCTCCTCATCCCTCCTACTTCCTTCTCCTCCTCCCTCCTCCTCTCTCCTCCCTTTTCCTCCCTCCTCCTCCCTCCTCATCATTCCTCCTCCTCCTGCTTCTCCCTCCTCCTTCTACCTCTTCCTCCCTCCTCCTCCTCCCTCCTCCTCCTTCTCCCTCTTCCTCCTCCTCCTCCTTCACCCTCCTCCTCCTTCCTCCCTCCTCATCCCTCTTCCTCCTTCTCCCCTTTCCCCCCTCCTTCTCTTACTCCCTCCTCCTCCCTCCTATTCCTCCCTACTCCTCCTCCTCCTCTCTCCGCCTATCTCTTCCTCCCTCCTCCTCCCTCCTCCACTCTCTTCCTCCTCCCTCCTCTTCCTTCCTCCTTTGCCCTCCTCCTCCCCCTCCTACCCCTCCCTCCTCCCCATCATCCCTCCTCCTTCTTCCTCCCTCCTCCTCCTCATCCCTCCTCCTCCATTCTCCTCCTCCCTCTACCTCCTCCTCCCCTTCACATTCCTCCTCCTCCCTCTTCCTCCTCCCTCTTCCTCCTCCTCCCTCCTCCTCCACCTCCTCCTCCCTTCACATTCCTCCTCCTCCCTCTTCCTCCTCCTCCCCCTCATCCTCTTCCCTCCTTCTCCTCCTTCCTCCCTCTTCCTTCTCCCTCCGCCTCCTCCCTCCTCCCACTCTCTCCTCCTCCTCCTCCCTCTCCTCCTCTTCCTGCGTTCTCCTCCTCCCTCCTTCTCTCTCCTCCTCGCTCGTCCTTCTCCCTCCTCCTTCTCCCTCTTCCTCCTCCCTCTTCCTGCTCTCTCCTCCTCCCTCTCCTCCTCCTCCTCCCTCCTTCTCCCTCTTCCTCCTCCCCCTCCTCCTCCACCCTCTTCCTAATCCCTCCTCCTCCCTTTTCCTCCTGTCTCCTCCTCCCTCTTCCTCCTCCCTCCTCCATTTACCCAAGACAGACAGACAGATAGTCGGGAACGGGATCTTATATGACTACTTATATGATATAAATGAGATGCTCTCCACCATGGGCTGGGCCGGGTCAGACAGACAGACAGACAGATAGACAGACAGATTGTCGGTAACGGGAACGGGGACTTATATGACTACTTATATGAATTAAATGAGATGCTCCCCACCAGGTGTTGGGCGAAGCCGGGCCGGGTCAGACAGACAGACAGACAGACAGACAGATTGTCGGTAACGGGAACGAGAACTTATATGACTACTTATATGAATTAAATGAGATGCTCCCCACCAGGGTCCTCCTTATATATAAATTGCGATTTCCGTCTGTCTGTCTGTCTGTCTGTATGTATGTATGTATGTCCTTTATGCGCTCGCGAACGGCCCATCCGATTGAGATGAAATTTTCTACACGCCTTCCTTTCATTCCAGCGCTGCCAACTGTCGTATTTTTTTTTTCTTCTTCCTCCTCCTCCCTCCTCCCATTCCCATATACGTACGTAAATATATGATGATGATGATGAAAGAATCCCCGAACCAAAACTCTAGGGAAAGGGAAGAAAATGACGTGACTACACAGAATCGTCACACGGCAATCATCATCATCATCAAGTGCCATGCCGGCTGGCGTAGGCGTTCAACTCTGCTGCTGATATATATGCCTCCATGCCACGGCAATATCAATAACAATTCATCTTTTTATGTGTAAGGAAGTTATCTACAGTCGTGTAGAAGGGAAGAACAATCAATGGAAGGACCGAAATCACAGAACCTAGACGAGTATGAATTCAGAATGGCGAACTCCCTCCTCCTCTCTTCTCCTCCTGCCTCTACCTCCTCCCCTCCTCCTGCCTCTACCTCCTCCCTCCACGCTCCTCCTCTTCCTCCTCCCTCTACCTCCTCCCCCTCCTCCCTCTCCCTCCTCCTTCTCCCTCTTCTTCTGCCCTCCTCCTCCATCCTCCTCCCTCTACTTCCTCCCCCTCCCTCCTCCTTCTCCCCCTCCCTTCTCCCTCCTCCTCCCTCTCCTCCTCCCTTCTCCTCATCCCTCCTACTCCCTTCTCCCTCCTCCTCTCTCCTCCTCCCTTTTCCTCCCTCCTCCTCCTCCTTCCTCCACATCCCTCTTCCTCCTCCCCCTCCTCCTTCTCCCTCCACCTCCTCCTCCCTCCTCCTCCCCCACCTGCGTTCTCCTCCTCCCTCCTCCTCCTTCTCCCTCTTCCTCCTCCTTCACCCTCCTCCCTCCTCCTCCTCCTTTACCCTCCTCCTCCTTCCTCCCCTTTCCCCCCTCCTTCTCTTAATCCCTCCTCCTCCCTCCTATTCCTCCCTACTCCTCCTCCTCTCTCCGCCTATCTCTTCCTCCCTCCTCCTCCCTCCTCCACTCTTCCTCCTCCCTCCCTCTTCCTCCTCCTCCTCCTACCTCCTCGCCCTCCTCTTCCTTCCTCCTTCGCCCTCCTCCTCCCTTCTCCTCCTCCCCCTCCCTCCTCCCCCTCATCCCTCCTCCCTCCTCCTCCCTCTCCTCCTCCTCCTCACTCTACCTCCTCCCTCCACATTCCTCCTCCTCCCTCTTCCTCCCTCCTCCTCCTCCCTCTACCTCCTCCCTCCTCCTCCCTTCACATTCCTCCTCCTCCCTCTTCCTCCTCCTCCCCCTCATCCTCTTCCCTCCTTCTCCTCCCTCCTCCTTCTCCCTCTTCCTCCTCCCTCTTCCTCCCTCCGCCTCCTCCCTCCTCCCACTCTCTCCTCCTCCTCCCTCCTCCTCCCTCTCCTCCTCCTCCTTCGTTCTCATCCTCCCTCCTTCTCCATCCTCCTCCCTCTTCCTCCTCCTTCTCCTCCCTCTCCCTCTTCCTCCTCCCTCCTCCTACTCTCTCCTCCTCCTCCCTCTCCCTCCTCCTCCCTTCTCCTCATCCCTCCTACTCCCTTCTTCTCCTCCCTCCTCCTCCTCCCTTTTCCTCCCTCTACCTCCTCCCTCCTCATCATTCCTCCTCCTCCTGCTTCTCCCTTCTCCTTCTCCCTCTTCCTCCCTCCTCCTTCTCCCTCCTCCCCCTCCCTCCTCCTTCACCCTCCTCCTCCTCCCTCCTCATCCCTCTTCCTCCCCTTTCCCCCCTCCTTCTCTTAATCCCTCCTCCTCCCTCCTTCTCCCTCCTATTCCTCCCTACTCCTCCTCTCTCCACCTATCTCTTCCTCCCTCCTCCACTCTCTTCCTCCTCCCTCCTCCTCCTCCTACCTCCTCGCCCTCCTCTTCCTTCCTCCTTTGCCCTCCTCCTCCCCCTCCTACCCCTCCCTCCTCCCTCCTCCTTCTTCCTCCCTCCTCCTCCCTCTCCTCCTCCATTCTCCTCCTCCCTCTACCTCCCCCTCCCTTCACATTCCTCCTCCTCCCTCTTCCTCCTCCTCCTCATCCCTCCTCCTCCACCTCCTCCCTTCACATTCCTCCCTCTTCCTCTTCCTCCTCCTCCCCCTCATCCTCTTCCCTCCTTCTCCCTCTTCCTCCCTCCTCCCACTCTCTCCTCCTCCCTTTCCCTCCTCCTCCCTCTCCTCCTCCTCCTGCGTTCTCCTCCTCCCTCCTTCTCTCTCCTCCTCCCTCGTCCTTCTCCCTCTTCCTCCTCCCTCTTCCTGCTCTCTCTTCCTCCTCCCTCCTCCTCCTCCTCCTGCGTTCTCCTCCTCCCTCCTTCTCCCTCTTCCTCCTCCCCCTCCTCCTCCACCCTACTCCTC
This sequence comes from Cepaea nemoralis, assembly GCA_014155875.1. Taxonomy (NCBI): domain Eukaryota; kingdom Metazoa; phylum Mollusca; class Gastropoda; order Stylommatophora; family Helicidae; genus Cepaea; species Cepaea nemoralis. Next base: position 230,928 of record JACEFZ010013722.1, read on the forward strand.
CCTCCTCTTCCTAATCCCTCCTCCTCCCTTTTCCTCTTCCCTCCTCCACCTCCCTCCTCCATTTACCCAAGACAGACAGACAGATAGTCGGGAACGGGATCTTATATGACTACTTATATGATTTAAATGAGATGCTCTCCACCATGGGCTGGGCCGGGTCAGACAGACAGACAGACAGACAGATAGACAGACAGACAGACAGATTGTCGGTAACGGGAACGGGGACTTATATGACTACTTATATGAATTAAATGAGATGCTCCCCACCAGGTGTTGGGCGAAGCCGGGCCGGGTCAGACAGACAGACAGACAGACAGATTGTCGGTAACGGGAACGAGAACTTATATGACTACTTATATGAATTAAATGAGATGCTCCCCACCAGGGTCTGGGCGAAGCCGGGCCGGGTCAGCTAGTTGTTTATAAGCAAATACTCATTGAAATGGGAACTGATTTTTAAAGCCCTTAATGTATGAGACCCTTTTTCTTGAATAGGAAAAGATGAATAAGAGAATTAACTAGGAACAGAATGGGATAGGAGACATAGTTGTAAATTCCAAATCAATCGAGGCGTGACTTAACCGGTAGACCTGAGGACAGGCATAGGTGAAGATGAAACTGCACATCTGCTAGTCTAAAACTTGAACACCATATAATGGAAGATGGAATGGAGAGCAACCTATTATGTTGTGGATAACTATTTGAGAGCACCAAGACTCTTTACCTTCCACTGTTTATTTTCCTAGGATCAAAATTCTTTTAGGTATTTTCTTTGTGATGTTCTTGAGAAAAATATAGAGCATTTCAGTTCTGATGTTCACATTTATGATATAATTAGAATTATTTGATGCTAAAATTGCAGGTAGTGGTCATTATTCAGACCTGACTTTGTGAATGCAGCACTTTGTGAAAGTAGTTGTAGCAGCTTGATTGAATGCAGTAGCCACTTAACTGAGTGAGGCAGCTGAGATAGTGAAGCCAAATGCTATTCCACAGCAACTTCCTGCCAATTTTCACCACCTTTCCAGGACAGGTATCACATATCCTTATATCCAGGTATAGGTGAAGAACACCAGTGAGCCAAATTTATAATAAATCACCGGGAAAACAATAAAGAACTCTAGAATATTCTACACTGACTGTTACCGAGATCCAATAACTGGACAGTAAACCAACCAGGGGGTACCCAGTTCTTTCCACAGATTAGGCCAGCAGAAGAGGCCCAATACTTAAGAACAGATGCAACTCTGAGGACCATGTATGATAACGTGGCACAGCCAGGGGATAGATATTTAGTTAAGAGACTAATTAATAGACCCATAATGTTGTAATTGTACTGTATTGTTGGTTGTATGTTATTACATACATTTACATACTTTATCTTCTCTTAGGGGTGTTCCATTTATCTGGATGGTCCCTGCCTTTTGTTTTGGAGAGAGGGTAAATAGGATGGTGCTGCACTTGTCAGTGTTTATGCTAACACACCATCTATTTGCCCATGCAACAAATGTATCTACAGCTCTTTGTAGCAATCTGATGGCCACTGATGCATGTTCATTTGTGCTTCATAGAACCAGGTCATTGGCGTACTTTGCCACTTTAATTCCATGTGGTAGATTAGCAATGAGATCATTGATGAAGATTAGAAATAGTGTGGGGGAACAAGACTCCGCCCTGGGGAACACCGTGACCCAGTAGTACTTTCTTGCTCTTGAGTCCGTCTATCTGTACTCGGGCTCTTCTGTTGTGCAAGTATGCTTTCACCCATTTGTACATTCTTCCATTTACTTTGCAGTTTCTCAGTTTATTCATCAGACCTTCTTTCCAGACTCTGTCAAAGGCTTTCTTCAAATCTATCCATGCCGAAAGCACCAGCTTCTTCTCTTAGAATGCATCCTCAATTTCTTGAGAGAGGTAGGTTGTCTGATCTTCCGTAGAGTAGTACTGCCTAAAGCCAGCCTGCTGTGGCACAAGGATGTTTTTACTTTCAATGTACCACTGCAGTCTGTGGTTGATGATGCGCTCCAGTGTTTTGCAGAGACAGCTGGTGAGGCTATTTGGTCTGTAGCTAGAGGCAATGGAATTATCTTTCCCTGATTTTAGGAGGGGTATCATGATTGCTTCTCTCCAGGCTTGTGGAACACTGCCTAAGGTCCAACTGTTATTGAAGATCTGCAACAGCTTTGCTTTGGCCTCTGTTCCTAGGTTCCTGATCATTTCATTGGAGATACCATCAGCTCCTGGTGACTTTCTCATTTTCAGTTTTGATATGGCTAGCTCCAGTTCGCTGATTGTGATGGGTGCCTCCAGAACCTCATGTACTATTTCCTTCTGTTCTGTATGTTGCCGTTTCTCTTGAATCTCTTGTTGTTTCTCTGGACTAATTTTGATATTGTTATCTTGTGCGAATGAGTCCGCAAAATGGTCAGCTGCTTGCTTTCTTGTTAAGATGTTTCCATCTTTATGTAGTGCAATTTTTGAGCTTCTTCCTGTGCCCTCATCGTTAAGTTGTTTTATTAGCTTCAACAATTTCCTTGTGTCTCTTTCAAAGTTCAGAGACTCTGTTTTTTCCTGCCAGCTTTTCCGTCTAGCCTGCAGCTTGGCCCTTTGAAATTTGGCTTTTGCATGCTGGAATTTATTGTGGTGCTCTTGGCTGGGTGTGGCCTCTGCTTGCTTTCTACATACTTCCACATCATTAAAAACACAAGAACCAGACTTGAGATATGCAGACCATATGATGTAAAAACACAAGAACTAGACTTGAGAGATGTGGACTGCACGATGTAAAAACACAAGAACCAGACTTGAGATATGCAGACCACATGATATAAAAACACAAGAACTAGACTTGAGAGATGAGGACCACATGATATAAAAACACAAGAGCTAGACTTGAGAGATGCGGACCACATGATATAAAAACACAGTAAAAGAGCCTGGCACACACCTTGAGGTGTGGTGGGCATATGGTGCTAGTCCTATATTGTTATAAACAAATGGAGAAGTAATGTGTGGCATGGCCCATATCACACAGACCACCTTTACTTCCATGGCTGTTTCCTGGTACCAAGTTTAGACTGGTTGACCTAGAAGCCCAGGTCATTTTTTTTTAAATCTGTCTTGATGGGATTCGAACATAACCACTGGCCCGGTTAGCCAGCATGCTAGCCACTGCACTGCCACTGCCCCAGGACCACACAATGAGGAGAAATAAAATTGTTTCCACTGACAAAAATGCCAGAAATCAAAATTCACATCATCACTGGACACAGGGAATATTCAAGAATAAAACATCAGTTTAAAAACTTAACTCATGGAAAAGTTAGTAATCAGGTTTTAAAATGCACTGCACGCAATGACAATCTTCACATGGTGGCAAAGTCAGTAATACTTCACAAATCACTTCAAACATGGACACAGTCAGTAACAAAATGTTAAAATTCACTTCAAACATTGACAAAGTCAGTAATACAATTTTAACTCATTACATCTTTAACATACACTTCACACATGGACAAAGTCAGTAACAACTTTCAAATTCAAACAAGGACAAAGTCAGTAATACATCTTGAAAACTCACTTCACACAAGCAACTAGGATTACTGCAGGTGAGTAAACATAACCAGAACTATTCTGAGACATACAATCAATACAACAAAGCATGCCTGAGCTGCCCTGCCCTACCAGCAACAAACAACAACAGCTGTACCTCAGAAAGCTTCGCAGACACATACTTGTCATCTGATAATAATAAAGGATTAGCAATACGACTGACACAGTTCTCTATATCTCATCATGTCTGACACAGATTTGAACATGTGCAACCTACTTCATCATGATATTTCATTTGTAGTGAACTGTATTTATTTGCAAAGGGGCAAGCCATAAGGCTTTACCTAACTATGAACGAGTAAAATTTGAAAGTTGAAACTAGGCCAATTCAAAGCTCATCATAGTTGTAATAAATGTGTGAAGTATGCATTTATTTCTTCATGTGTTCTCTTGTTGTGGTGCATGACACAACGTACCCTATTTATCAGAAAAGAAGCTCCAAAACTTTGTCAAAACAATGGAGAAGTCACAGGCCAGGGCTGACAAAATTCCCAATTTTACAGGGAAAAACATCAACAGAAATACACAGGGAGATGGATCCAGTGTTTCATTACTCCTACCCCTCACATGCTTTGGTAAAAAAATGTGTAAGTCTAAGTGTGGCCACTTGCTGATCTGCCAACACGTGGGAGACTCTCCTCAGGATGCAACAAAGAAAATGCAGCAAGAATAAAGACAATCATTGACCAGGACCACACAACGTCAATTGTAGAGATACCTAGTGCAATAAAACAATCAACGAACAGTCAATATAATTTTACACAACTGACATAACACGAGAAAAGTGTCTGCAGATGGTTGCTCAAACAGTGCCAGTCAGAAAATATGACCATGACAACAGTAGATGAGACTTGTGTTCACCATTATAATCCCCTATTTCTCCCCAAGACCTGTCAAGTGGAGAGCACATAAATTTGCATGAAACGTGATGTCCCAAAGTTTTTTGGGATGCCAGAGATATCCTATTGAATGATTATCTGTCTTGTGGCAACAGTTAAAGGACAATACCATGTAGATAACCTTATGAAACTAAACAAGGATGTGACCAAAAAATATGAGGGATAGTACACATTCAAAATCTTCCTTTGTTTCAAGACAACTCGCCCTCTCACAAAGCAGTGATTTTTATATTTGATCTCAATGAGAAATTTTTTTCTGTTCCCAAATTTTTAAAAAAAACAGTCCAAGGACATCATTGTGACAGTGTGAAGAAGTCATACAGAAATGCTATAACTGGTTTAGTTAATAAATAAGGGGTTCTTTCTCAAGGTCAAGTAGAGATGACATATGTCAATAAAACTGGATATATCAAAAGGAATAAACACTATACACAATCTCATTTCTCTATGACATTTGATTCTAAGGATAAAGATGTATGATCAGTCCTCTTAAATCCACAAAAAAATTGTGGGCTTGCCCTTTAGCAATCCATATGTTTTTATTATGTAACAAGTTCTCTGCACAACATCGCTCTCATCAGAACCCCTTGAACAGATTCTCAATCACCTGCCAGTTCCTCAGCCTCATGCATGTTCATGGCCAGGGTGTCTGTAACAGCCTTGTGTCCACCATCATGTTGATCAACCCCTGCTTTTTTCCAGAAACCCTGTTTTCCATTCGCTGTTTTTTTTTTTAAGCCACTGTGCTACTAATGTGGCCAAACTATTTCAGTATCCCAGACATGATGATGTGGTGATGGTAGTTAAATATATCACCAAGACACATTTCATCAACAAGTGGCCTGTGAGCTGACAGAGATTATGGTTTGTGATGGGAAAGAAACATGATTTGAGAGAAGAAAACAAGAGTTAGTGAAGATAAAGACACTGGGATTAAAAAGACAGTTTGTGCACAGAAAGAAAGTTTGAGGAGAGCAACAACAAACAAAAATAAACAACACATGGAAAGAATGAAACAGCATATGAAAAGAAACAGTATGTGAAAAGAAAAAGCCATATGTAGAGAGTAGATAGATGTTTTGCATATCCTTTACAGGACATCGCTGTCAACATCAGCATCTTTCAGCTGTATGTTGATTTCTTGGCAAGATTACGCTCAGTAGTTTGCCATTGCTTTCTGAGCGGCCGGCTCAGTTATCCCACAAGTCACCAGCGGGGGTCGAACCGCTCCCAGCTCTCGCCCTGCTACGAGACTCTGCGTGATAAACGGGATTACGGATAAAGTGTTGTAGCCCCTCGGCCAGAGAGACCGGCATATGTAGAGAGTATGAAATAGTAAATGGTAAGACAGAAATAGAATGTCAAGTGTAAGAAAGTGTATACACAGAAAGATAGAATTAGCGAGTGCAAAACACAGGGTGTGGAAACAAAAGAAGCAATTTGTGGACAGAAAGAAGCCAGACTACAAAATACTCACTCTGCAGCAGACAAGTGGTATCTGAAGAAGTCATTCCCAACCAGCTTGATGACCTTCTCTGGAGTAATAAGCAGTAGATTGACCCCTGACCCTGCATACAGAAACATGGCTATAAGGAACTGTACATAACAGGACCAACTCAAAGTAATCCAATGACAGATGGGTACACTTATCTGTTACACTACTCAACACATTATATTATTAGGCAGCAAGAGAAGTAGAACATGTTCTAACACTTGACAGAGAGAGAAATAGAACATATTCACATATTCTAACACTTGACAGAGAGAGAAATAGAACATATCCTAACACTTGACAGAGACAGAAGGTTTATGAGAGCCTGGGATCATGGCAAGGAAAGACAACCAATGAAAAGGAGCTGCCTGGAGGAGAAGTATGTTGCCCTGACAGGAAAGAAAGAAAGAAAGAAGAAGTAGAAGAGAAACAAGAAATGTTAAGTCTGACTGATGAAGTTAGCCATGACTGCTTCTGTGGTACGAATGTAAGTCAGATAAAATAACTTTAGAATCCCTGGATATGAAAACATAACTCAGATTCAGTGCAAACAGCAGAGAAAGCTTTACCACACGTTGTGTGTTTGAGACAGCACTACCTCACATTGTGTGTTTGAGACCGCAGTACCTCACACTGTCTGTTTGAGACAGCAGTACCTCACATCGTCTGTTTGAGACATCAGTATCTCACATTGTCTGTTTGAGACAGCAGTACCTCACCCTGTGTGCTGTGTGTTTGAGACAGCAGTACCTTACACTGTGTGTTTGAGACAGCAGTACCTCACTTTGAGTGAAGAGCTCAAGTTACAGCTAAAGATTTGTATGGTTATGTAGCACTTGCCACATACAGTCTCATTTTTTTATCTAACAGGAAGTATCCCATACTTGTTTGACCTAAAACATGTATTATCATTGTTTGATGCATTGTAGTGACGTCCCAGATTCTGAAGTTGCTTTCATCTTGTGCTTGTCATGTCTGGCAGCTTCCATGACCTATCTTTTACACATCTGCGGAGGGAGGATTGCTCATGACCATTTGCTGTTAAGTGCAGATGCAAGATGGAGTTTCAATGTTGAGCCTAATGAGATGCCTGGACTGTGATGAGTTTGTGGGATATACACTTGATAAAATCTATCCTTTTCAACTGTGGTTCTCTACTACTCTATAACCATAGATTCTTGGATTGTGGACACACAGTGGTAAGTGATTGGATGACACAGGTCCAAAACTGCACATCCAACAAACACATCATGACAGCAATCTAAACAACAAAGACATACGGCAATTAAACAAACACTGTCTTGTGATTCTACAGATGTTATGATAAAATAACCAGAAATTACCTCTGTACATGCCAAGGAATCCCTCATTACGAAATGTCTGGACAGCACAGTCTGGTCTGAAGAACAGCAGAACAGAAATGAGTGTCATTGTTCAGTTTTCTTATACCAAACCTAAACATATCTTTACCTCCAAGAGGCAAGCCCTGACAGAATACACAATGTCCAAGTGCCCTCATGCATTAATCAATCAATCAATCAATCAATCAATCAATCAACCTCTCTCTCTCTCGCTCTCTTTCTTCCCCCATCTTTTCTGTAAGTGATGAGCCCTTTCACATGCCTTGATGTGTCTCCAGCCTCTTGTACTAATCCCATAAATGTATGGCCCACTTGGCACTTGGGGGTGAATAGCTGCCTTTACTTCCCAGAGCATTTCCTGGGAGCCTATGAGTTTAAATAAAAGAGCACCTACATAACAACATATGAGCCAAACTAGCATAGTGGCTAGAGTATTCACCTACAACCTGATGGTCCAGGGTTCAAATTTTCCACCTATATGTGACCAGACGGCTCTGGGGTCAATCCAGCCTCATGAACAGGTACCAGATAATTGACTGGGACGCCAGGTGGACAGCATGACATGAGTGACATCATCAATTGTGTGAAGTTTGGTCAAGCAAATATGGAATGAACGAACGAACGAACAAACAAACGAATGAACAAACTTTATTTTCAAAGGGTTAAAAATTGGGCACGCAGGCCTGTCTGACATTCTGTCCCTTCTTCTCTATTTCCTCTCATACATTATTTCATTCAACATCACTTATAAGCTAATCTTAGACAACAAAAGAACAATAAGCAGTAAAATGCATGAAAAATAATCAATAATACATGACTCACTGAGGCAATGTTTAACATGGGCATTATAAATACCTAAGGAAGGTGTAACGTACCATACATATGGGAATGTTTATTGGCTAGTTGTCATTTGAGATAATTTTCCATTATTATTTTTTTTTTCAAGGGGGACATGTAGTCTGTACTGAGGTAGTGTTCAAACAGGTTGCGACTGTATGTATAATGATTGGTGGTGTCTTTGATTTCTTGTGGAAGATTGTTCCGCAACTGAGCGGCAGAGTATGCTAAGCTTGTTTTATATAAACCTATCCTAGGTTTAGGGACATGAAGTATATTTAGTTGGAGCATTTTGAAATAGGATTTTGTGAATTAGTTTAGCCTTATTAAAAAGTAGGCATTTGTGGAGTGGCAGTAACTGAAGATGTTCATGTAGGTTAGAATTGTCGGTAAACTTTTCACCATTAATTATATGCACTGCCCTTTTCTGGAATGAATAAAGGTGTTTTGTTATTGATTTGGAGCATCCATCCCAGATTGTGGAGCAATAATCAGTATGTGTTTGTATGTGGGAAGTATAGAATATCTTTCTTGTGTTTTCATCAAGGACATTTTTAATTTTGGCAAGTTGGTATCTTTTTTGGCTATTTGTGTAACGAGAGCATGAACATGGGAATTAAAGGTTAGATTTTTATCAATGATAAGACCCAGTGCTTTGTGCTCGGTTACACTTTCTACAGGCATGGTACCAATTTGCAGCTGAAGAGTTTAGAGTGTGAAGTCTTTGCCTGGTTGCTATTAACATAGATTTTGTTTTAGAAATGTTAATTTGCATGCGGTTTGCATGACTCTTGTTAACTATACTATGTATTTCCTGTTGCAAGGATGATTCTAGCACATTACAATCAATAGCGTTTGTATATATTGTGGTGCAGACGTCTGCAAATAGATCGCAGGACGACAACAGATGTAAGGTGGATGTAGCACCATGTGCCCACCACGACCTGCCACGATCCCTTGGACAGGGTGGCCTTGACCTTGTTTCTGCCTCAGGAAAGAGTGTGCAGATGAAAATGCCATGTGACCCTAGAGGTGATACATCAGCAAAGTCAGGCAGCAAACTATGGGGGATGATCTGTGGTATGTCATCCAAGTGTAGTTGTTCATCAACTAACATCTTCTTAAATGTATCAAAATTACAATCCCTTCCAAATAAAGCTGGTTTGTAATACTGTGTCAATGTCAACAATCTGTGTGGTTTCATGATCATCAACCACACCAACAAATTCACATCAACACCACCATTAATGGACAAAGCAGACATAAACACTGTTACATATCTCAGTGTCAGTCATGATTTCAATGACATACGTGAGGAATGTTTCATCCCGTATAGATTGGCCTCTTTCTGCCATCTGCCAAGAGTGCCACACAGAATTTGGTCTCTGAAAATATTGCACTTGAACTAAATGACAGTGTGGAAATTAATCCAAAGCCCCAGTGATCTCAGGCAAGTGTCCCAAACACCTCGCCAACGAGGCCCCCCAAGCTTACACTGATTATAGTCATGTAGTCATCAATAAATGTAAACTGAAGTGAAAAGATTGGAGCATCCACAGGCAAGCGCAATGTGCATTGATAATAGTCTGTATAAATAAATATAAACTGAGCTGAAGAGAAACATATGGTATCAGGCTGTTAGCATGCCCTACGACCACAAACACAAGGAGGACTTGCACACATGTACTTACAAACTTTTGTACAACAGCTGCCCACACAGGGAGGACTTCACACATGTACTTACAAAATTTTGTACAACAGCTGCCCACACAGGGAGGACTTCACACGTGTACTTACAAACTTTTGTACAACAGTTGTCCCTGAGGTCCTGGCTGCTGATTCTGGAGTCTGGTTTTAACCAGATCTATTGGGAACACACAGGTCACACCAACTATCCCAGCTATACTGCCATTGATGATGCGAGGTAGCAGGCTGGGCAGGACATATAATATATACTTAAGTTTCTTGTTATAGTAACAGCAGATCAAGGTGAACACCTCAAAGCATGCAGAAAACAATTTACAAAATGGAAACAAATGTTTAACTTAAACATTATCTATTTTGATCAACTTATCACAAGTTGATTAATTTCTCCTTAATTGATGATTGTCCAACATTGCTTTAAGCATTCTACGCCATATATCATCAGATACTTTCAATCCTCTTAAATAAAGATACAAGTGTTTACAAAACCTCTCTGACATTATCCAGGAACCACTAGGCCTAGTCAGTGACAAGACTGGCTGAACACAAACAATTCTCTGGTATCAGAAGTGAATATGTGGCACAGCTGATCGTTGCCTCTAGTGTACTAGTTTATACAAACTTTGAAAACAGTGTGTACAGACATAACTACAAACTGAAAACACTCCGGCAGTGTGTACAAAACACACACCCTCCCTCCCCTCCATCTGCACACCAGAAATTCACGAAGCCCTATGGTCATGCAGACTGCACGTTGGAGTGTACAACCAAAGAAAGATACAGAAAGTGCTGGAGATGCACTGTCGTCAATCTTCATTGTGGAGATGGCATCATCATTAGCCTCATCACTGGTCAATTGATCTGTCAGAGTAAAATGACTGGAATGTTCTGGAAATGTATCTTACTTTAGGTTGATTTCATTGTGACTGAATCAGTCTGACAAATTCAAATGTTTTTGTTATGAACTGTAACCTCTTCTTCGTTCACATTCAGTCGTCAACATGAATATATCCAAAGAGAGCAGCAGTCCACTTGAGCTTGTTGTCATCTCCATAGAGTTTATCAGTGCATAGTGACTTACTTGTTGGTATCTCCATAGAGTTTATCAGTGAATGGTGACTCACTTGTTGTCATCTCCATAGAGTTTATCAGTGCATAGTGACTTACTTGTTGGTATCTCCATAGAGTTTATCAGTGCATAGTGACTTACTTACTTGTCATCTCCATAGAGTTTATCAGTGCATAGTGACTTACTTGTTGACATCTTCATCGAGTTTATCAGACATCACAGATTGTGAGAATTGTATGGATTTTTTCGCCCTGACCATGCAGGAGTGCGGGGAAATGAACAGGCTGGTAGGCTAGCAGGGAATGCACCTCTTGGTGGTAGGCTACCTATGGACAAGGGAGAGGTGGTCAAGCACCTATGGGGCCAGATGGAGAAGGCAGGGGAACAGATTGAGAACCTGTATGTGGAAAGAATGATATTGCGGGGGATCGGCAGGGGTTCTGGAAGAATATCAAAACTGAGAAGGAAGACCAGGAGAACTTTAAATCAGATAACGGTGGGAACGATTAGTAGTATGACTCTTTGCTGGCTGTTGAACAAGGGGACAGGGCGCATGTGTGAATGTCATGAGTGCAGTGATGTCGGTTCTTAGCTCAACTCAACTTATCAGTGCATAGTGACTTACTTGGTGCAGCATTAATTAAACACAGATTTCAGTTATTATGATTATGTTGAAGAATCAACATCACTGTACATAGAACAATTCCTCAAACATTCAGTGTTTCCTATCGGAAATGGAAGAGTGTCGTTGCTGCACACAGGTCAGCACACTGGAGCTGCCCTCAGCTGTGGTCACTGTGACTAGTTCCATATTCCATTCTCCACTCCTGCAGCTGTCATCCAGGAGTGCTGTGAAGAGAAGTGCATGTCACTGTGACTAGTTCCATATTCCATTCTCCACTCCTGCAGCTGTGATCCAGGAGTGCTGTGAAGAGAAGTGCATGTCACTGTGCACTATGCTGTAATTTATTGCCTGAAGTCGATCATTGTGTTCCACCCTAAATGTCCCAATGATTGGTGCTTCCTGTATGGCTGAAACAAAAGATCTATACAAGTTCCCAGTTTTGAGACCTCAAAAAATGGCATCCCCTGATGCCACAATTATCCATTCTGAACATGGACTGAGTGTTAGTCACAATGAACAGTGTCAGCCTCAATCTCCATTCTCATTCATTCATTCCTTCATTCAGTAGCATGTCCTTTGCAGAACCTCGCTCCCATTACAACCTTCCAGAAAACCTCTCGATCATAAGCAAGATGTCCCACGTCTGATACACCCATCTGGAGATATTCTCATACTGAAGGTAGTTACATGAAATGTTCCATTAAGCTCTGGGATAAATCCCTTTATGACTTTAGCTGAGAAACCTCATCCAGATTTCTGGCCAGTGTAGCCTAGTGCCCCATCATCCCCAGCACAGAATTTATCACATGTTTAAGAGTGACAATAGATATCAATGAACATTAATTCAATTCAATTCAACTTTATTTTAAAAGGGTTACAAATTGGGAATGCAGGCCCATCTTACATTTGGCCCTTCCAATCACTCATCTTTCATACATCAATAGTGCATGATACATTCACATAGGAAAATACATTGTCAAATGAATGTAAACATAAACAATGCATATTACAATGTTATGAGACACATCCCTCACCCACCCATACACACACACCATCCATCCACACACATCCCTCACCCCCACCCAGCCATATACATCTACCACCCACCCACACACACCCCCACCAACCCACCCTTCCCTATTAACACACCCCCCCCCCTTCCCACACCCATCCCCCTGCCCACACACACACACACTTCCAACCATCCAGCCAAACACTCATCCCCCAACCACACATCCCTGCACAACCCCCCCCCCCCCCCCCCCCCCCCCCCCCCCCCAACCAATCATTAAGGTACAATCTTCTGACTGCCTACACAACTAATGTCCTTCTTGCATAATTACTTACGAGAAGTTGTGGTCCACAGTCATGTTTCTCTCAGCCTGTGCAGAGGTGAACAAAAGACGACAGGTCTAAGTCTAGCGACTTCTGCTGGTGGACACAGAGAGAATGAGCCACTTTCGTTTGGTGTAATGCTTAGACCACAGAGAGCTAGCTCAGCCAGCCAATTTGGATCACAATCTGCAACCACAGAGAACTAGCTCAACAGCTAACTTGGATCACAATCTGAAATATGAACAAATATATGTGAACTTCAGTCAACACATCCAGCAAATGTATATCGTATATACAAGACCTCATTCGACCACAGATGGATGCATGCACATATTGATGTGATGAGATCAGCACCATAAATAAGCTGACTGTCATTCCTGTTCTCTCAGGTGTTGAGGTCATGAGAGAGCTTTTCAAACAACCTTGCTTTCCTTCTTGGCAGCTGACCATACTGGCCATGGTCTCTTTATACCTGCTTACCAGCGGGAACTGGAGATCATAACCGACTACCAACAACCAATAGATGAGCAGGTTCTACAAGAAACACATGAGAAATGTAAATTGATTACAGAGATTAGACATAGCCAAAAACGTTTGGGTACATTTTTTATCCGCATATCCTTTACAGGACGTCGCTGTCAACATCAGCATCTTTCAGCCGATTGTTGATTTCTTAGGTAAAATTACGCTGAGTAGTTTGCCATCGCTTTCTAAGTGACCGGCTCACATACCCCAAAAGTTAACAACGCGGAGAGAACCGCAACCGATTCTCACGCATGTCACGTTACTCATGAGAGTATACGGGATTACGGAGAAAGTCGTGTAACCCCTAGACCAGGGAGACCAGCTTGTGTACATTATGGAGTGAAATATACAAACTTAATGTCAGCTGGTCTTGAGCCTGAGGAATTAAGGCCACCTGGATAGTGCAATCACCACGAACTGTACAGGTTAGAGTTTTCTTTTTGCCCCCGACAGAAAAAACCCCACACCTTATCGAGGATTTAACCCGGGTCTCTCGAAGGAGAATATAGGTACAGTTAGCATAAACATTCTTGTTTAAGCACAATTAGCATACACATCCTTGTACAGATACAATTAGCATACACATCCTTGAACAGGTACAATTAGCTTATGTACCCTTCTATTAGCACAATTAGCATATACATCCTTGTACAGGTACAATTAACTTACATACCCTTCTATTGGCACAATAAGCATACATACCCTTCTATTGGCACAATAAGCACACATACCCTTCTATTGGCACAATAAGCATATATACCCTTCTATTGGCACAATAAGCACACATACCCTTCTATTGGCACAATAAGCACACATACCCTTCTATTGGCACAATAAGCACACATACCCTTCTATTGGCACAATAAGCATACATACCCTTCTATTGGCACAATAAGCACACATACCCTTCTATTGGCACAATAAGCATACATACCCTTCTATTGGCACAATAAGCACACATACCCTTATATTGGCACAATAAGCATACATACCCTTCTATTGGCACAATAAGCACACATACCCTTGTACAGGTACAATTAGCTTACATACCCTTCTATTGGCACACTAAGCACACATACCATTGTACAGGCACAATTAGCTTACATACCCTTCTATTGACACAATAAGCACACATACCCTTGTACAGGTACAATTAGCTTACATACACTTCTATTGGCACAATAAGCACACATACCATTGTACAGGCACAATTAGCTTACACATCCTTGTACAGGTACAGTTAGTATACATACCCTGTATCATGATACTATACCATACATACCCTTGTACAGTCATAATAAGTATACATACCCTTATATCTGCAAAGTTAGCATACATACCCTCATACTGGCACAAATAGCATACATACCCTTGTAATGAGACAATTAAAATACAAGACCTTGTAATGGGACAATTAGCAAATGTACCCTTGTAATGGTACAATCATCACACATACATTGCTACAGGAACAATTAGCATACAAGCCCTTGTAATGGAACAATTAGCATACCATCCATCCATCATGTGCCATGCCGATAAGTGTGGGCAGTCTTGTTTTGCCATCTCAATCGATCACCAGAGTTGTGGATCAGTTCCATGTTCCTGTCTCGACCATGCCATGTGGCCAAACAATCCAGGTATTTATTTCTCGGTCCTCCCCTTGGTCTCTTCCCTTCGATCTTGCCAGTTGTTACCAAGTTCTCCAATTCATTTCTTTTCATAACATGAACCAAAAAATGTTGACTGTCTACATCTAATGACTCTAATCAGTTTACGATCTTCATTTGTTTCTTGAAGGACTTGTTCATTGGTTTTTTTGTCTGTCCATGGTATTCTTTGCATTTTCCTCAGAAGCCACATTTCCACAGTCACCAGATGTTTTTCATCTGGTCTGTTCATTGTCCACGTTTCACATCCATACAAAAGTACAGGTTCTATGTAGCACTTCAACACTCTTTTTCTCATTTCAATTGATATCTTTTTATTGGTCAGTATGTTTTTCATCTTGCAAAAGGCTACCTTCGCAATGGCAATTCTTGTTCTAATCTCTTCAAGGCATCTCCCATCAGATGTTATGACTTTTCCAAGATAATTGTACTGATTCACTTGTTTAAGCATATGCCCATTAACTTGTATATTACACTGTGGTATTTCCTTCTTCCCAGCGACGACCTGCCACATAGCGTCTAGACAGAATGACAGTCATTGGAAAAGGCGGTAGAAAATCATATAGGGAAAACCCCACAAGAGACTGTCGGTAAACAACACAAACGTCACGGTGACGTCAGAGAACATCAACAGAGGACTAATGGAGGTTGAAATGGCAAAGACGTGAAACAGTAAATGTTCGAGAAAGTGGCATGGTTCACAGTTGTTTGGCTTGATATCAGAAGATGGATGATACGGACAGATAAAGTAATGAAGCATTGATGATGTCGCAGAATATCGCTGTCGACTGAAAACCCTGAGGGCAGAGATAACCTAGACAGACTGATCGAACAGCGTCACAAACGATGGGCAGATGGGCAGAACAATAGTTGAAGGATGAGTGAACCCAATGACTAAGATTGAAATAGTTGGTACAATATGTTACTTAGATATTCAGTATAAAACTTTATCGCCGGCTTGGCAGCACAAGCTCCTTAAGGTTGAATGTCAATATTGCTACCATAACCTGTGTCAGCTGTGAAAATAAAAGCAGCGATGATTTCGAATTCTCGGTCAAGAGTTGGCTTTATCATTGGTTGACAGTTCCGGCTCCAATTTGTTTGTAATTGACTTACCGTTGATTCTTGTATGTTAACCTTGAGTGGTCTGAATCACTGGTCATAGCTAGACCATAATCTGTGTCTTCTTACAATTCAATTCTAACCCTAGTTTTTCACTGTGTGCAACAACTGCATCTACTAAATGTTGCAGGTCCTGTTCATTGTCTGCAATCAAGACTGTATCATCTGCATATCTAATGTTATTGATGTATCGTTCCCCCCAATGTTGATTCCTTCCATATTTTCTATATTTCTGAATATATTTTTTACTGTACAGGGAAAAAAGATCTGAAGACATTACACATTCCTGTCTTACACCTCTCATAATAAGCTGATATTGACCTACTTCATTATCAATTCTTATGGCAGCTTGTTGTTTCCAACATATGTTTTTTACAAGTCTAAGGTCTTTTCCTTCAATGTGTAGATCTTCAAGCTTCCTTATCATGTCGACATGTCTCATTTTATCGAAAGTCTTTGTGTAGTCAATAAAGCAAAAGGTGTAGATCTTTGTTTACTTCTATAGAACGTTCAATTACTGTTCTCAGTATATACACAGCATTTACTGTACCCTTGCCTTCTACAAACCCACATTGTTGTTCTCCTATTTCAGGTTGTATTTGCATTCCTAACTCTTTGCATGATAATTATTAGCAAAAGCTTTGTGATATAACTCATTATGCTAATTGTACTATGTTGATCACATTCAAAGGCTCCTGATTTCTTTGGGATTGCAATAAATACAGAATTACATAATTCATGAGGTATATCTCCAGTATCTTGCAGATGATATTCTTGCAGATGATATTCTTGCATATAGGCAGGGGAGAGATAGGGAGCGAACAGCCCAGGAGTTACAGGCGACAGTAGATAAAGTGACTGACTGGTGCACAGAAATGAGTGCTGTCATCCACCCGGAAAAGGCAGCTGTTTTGTGGTGCTCTCTGGACAACAGGATTGTGAGAGCTGATGTCCCAAGCCTCACGATAGATGGTAGAAATGTCAGCAGAGAGAACAAACTGAAGTATCTGGGGATCACATTTGGCAGGAGCCTATCCTTCAAGGACCATGTGGAGACGGTTGTGACAAGATCTCAAAAGGGACTCAGTGCACTTAAAACTATGGCTGCAATGGACACAGAGCAGAGAATGCTTTTCACACTATACCAGCACCTGATCCTCTCAGTAATTGATTATGGATTAGGACTGCTCACTGTCTCAGAGAGTCAGCTGGTGAAGTTAGAGCGCATACAGAATGAAGCTATACGGGTCATTCTTGGATGCACTAGAGACACCCCAGTAGTGTGTATGCGTTACATCCTTGGTCTGCCGACTGTTGCTGGAAGGCTCCAGGTGATGCAGGCGAAGGCATACCTCAGAGTAGCTGCAGAGACCACCCACTGCATGAGGTGCTGGATGCAGTTAAGAGTCAGCGACTGATAAGAGGGAAATCATGGATGGCTCAGGCGGAGGATACGATCAGACAGGTGTGCCCCTTGGAGAACATTAGGCATGGAGAGGAGTGGGTCAGAGTGCCAGCGGAGCAGTCAGACTTGTGCAGAGTTATAATCACATTAAGCCGGGAGTGCATGGAATGGCCAGCAGGGGCCACGGAAGTGGAAATCCAACAACTAATTCAGGACAATGCTCACTCGGGTGATGTGATTACCTACACAGATGGTTCAGTGTCAAGAGGTGAGAGAAGTGGCTGGGGGTTCATAGCCAAAGCTAATGGTCGACGTTTGGTGCAGGAGAACCTGGCATATGATACCACAACATCCAGCTTAAGAATTGAGGTGGAGGCAGTCACTGTGGCTCTCCGCTGAATGGAGAATACGACACACACACACACACATCATGATTGTAACTGACTCAGAAAGCATGCTGACGAGGGTGAGGATGGGCAGGATTCGTGCGGGTGACAAGCATCGCCTGGATCTTTTCTCCGGGGCATGCTGGTGTGCTGGGAAATGAACAGGTGGACAGATTGGCTGGTTCTGCAGAACTAGGTGGAGTACTGATACATGACAAGGCAGGCATGGTTGCGGCCTTGTGGGAGCACCTGTACACCTCGGAGGAGCAAATGGATTACCATGGTCTGGCAAGAATGAGACAGCAAGGAGTGACGAGGGGATCTGGCCGACGCTCGGCGCTCAGAGGAAAGGCGAGATGGACATATAATCAGATTGCTACTGGTACTATTGGTATTGGAACTCTTCGCTGGCTGCTGAGGATGGGGACGGAGCACTTATGGGAATGCCCCGAATGCTGTGATGTCGATTCCTAAATCAATCAATCAATCTCCAGTATCATATATTGTATTCAGCAGTCTGGTAACTTTATCTATTCCATAGCCTTCTAAAGCATTAATCATTTCTGTTGTAATGCTGTCTGAACCTGGGGTCTTGCCAGTTTTCATATGGTTAAGAGCATACTGAACCTCCATCTTTAAAATTGATGGTCTTCATTATTATTTTGAATATCATACTGTTCTTCTCTGTTATCATCATAAAGGTTTTTCACATAATCTGACCATACATGTAAAATCTGATCTTTTTCTATTATGATTTTTCCATCTTTTGTCTGTAGGCAGCCTACTGATGTACGTGTTCTTTTTAGCATACAAACCCTTGTAAAGGGACAATCAGCAAAATACCCATGTATTGGCACAACTAGCTCACTTACACTTGTAATGATACATTTAGCATACATACCTTTGTAAAGGAACAATTAGCTTACAGACATTTTAACAGGAACAATCAGCACACATACCTGTGGGTAACTCCTGATGAACACGGGACAGCTGTTAGTATGAAGAGGGCACTGCTGATGTCAATTCTGTGAATAAACAAAACGTGACATACAACTGAACATCCACACTTCTAACACAATCCTGGAAATCTCAGCACAGCGCACAAACCTCAGAGCACTTTCAGTGATCCAAATGTTTTTATGCCAGAATCACATATCATTCTTTGGATATTTTTTATAGTTCTGACATTTTCCATGTATTGCCTAGTCTGGTAAATGTGCAACTGGCGAGAGCTGCCAGCAACCTCTGAGTGTTTTCACCATTGTCCTCTGAGTGTTTTCACCCTTGTCCAAGAAGACTGGGTGTCCAATTCACTAATACAGGATCTGGGAAAGGGGTGTATTCCACCCTTTCCTTATTGTATAAACAGAACTACACAGTTTCAACAGAAAACTGAACCAGGCCTGAAAGAGCCAGAGGTGGACATCTTTACCTTCAGGCCACACCAACCCGAACAATGAGTGCATGTGTTCTCTGATTTCAGAAGCTCTTCTTCATGTTGTATCTGTTCCAACAATATCTCCTGTTGCCCTTGCTCTTCTCCTCTCCCTAAGGAATGCTGGCCCTTAACCAACTTACACCCAAGTCTTCCAAGTCTTGTCCATGACTGGCTGAATGTTGCAGCTGATGTGCTCTAGGGGACGAGGAAGTCAGTCTCACACCAACCCTCCTCAGTCGACCCTTATGACACATTAGCAGGTTGTAGTGTTACTATTCTTGGCTTCTCTTATGTGCCCTGGTATCACAAGGGCGACCTTGTTGCTCTAGGCACCAGAAAATAAACAGGCATTGCAGTGAAAAAGACTATAAATGCACAATTCCACTTCTTCCTTTTCTTCTTTCGAGGGAAGTGTGTCACATATAGGTATCCACCTCAAAGGTCAGTGTGTCACATATAGTTATCCACCTCAAAGGTCAGTGTGTCACATATAGTTATCCACCTCAAAGGTCAGTGTGTCACATATAGTTATCCACCTCAAAGGTCAGTGTGTCACATATAGTTATCCACCTCAAAGGTCAGTGTGTCACATATAGTTATCCACCTCAAAGGTCAGTGTGTCACATATAGTTATCCACCTCAAAGGTCAGTGTGTCACATATAGTTATCCACCTCAAAGGTCAGTGTGTCACATATAGTTATCCACCTCAAAGGTCAGTGTGTCACATATAGTTATCCACCTCAAAGGTCAGTGTGTCACATATAGTTATCCACCTCAAAGGTCAGTGTGTCACATATAGTTATCCACCTCAAAGGTCAGTGTGTCACATATAGCAATCCACCTCAAAGGTCAGTGTGACAGACTTCTCCAGGCATTTGTGTCAGGTTTGTCTCCTCTAGGCAGATTCCACCCAAGGTAACAGATTCTATTTACAGTGGCTTGGTTAACTTTTCCTAACATTTTTGACATGGCAGCGCCATTACAGCCTACTTCTTGCAATGACTAACTGTCGTGGGCTGTTGAACGTGCACAGCTTATTCACAGAGCCTCCTATTTTCATCTTGGTCTGAGAATGTGAGGTATCTGACCTCACTACCCTAGAGCTCATGGGGATATGTGATACCATCCGACAGCAGTGCTTCCTGGAAACATGCCCAGCCCTGTGCAGGGATCAAAACTTCGTACCTTGTGAGACTGAGGCGGGACACCTCAACCTCTCATCCACAGATTCCCTCCTTCCAACGATATCGATATCGAGTGTACCTGCTGTGTTGATCACCCTGTAGTAGACAGGGGTGGGGGGGGGTGTGATTGGATCAACCATGGTGGCATTCTTTTGTGCAGTAAAGATGATCCGCTGCAAATCAAATAGCCATATACAATTTGGAGAAAGAGGGTGGGGGGGATCTATAGACCAGAACATGATAGCATAAAAGAGCTTGGCAGAAATGCAGGAACCAAAATCTTCAGACTCAGAATCAGACATTTTGGAGTCGGCACAGCTCTAGCGAATAGACCGATGTTTTGCAGACATGGAGCACTCAGGCAAACCCCAGAGCATGCCATACAAGAATGTCTTGACTTGGCAGCACTGAGGGAGGAAATCTGGCCAGTTGGAAGGACCCTGTAAAACAAACTCTGGGCAAGCAGTGAAGATCTCAAGTGGACTGTCCTGTTTGTGACCCATGCTGGAATAGATGCATAGCAAATTGTGTTCAACACCCTGTGGTAATTCCTTTATTGAGCAGTCAAAAAATGCTGGCGTTGACTGTTTCGTCCTGGAAAGGACATGCAACTAACTAACTACTAACGTCTGTGGTCCCAAGAAAAAAATCTATGCTTCATAATACAAATAATGGAGGAAACAAACTTGGGCTGATGGAGCTCATAAACCCTGGAAAGAAATTCATCTACGCGAAGGACACTGGGAATGTCAAACCACCACTGCCTTGTGGAAGTTCTTGTCAGAACAAAGGCTAGAGCAATAAATACAGCCCGACAGGAAACGTGGACAGGCAGAGCCCACAAGCCCGGGAAGGCATCTGCCTAAGGGAGAAGAAATCCAGAAAAGTAACCTCAACTGTCAGGGTCGGAAGATGTTGGCCCAAATGGCATGGGATTAGAAAGCGGACATCTACGCACTACAATGAATGCTATACACAACGCTTAGCAAATGTCGATCGCAGAAAAAGAAGAAACAACAGGCAATTGTCGCCAGAAGTATCCGCGTCATAAATGGCAGAGTGGAGAAGGCTGGGGAACAGATTGAGAACCCGTATGTGGAAAGAATGAGATTGCGGGGGATCGGCAGGGGTTCTTGAAGAATCTCAAAACTAAAGAGGGAAGACCTCACCATTGGCACCTTGCCGTCTTGACAGACGATAGTTTGTGCTTTAAAAAGGCATAATAACTTTTACCTATGCGGTAGCGAATGTGACTGATAAGGCCAATTCGCACTGTAAATGTCCGTTCACAGTCGGTGCATGTGAACACGTGGTCATTTCCACCATCAAGAGGGAAGACCAGGAGAACTTTAAATCAGATAGCGGTGGGAACGATTAGTAGTATGATTCTTCGCTGGCTGTTGAACGAGGGGACGGAGCACGTATGGGAATGTCCTGAGTGCAGGGATGTTGGTTCTTAACTCAACTCAACTGGCAGAGTGATCTGTGTGCGGTCTTGCATTAAGCCCTTGGGTAAGGCAACAAGGCTGTTACACACTACACAGCCTGTTTGTTACACTCGTCCGACGTCGGGCCTTGTGCTGAATGACATTCTATCCACGCACGTCAGACGACGCGTGTATGGAAATAAGACTGCGCGATGCATTAATCTTAATACCTCGAACTGAATCAGTCTTTACTCATATATTCCTCAAGTAGAGAGAGAGAGAGAGAGAGAGAGAGAGAGAGAGAGAGAGAGAGAGAGAGAGAGAGAGAGAGAGAAGCACCATGATTTTATTCCTAACACTAGCCAGGGACCTAACTCTGCCCTATGTGTGACACATGTCTGTCTGTGTGTGTGTGGGGGGGGGGGGGGGGGGGGGTGAAGAACGACGCTCCTTATGCATTTCAAGCGACTTGATGACACATGGTTCAAATACGAACTGCACAGATTGTTACATTCTCACACAGAAGTAATGGTACCTGTTGGCGGCGGTTCAACATTTATAGGTCAAATTGCAATTACACAAACGCCGTATTCTGGTTTGCCTAGAATAAAACATACATACTACCGCTTCTCGTTCAACAAAACAGAGACGGCCGTAAACATAAACAAAAGTACTGTATACCAGGCGGTTATCTGTACCGTCGACAACAGTCAATGAATGTCTTTGAAGCAGAAGATAGCGACTCAATCAAGTACGTGCACACAGATAAGCGGGCGGTATTCTGTCAAGCACGTGATGTATGAGAGAGGAGAAGTATAACGGCCACGAAGCTTTTACAATAAATAACTCGCACTCTGGCTGACTTCAGAGGTGAATGACAATCAATACGAGTGGGGCGGACCTAGAACAATCATTGGCTTAGCCGTTACTTTGACAGCAATTTGTGAAATATTGGGCTCTTCGCAATCGCCATGCGCAGTGTGCTTGTGTGATGACATGTCTGCAAGTCTAGGCGTGCACGCGGCCCCGTGTACAGAGAGACGTGTGTAGAGCCACGGGTCAAAACAAAATGGTAATGCTTCACCCAGCAATTCTCACACTTCGGCGCTAAAGCTGACTGGTGAGGCATAAATATACAACCAATCTTAGATTTAGAGATATTTGTAAAAGGTGCCTATGATAAAATATCAACACAGGAGGTCACTAACATTATGTACCAGTCTGTTACTAGATCAGAAGACTGGAACAGGAGATCAGTCTAACGAACTGACCAGTCTGTTACTAGATCAGAAGACTGAAACAGGAGATCAGTCTAACGAACTGACCAGTCTGTTACTAGATCAGAAGACTGGAACAGGAGATCAGTCTAACGAACTGACCAGTCTGTTACTAGATCAGAAGACTGGAACAGGAGATCAGTCTAACGAACTGACCAGTCTGTTACTAGATCAGAAGACTGGAACAGGAGATCAGTCTAACGAACTGACCACAGTTTGTTATGTTAGTACATTCAGACAAGCGCGGGAGGTCACAGTCACTGGTCAGCCTGATCCTAAACTAGTTCATACATAAACACACCTGTATTGTTTGGCCGGTCACCGTGGCTAAGGGCTTGCGAACGCGGTTTGTGAGCCCGTATATCTGGGTTCGAAACAAAGCGGTGCTGGTTTTTCGAAAAAGGTATAGGTGCTGGTCGTTCAGAAAGAAATGGCAAACTACTGAACGTAAAATTTGCCCAGGATTCACGAACAGCAAAATTGCTGGGGTTGACTGCTACGTCCTGTGAAGGACATGCAACTAAATTAAAACTTGTTTGGCGCTCACAGAAGTAAGACGTGACACTAGAGGAGATACTAGACAACATAAACATTGGAAACTATAGATACCGGCCGTGATTCGAATCCTGTCAACTCCACATGACGACTTGTTTCCCAACACACCAGTATGGCGGGGGTGGGGACATAGATACTCTCCATGTTTGATTGTTGAATGGAAGCTTGCCACTCTGTCCGAAACATGCCTGTCTACGCCTTTCTCGTCATACTTTGTCGAATCACAGTATCGTGTGCCGTTTGCGGTTTTTCAGGCAGCGGAATGCCGCAGTGACTGCATCGACCTCCATTCCCAGACTAGATTCTGTGAAGTGACTGCATCGACCTCCATTCTCAAGACTAGATGTGATCACATGCCAAGCTCCCCTGCAACAAACACCGTCCAGCAACCTTTGCCACGAACCCTCAGGCACTTCTTTTACCTCTTAGCACATAGCCATCCGTGTAGATGATTACATCACCTGGTCGAGAATTGTCGTAGATCATTGTTGCACCTTCCATTCAGTGCAGCCTGCCGGACAATCCCTGCATCATCGATCCAATGATATTAACAGCCTGCACAGGTCTGACTTTTTCTCTGGCAATCTGACCCATTCCTCTCCCTCCCAGTGTTCTTAAAGCACACACACTTCTCTGAGTGAGCCATCCATGATTTTCCTCTGATCAGCCTGTGGCCCTTAACTGTGTCCATGGCTTCTCGCAAGGGATGTTCCGTGTCTGCAGCAACTCGGAGAAGAGCAACGCCGAGGTGTTCCCACTGGGCGGCGGCGTGAAGCTTCAAACACAAGTATTCACAGAGACCTCGCTCTTAAGCTGCTGGCATGCTGATGGCGAGATCTGCATCGGTCAGTTGGACTAAAATGTTGTCTTCTAAGCCTTGACTTGGGGACGTAAGCTACAAGTACCTCTGAAGTCGGAGCCAGATGGCTCCGAGACACTGGTGATAGGGAAAGCTATCCCACACACACAAATCAGTGGACTACGCTGGAGTTCAAAACAAGCAAACGAAGAAAGAAAGAAAATTAGTCATATCTGATTTCCTTCTATTCAAATGTCCTTGTGAGGAGCGGCTAGCCGAGTGAATACAACGCCGGACTCTCATTCGGGAGACCCAGGTTCGATCCCTCGGTAAGGTGTGGGATTTTTATTCTGTCGGAGGCAAAAAGAAAATCCTAACCTGCACAGTTCACGGCGACTGCACTAGCCAGGCGGCCTTAAGTTCCTCAGGCTCAAAGACCCCTCTGCCATACACCGCAAGGTACTATGTTGGCAGTAAATGACAGTTGACAGTAAAATATCCTTGTAGCATCTTGGTTAAAGTGTGTCGTGGATAATTTCAAAACGCGATGGCGCCCACCCCTCCCCCCAGCCATCTAAATCTGTACATACACATACTGTAATCACCTTTCTGTAGTTCTATGTAAATCTGAAATGCCGCCTGAACAGTTCAGCTCTACACTTTACACGCGGCTTTAATGGAAACAAGTTTAGGGCCCACTTAGCTAGATCCACAAACATGTATGAAAGAGAACACACACCCGTTTGGCACACAGATCCCAGTCAACCAGACAATCGTGCGTCCACTGGCCCAGGGGAAGGAACACTGTGAGAGGTTGACACGTTGCTACAGCTTTTCACAGAACGGTTTCTGTGCACGGGGTTCTGCGTGGACAATTCAGTTTTAGTTTAGTTTTTGTCGACGGGTCAACATAACGGCACACGGGTGTAATCCATAAGCGTTCCGTTCTACTCCTAACTCAAGCCCGAGTCCGGAGAATCTCAGCTCAGTGCACGAACTCCGTATCATGGGCAAGGATCCTGCAATAATTTGGGTAGATTTTTAACTCGAAATTTTGCCCGGGCAGAGCCGTTAGGCTACTCTTTTTTCGATTTCCAACTGCCAAGGGATTTTTTACGTGCGCAATAATACACACTGGCGTCCGATCTCACTACCCAGAGACCAAGAGAAATTTTGTTACTAGAAGTTCACGCGAAAAAATCCCGGCCCTCACATGGGCTTGAACCCGGGACCCCCAGCACTCAAGGCGGACACCATACCCCGAGACCACTCAGCTCACGCGCGCCATGTCCAGAAGAACATGCAGCAACCTTTGACCGTTGACCTTGTGATTCCTCAAACACGTCCAGTATCGCCTGCCACTTACCGATCCCCCCACCGACTTCCAGACCGCCCCATCTCACAGCACGTGACCGTAGAGGTGTACAGTGCCAGGCTTCTGTCACATGGTCTGACGTTGTGTGACCAGTGTTCTTCTTTAGTTTAGTTTAGTCGCTGGATCAACATCACGGCACACGGTTTAACCCATAAGTGCTCCGTTTTCCTCCTAACTCAAACCCGAGTCTGGAGAAACTCAGCTCAATGCACGAACTCCGTAGCACCGGCAAGGATCCTGAAAATACTTTGGGTAGATTTTTAACTCGAAATTTTTCCCGGGCAGCGCCGTTAGGCTACTCTTTTTCGATTTCCAACTGCCAAGGGATTTTTTACGTGCGCAACAATACCCATGGGCGTCCGATCTCACTACCCAGAGACCAGAGGAAATTTTATCACTGGAAGTCCAGGTGGATTTTTAAAATAAGTCCCGGCCCTCACCGGGGCCTGAACCCGGGACCTCCAGCACTCGAGGCGGACACCATACCTCGAGACCACTCAACCCCCTTAAGTGTTCTTCTTTGCAGTCTTTCACAAAACGTGTGAAAATAATCCAGTAACAAGTGTATGGCCGGTCTCCCTGGCCAAGAGGTTAACGTCTTTCTCCTAATCCCGTATATTCTCGTGAGTAACATAACCTGTGTGAGAATCGGTAGCGGTTCTCACCGCGTTGGTAACTTACGGTGTATGTGAGTCGGTCGCTCAGAAATCAATGGCAACCTACTCAGCGTAATCTTGCCTAGTACATCAACAGCAGCTGAAAAATGCTGATGTTGACTGCAATGTCCTGTAACGGATATGCCAAAAAAAAAAAGTGTATGAGACCGCATGACGCCTACAGTCGCACTTGTCGGAAACCTGCATTCGGCCACTGCTGGGTATTGAACCCATGCCAATGCCTATGCCACCAGGGCTCCTATGTTGAGTAGTAAACAGATGAAACATAACACGACACACGTGGAACGGGATGAGCACAACAGGAAAGTGCGCACACGACTGAGTATTATTTTCCCCCAAAAATACAACTGCAAGCGCAGGGGTTTCGGACGTAATTCGTAATCCCGCGCGCATGCCGCGTTCAAAACACAGCTGCGGGCGATTTGGCAGCATACCGCCTTGTGTTGGTTTTCATCCAATGAGTCCCGTCGTTGACAAAGCAATGACAAACTACTGAACGTAAACTTGCCAAGAAATCACAAACAGCCAAGTAATCTTGGTTTTGACTGCGACGTACTGTAAAGGATACGCAGCTGCTATCTCAACCAGTCGTGTCATTCACAGGCATTAGCCAAAGTAATGATTACAAGGGATCTAAAGAGTTAAAGTAATAACCCGGACAGAAGCAATGACAACCACAACTGGGACGGAGAGCGTACAAGCAACAACTGCCTGGTATAACAGTCGGCCAGACGTCAGAAAGTATTTAGGTCAAGTCAAGAGTACTTGGTCAGCGCTACTCACTTCCTGAGTACAAACCCAAGTCAACTCTGTACTAGTTAGTGGTTATTTGTGACTGTACATTATCGTTTATATTACTTTAGTTGTCCGGTCTCTCTGGCCGAGGGGTTACAACACTTTCTCCGTAATCCCGTTTATCTCGTAGCGGACTAGAGCTGGAAGCGGTTCGACCCCCGCTGGTGACTTGCGGGATAAATGAGCCGGCCGCTCAGAAAGCAATGGCGAACTACTGAGCGTAATCTTGCCAAGAAATCAACAGACAGCTGAAAGATGCTGCTGTTGACAGCGATATCCTGTAAACATTACCACAAAAAAAAATTACTTTAGTTGAAACGTGAATATTTTAAAATGATAGTTTATCGCTGAGTAGTTTGCTTTTGGTTTCTTATCTATCTAGCAAGTAGCACTAGATATATCCCCTACCTACCCACCCATACACACATATAACACATAGACTGCCTCTTGTGTTTGTTACAGGATGTTCGTCGTATCGTTTCACAATTGTGCATTCAAATAAGAATGTCTGTCGCTGACATAATGGTCGGGTGTTGACCAACAGACAATATGGTTGGACTCAATGTGGAAGGCTGCGGGGAACATACAACAATCTACTGAGACATTAGAAGCCAAATATCTCCTCCAGTTGTTGACTGCGCCCCTGTGTGACCGGGACCCACCCATGAAGTGTCTCCAGTTGCTGGCTGCGCCCCAGTGTGACCGAAACCCATACATGAAGCAAACAATAGCAAGGGCGTGTATAGTAGAGAGAATCGACTTCATTACACCGGGTTTTATCCCATATGGCAAGGTCTTCGTTGTTAAAGAATTGCTTCATAAGAGATGTTGAATGAAAGAATGTATGAGAGGAAATAGAGAATAAGGGCAGAATGTCAGACGGGCCTGCGTGCCCAATTCTTAACCCTTTGAAAATAAAGATTTTCGTTCGTTCGTTCGTCATTTTCCGCAGAGCGTCCGTCCGAAAGCGTTGTACAGTGCACGAACTCCGTAGTTCCAGCTGGGACCAACCAGGGATCTCCGGAAAAAGTGCAAGCGTGAACCGAATGACAGAGACCGGAAACGAACCACGACCTTCACTCAGAGGCAAGCAGCGTAACTAATTCTCCACCCCACCGCCAGAGTGTGGGACGCGAACTTTGCCCATCATCGCTCTAGACATGAACATGCGCTGAACCGAATTCCAGCAGCACAACTTTCTTTTTTTTTAAATATTGGTCATTCGCTGAACATTGCAATCACACCTAGCCCCTATTAGCTGTGTGTGATTCACTGGGCAATTGTGCGTTTAGTAGTTTGCCACTGCTTGCTGAACGAGAAGTCAACACTGAAGTTCTACGGACCGGCGCTTGGCATGAACCCATTACGCCGCCGCTAGAAGAGAAAGTTTAAGTGCGTTAACCCTCTCGGTCACGCATGCCACCTCTAGACAATTATAATGGGTAAATCAACAACAGAGAGTGGGGCTGGTCAGCTGTACACGGACACAATCACAAGTGATAAAAATGAACGATGCGGCTAGAAAGCCGTCGTCACCATATAAAAACAAAAAAAGACATTAATACGACTACATTTTTTAAACTACCCAAATGTGACTTTTTAAAGGGCGAGTCCGAAGACGTCTAAATCATCATCATCATTAGGTAGAAGGTCCTTTGAGAAAGGTCAATCTCATCACGCCCCGCCGACAAGTGTCTCGACCTCTGACTAAATTCTAAGGCACAAATATCAAACTGTGAACCTGTGCCTCGCACTTTAGGATAGAAGTATGAGAACGTAAATTATGGCGTCACGGAGTACACGAACCCAGACACTGTTGGAGGGAGGGCGAAGGCAAGCCGGTGAGAGCCGAGAGATGTGCTTACGTCACGTCAGGAATGGAATGTAACACGCTTCAATAACATTTAGCACAGGGCGGTTGCAACGCCTGCACGCCGTGAATATGTGCAGCCCGTCAGAGGAATTGACATCTCTGTGTACTGCCTGTCAGCTTGCGTACAGAAAAATACAAC
Organism: Cepaea nemoralis; assembly: GCA_014155875.1. NCBI lineage: Eukaryota > Metazoa > Mollusca > Gastropoda > Stylommatophora > Helicidae > Cepaea > Cepaea nemoralis. The sequence goes on from JACEFZ010013722.1 coordinate 260,507, forward strand.
CTTGACACACTTATCAATAACACTTGTAATTTTAACCCCCTCATCACTGACAGCTGTAACTTTAACACACTCATCGCTGACCAGTTGTAAATTTAACCCAAACATCACTGACAACTGTAACTTTAACTCAAACATCACTGACATATGTAACTTTAACCCAAACAGCACTGACAGCTGTAACTTTAACCCACCAAACATCACTGACAGATGTAACTTCAACCCATACAGCACTGACAGCTGTAACTTTAACCCAACAAACATCACTGACAGATGTAACTTCAACCCAAACAGCACTGACAGCTGTAACTTTAACCCCCAGATCACTGACAGCTGTAACTTTAACCCACAGATCACTGACAGCTGTAACTTTAACCGCCACCCCCCTCATCCCCGACCAGTTGTAACTGTAACTCCATCATCACTGACAGCTGTAACTGTAACCCCATCATCACTGACTACTGTAACTGCCATTATCATTGACAGCTGTAACTGTAATCCCATCATCACTGACAGCTGTAACTTTAACCCCCCACCCCCCATCCCCGACCAGTTGTAACTGTAGCCCCATCATCACTGACAGCTTAACTGTAACCCCATCATCACTGACTACTGTAACTGTAACCCCATCATCACTGACAGCTGTAACTGTAATCCCATCATCACTGACAGCTGTAACTGTAATCCCATCATCACTGACTACTGTAACTGTAACCCCATCATCACTGACAGCTGTAACTGTAATCCCATCATCACTGACAGCTGTAACTGTAACCCCATCATCACTGACTACTGTAACTGTAACCCCATCATCACTGACAGCTGTAACTGTAACCCCAGCATCACTGACAGATGTAACTGTAACCCCAGCATCACTGACAGCTATAATAACTGTAACCCCAGAATCACTGACAGATGTAACTGTAACCCCATCACCACTGACAGCTGTAACTGTAACCCCAGCATCACTGACAGATGTAACTGTAACCCCATCATCACTGACAGCTGTAACTGTAACCCCATCATCACTGACAGTTGTAACTATAACTCCAGCATCACTGACAGCTGTAACTGTAACCCCATCATCACTGACAGTTGTTAACAACAGTTAACATTAGACTACATGGACGCGCGGCCAGCTGAACGCCACTACAAACCGTGTGATCATGGGCTCAGTCGACCATCACATCCTACAATAAATACGCCTCGCGTCCTTTAAATTACGACACCACACGGATGTTCTACCGAATCAGTGAGTTAAGAGTTAACAGATGTGTGAGAGGGAACGAGTTCAGTGAGAGGGAACGAGTTCAGAAAGAGGCAACTTCATTGCAGCCACACAAAGCCCAGTTAAATCACCTGACCGATTAATCAACTTTAAATAAAGCTTGAAAACTGTGGTTAATTTCAAAGGACATGGCCACAATCGCCAGGTCATTGTGGGCAGAACCTCGTGACAGGGCAGACAATGAGCACCGATAGGTACAGGTTTAATAGAGCTAATTTCATGGTCAAGTAGGCGCCCAACCAAGTTGTATAGTGAGTCAATAAACACGAGTACGTCCGTCTAGTCCCTGTATATTATACAAGGCTCACAAGCAAGGAACAGACGGAAAACCCCGGTGACGCAACGTTGCTGAAACCTCAAGGACATGCTCTAGCACACATCCTGGAACTGCAAATGACGTCTGATGGCTTGTATCCCACAGTGGACCAATGGCCTTCAACTAACTCACGCCAGACCATCTTTGCCTTAGCCCTCCTCTGCAGCACACATAAGTATGAAATCGAGCATACTGAAAGAGAAAATATAACAACAGCATCGGAACAGACACCAGGCTATCATACACAGCTGTAATAAAATAGAAGGAAAGTGTGTGAAATTGTCCTACAACAGAAGATAAGTGTCTAGAAACACTATCAATAGGCGAACAAGCCAAAATGCGTTCCAAATATAGAAGAGAAGTTCCTTATAATATTAATAATAATATTATAATATAATACAGCGCTTCTTCTGTTGTTTTCTGTGCACTGCCATAAACGTACTTGACAGTTGAGTACTTTTGTTTGTTCGCCTCCTATACTTTCAGCTATTTCCTTTCTGCTTTTGGCCAAACCATGACTCATTTGACTCTTGAGTCAAATATGTTTATGATAATATAAACGAAGACTGTTGACATATCAATAAGGGCAACGGTAGCCATGGTGATACTGTTGGTTTCCATGGTGATACCATCGGGCATGAAGCGTTAGGTCCTCTCATTTTCTAGGTCACTGCATAATCAGGTGAAGTGGTCAGTTCCCTTTGTCGCTACATTGTCTCCCCAGAACTCTGACATGTATCTGATATCCACTATAAGGCCACGTGGACCATAGAGCCATGGAAACAGGAATCTCGCCAATGCTGGGGTTGAGCCGGCACCAATGTTTCGGCAAGTAGATGGTCTATCACTAACTCTCAAGCCACAGCAAGCTGCGCCATATTATTACCACGAGGACGCCAAGACATGTTTTGGCTAGAGTCGTGACTTGAGACATACAATCTTATACGTACTCTTATAAAAAGTTATATGTAGAGGACGAAACTAGTAGGAGGACACACCAAAATAAATAAAAGTTTGAAGGAAGCTATAGATAGTGTGGTTACACAAGGTTTCAGCACTTGCCTCCATATCTGAGATCTCTCTTCTTTGTCTATGTAGTGGTAAAGTAAAGACACATATTGGTAACATGGTGCAAACCCCCTATTTCCATGAGTACCTATCAAGACCTATAATGTATTTCCCATGCTGCTTTAATGGCCTCAACAAATGAACAAATGGGGTCTAGCAGAGGCAAAAGACATCAACTCATAGAGCTCATACTGCCAAGAATGGCAGTTGTGAGAAAGCTTGAGTACATTACACCAACTCATAGAGCTCATACTGCCGAGAATGGCAGTTGTGAAGAAGCTTGAGTACATTACACCAACTCATAGAGCTCATACTGCCGAGAATGGCAGTTGTGAGGAAGCTTGAGTACATTACACCAACTCATAGAACTCATAATGCCGAGAATGGCAGTTGTGAGGAAGCTTGAGTACATTACACCAACTCATAGAACTCATAATGCCGAGAATGGCAGTTGTGAGGAAGCTTGAGTACATTACACCAACTCATAGAACTCATAATGCCGAGAATGGCAGTTGTGAGGAAGCTTGAGTTCATTACACCAACTCATAGAACTCATACTGCCGAGAATGGCAGTTGTGAGGAAGCTTGAGTTCATTACACCAACTCATAGAGCTCATACTGCCGAGAATGGCAGTTGTGAGGAAGCTTGAGTACATTACACCAACTCATAGAGCTCATACTGCCGAGAATGGCAGTTGTGAGGAAGCTTGAGTACATTACACCAACTCATAGAACTCATACTGCCGAGAATGGCAGTTGTGAGGAAGCTTGAGTACATTACACCAACTCATAGAGCTCATACTGCCGAGAATAGCAGTTGTGAGGAAGCTTGAGTACATTACACCAACTCATAGAACTCATAATGCCGAGAATGGCAGTTGTGAAGAAGCTTGAGTACATTACACCAACTCATAGAGCTCATACTGCCGAGAATGGCAGTTGTGAGGAAGCTTGAGTACATTACACCAACTCATAGAACTCATACTGCCGAGAATGGCAGTTGTGAGGAAGCTTGAGTACATTACACCAACTCATAGAACTCATACTGCCGAGAATGGCAGTTGTGAGGAAGCTTGAGTACATTACACCAACTCATAGAACTCATACTGCCGAGAATGGCAGTTGTGAGGAAGCTTGAGTACATTACACCAACTCATAGAGCTCATACTGCCGAGAATGGCAGTTGTGAGGAAGCTTGAGTACATTACATTAACTGGCAAGACCCTTGATAATGATGATGAGTAATGGTAACACATTTGCAAAGTTAGCAAAGTTGTAACTTTGCACAGAAACAGAAGAGTAAAGAATGAAGACAATACCTTGCAATCTCATGAACACAGCGAGTACATAAATAAGGTGGTTAACCCGGTCAACAAATGCCCACAGAAGTCGGATGTGTCGGCCTATCGGCGCAAGAACGCAGCTCTGCTGTAAACAGGCACAACGCAATCACATCCGGAAAAAAAAAACTCCGGATGAACGAAGAAGAAGAAGAAGTAATAGTTTGTTTGTAAATGGAGTAACACTGCATGTGTTTGCAACATACAATCTATAAGAAAACACACAGATTATAACATGAGAAACACATACCAGAGGTCACAAGGCAGATAAGAGCGCATCCTGAAGGTAAATTCCCAGCAGGTCAACAGGATGCAGATGTGGCTAATCTTGCTATATTACTACATAGGAAATCTATTCACACATCCACTGGCTTGTCCTGTGCAAAATTTTGCCCTCATAACAGTCTTTCATATAAAAACATTTTTTTTTAAAGGCAAGAGGATGGACTTCATTGCACTGGGTTTACTCCACATGGCTCAGTCTCTTTCTGGTCTGCTGAAAATGTCGCACAAAACATGAACTCTGTGGCTCCAGCGACAACCCTTAGGAGTCACTGAACAAAATTGCACCAGCAACAGAACGACGTGGCCCAGAAATGGATCAAACAACCTTCGGAGACAAGAGTTCTGAAACGAACCAATGACCCTTGAAGCGAGAGGCAAGCAGCTTAACTACTTCACCACGGAGACTCCCAATCTGTCAGCATTTCTCTCTATAAGCCAAACGTCCTACCTGTGCTGTTGTCATGTGACATGTATACATGATCTATCACCTCTTGAATGTGCCTTCCAAATGATTTGTGAAACATGAAAGTTTGACCCCCATGTGTTGCCACAGGAAATATGCATGCTCTTGGTGTTCTGACTGTTCTGGTTCTACCTGTTCCAACCTGTACAGGAGCTAACTGTTTTAATATCTGCTGAACAATGTTTGTTCTTTTCAATTGCTGCCACCACATGCCCATCGTCTGCCAGCACAGAACCAAGATATTCAAAACTACTCACTTTCTTAAAGTCTATTACATGGGGGAATGAAACATCTACAGCCTTGAAGGTATGTAGAGGTGTATGACGGAGCCAGGTATCAGCCAATCACCACCTTTGTATCCCTGCTAGGCATTCTGGACAGCCTCTAGTCTGGCTAAGGAAGGGACAATGGACCACGGTGTCCGCTGTGACAAAGTGTGCTAAGATCCGCAAGCTTTAGATGCTGTAAGACTGCACGAGAGTCAAAGCAATTCCCAATGATTATGGTAGATAATCAGCACACACAAACCTTGCACTCCCCGGTGGACAGCCAGTGAACATGCTCGCAGTAAGAATATTTCTTGCCATTCAGGCTGGAACTAAGTCACCAATACAACAACAACAAAATTATAAAAGCTATCGGTAATTCATTTCTACCACTGCTTGTGTCTGCAGGGAGGGTTTCCAAGGTTGGGGTTTAGTGGCTGTTTGTACAAGAGATCGACACGCAGTGGTTTTGTTTTAATGGTGGGCTTTAAAGGCAAGAGGAGAGGATCGACGTCATTGCACCAGGTCCCACACTGCCTGGTTTCTATCTGCAGAGAGCTGCTGAAAGCATCACACAGAGCACACTCTCTAGCTCCAGTGATGACCAACTGGAGTCTTTGAGAAAATTGCACTCATGAACTGAATCACAGAGCCAGGAATCGAACCCACAATGTTCAGAGCATGAGGCAGGCAGCATAACCACTTTGCCACAAAGACCCCCTGATGTGAACAGTGTACATGCCGGGGTTGTTGTGGCACCAAGTCATCATGAGGGCCAAGATCTTCAAGTCGTACATGAGTCCACAATTCCAGACATCATATGGTTCTACAACATCCTTTAGAGCTAACATTTGTTTAGAGTTGGGCATATCTTTTACAGGGGCATGGGGCACCTAACAACAGTGATCAGCACAGATGCTTATGTCATGCTTGTCACTGAATTTCCTAGTCTCAGAATCAAGTAGGTCACAAACTTAGTAAACATACAGTCACCACAGACTGACTGAGAATGTCTGGGCACTGGGTGTTGTCGCTGCTTAAGGGGCTCTTAAGGTAATCATGTGCATGCGAGTAAGAGGGAGAGAAAGATGGACACAGGAAGAGAGGACATTTTTATGAGGCTTGCTAGTCACTGTGCTACCACACCCCCCCCCCCCCCCCCCCTTCCCCCCACATGTATATAGTAACAGGCAATGTTAGTTCCATGGCAGAAACTGTCATTGGGTGTAAGTGTTAGGCCTTTTCATATTCTAGGCCACAACTGTCTGACTACTGTCCAGGTCTCAAATACACCAATACAGGAAGGGGTACAATTATAGTAGTGGATGCCCATGTGTCCCCTGGGCCCGCTGGGGATGCGCAAGCACTGTACCCTGCCAGACTGGCCTCCTCATCCCAGGCTAAACTGTAGCTACAAAATCTAGCCAATCACTAACAAATCTACAAAATCTAGCCAATCACTAACAAATCTACAAAATCTAGCCAATCACTAACAAATCTTCAAAATCTAGCCAATCACTAACAAATCTACAAAATGTAGCCAATCACTAACAAGTCTACAAAATCCAGCCAATCACGAACAAGTTTAAAAATCCAGCCAATCATGAACAAGTCTACAAAGGGCTTGACATGAGCTGGTGGAGGGTCTATGCTCTACAGGGAGATGAACGGCACCAGAAGTCAGAAAGCCCATGGGTCTGTATCATGCCTGGAAGTGTACTGGGTTTATTATTTATGGTAATAGTTCCTAGATCTACCAAGTGACCTAGTTTTGCAAGGCCTGGATTAATATAGGCAATAATAACATTAACATAAAGTAATTGCTAGTAGATTATCATATTTCATATATGCTAGATTTCATGCCGCTACCAACTCTTTAATGCCTTGTAAGGAAAATTGTGTTTTATTTGTAGGTATTCTAGTCATGATTTTCAAATTGAATATATATATATTTTTTTTTTAATCAAAGTATAGAACTTTATTTTCAATGGAATTTTACAACCAGAGAAAAACTATACTTTGCACATGAGACCAAATATAATCATTTATAATAATCTCATTTCATATGGAAGGAAAGATGGAACATAATTATGTTTAAATGGTATTTAGAAACTGAAACGTGATGTAAAGTAAACAGTAAACTTAAAACGGGATTGAATCAATGCAATGCACTATGTCTATATTAAATAATTATTATGTATTATGTTTTTACTGAAACCGGCTCCATGGCTAAAGAAAGGCTTGCGAACGCGGTTCGTGAGCCGGGTACCTGGCGTTCGAAGTTCAACTGTGACCGATTTGTGCAGCAGACGATTTGTGCAGCAGACCGTGTCGCGTTGTGTTATAACGTGCTGGTATGGAAGCCAGTCCTTCAGAAAGCAATGGCAAACTACTGAACGTAACACTTGCCTAGTACATCAACAGCAGCTGAAAAATGCTGGTGTTGACTGCAACGTCCCGTGATAAACATTTACAAGAATCATAGATACGCAACAACCAAAATAACATTGAGAAGAAAAAAAGTCGACTCATCAGAAATAATTACTTAAAGAATGTTAGCAAATCAATAGCAATATTTACTTAATCGAAAACCTTGTCATCAGCGAAACGAGAGTCAGAAAACCCAAGCACTTTGACTTAGTGAGTGACTTAAGAGAATAAATATAAAGAATAAAGTTTAAAGAGCCAAGAGAAGAATGCATTCTTCGCAGCATCATATCTACTAAATAAATTAATATTGTATCATAACTGACAATATACTTACCAATTATCTGTGTGAGTGTAAACTCCAATCTGAATGTAACTGTGTAAGAAAAAGTGCGGCGATCACGTCAGAGACACGAAATAAACAAGTCCTGTCTGGGTCCTGCCACAGAATGTTGGGTCGATACTTTACTTCTGCTGGCTCCACTAGACCTGTCTCCGCGCGCACGAGAGTCGCCTCCACGATCTGTCAGTGCTTTCCCCTGACAAGCTGCGTCTGTGACTACTTTCATCATCATCATGTGTCATGTCTTGAGGATGGCGATCATGGTTGCCATCTCATGCATCTACATCGTTCATCCCATATTTGATTCGTTTTGGACGTAATTGCGTTGTGTCGGTTTAAAGCAGAGCTGCGATATTTGCACCTTGTCGACAGACATATCGGACTTCTGCGGACTTTGACCAGCCTTGTGTGATCTGTGAGGAGATTATTCTTGGCATTGTGTGATCTATGAATGAGATTTTCCTCGCGCGATCCTAAAGGAGATTATCCCTGTGTAATTTATGAGATAGCCGATCTCCCTGGGCTAGAAGTTACACGACTTTCTCCGTAATCCCGTATACTCTCGTGAGTAACGTGACGATGAGCGAGAATTGGTAGCGGTTCTCTCCGCGTCGGTAACTTATGGGGTATGTGAGCCGGTCGCTCAGAAAGCAATGGCAAACTACTGAGCGTAATCTGGCCAAGAAATCAACAATCACCTGAAAGATGCTGATGATTGATTGATTGATTTAGGAACCGACATCACAGCATTCGGGGCATTCCCATAAGCGCCCCGTCCCCATCCTCAGAAGCCAGCGAAGAGTTCCAACCCCAATAGTACCAGTAGCAATCTGATTATATGTCCATCTCGCCTTTCCCCTAAGCGTCGAGCATCGGCCAGATCCCCTCGTCACTCCTCGCTGTCGCATTCTTGCCAGACCATGGTGATCCAACTGCTCCTCCGAGGTGTACACGTGCTCCCACAAGGCCGCGAGCACGTCTGCCTTATCATGCATCAATACTCCACCAAGTTTTGCAGAGCCAGCCAATCTGTCTGCCTGTTCATTCCCCAGCACACCAGCATGCCCCGGAGAAAAGATCCAGATGATGCTTGCCACCCGTGACTTCCGAAGCGAAGCAAGCCACTCTGCACGAAGCTTGCCTGTCCTCACCCTACTCAGCATGCTTTCTGAGTCAGTTACAATCACGATGTGTGTGTGTGTGTGTGTGTGTGTGTGTGTATGTGTGTGTGTGTCGTATTCTCCATCCAGCGGAAAGCTGCACTGACTGCCTCCACCTCCATTCTTAAGATAGATGTTGTGGTTTCATATGACCAAACTTCGACCATTAGCTTTTGCCAAGAACCCTCAGGCACGTCTACTACCTCTCAACACAGAACCATCTGTGTAGATAATCACATCACCAGGGCGAGCAATTATCCTGAATTAGTTGCTGGATTTCCACTTCCTTGGCCCCTGCTGGCCACTCCCTGCACTCCCGGCTCAATGTGATTTCAACTCTGCACAAGTCTAACTGCTCCGCTGGCACTCTGACCCACTCCTCTCCTCGCCTAATGTTCTCCAAGATTCACACCTGCCTGATCGTATCCTCCGCCTGAGCCATCCATGATTTCCCTCTTATCAGTCGCTGACCCTTAACTGCGTCCAGCGCCTCATGCAACGGGTGATCTGTGTCAGCAGCTACTCTGAGGTATGCCTTGGCCTGCATCACCTTGAGCCTACCAGCAACAGTCGGCAAACCAAGATGCTGATGTTGACAGCGATGCCCTGAAAGGATATTCATTCATTCAGTAGCATGCCCTTTGCAGAACCTCGCTCCCATAACAACCTTCAGGAAAACCTCTCGATCATAAGCAAGATGTCCCGCGTCCGATACACCCATCTGGAGATCATCCGTCCACATCCTGCACCCCTCTTCTCTTTGACCTTCTTTTTCCTCTCTTCCCAGGCATATATCCCTCCATTATTGTTCTCTCCAAACTGTCGTGACGTTTTAAGTGACCAAAATATTTCAATTTTCTTTGTTTTATCGTCTCTAATAGCCAGCCTTCTTCAATATTCAGCTCTTGAAGTATGGATGCATTTGTTCTTTTCTTTACCCAAGATATTCTTAGAACTCGTCTATAATATTTATATTCAAAGGCATTTATGCGCTGTTCAGCTTGTTTAGTAAGTGTCCTGGTCTCACAGGTGTATGTTGCAATGAGAAAGATGCATGCTCTTAAAAATCTAATTTTTGTAGTTCTGTCTGTCCCACTTCATAATTTATTCAGTTATGTTAGTCTTTGAAGAGCAAGAACAAATAGGGGACAGCACACATCCCTGACGGACACCTTGCTTGATATCAAACCAATGTGATGTCTCGCCATCTGTTCTAACCGCTTCTTGTTGGTCTAGATAAAGCATTCTTATGAGTTGTATTACATACGATGGAAAGCCCATATTCCTCATGATTTCCCAAAGTTTCTGATGTTGTACACAGTCAAATGCTTTTGAATAATACAAAAAACATGATAATAGGTTTACATTAAATTCTCTGCACTTCTCTATTATTAAACGTATGTTGAGAATGTGATCTGTTGTTCCTCTTCCTTGTCTAAATCCAGCTTGAACAACGTTTCTTCTTCCATTTTGTTACCAAGTCTTCCCGTTATGATTTTTAGTAGAATTTTACTTGCATGACTGATCAGGGCAACAGTCCTATAGTTGGTGCATAATTTCAGAAGATAGTGTTCTTCCAATCTTTTGGCCATATACCATATTTCCATATCTTTTTACATAATGCATGATAGATTTGTAAAGGATATGCGAACCAAATAAAAAAAAATCTATGAGATGAGATTATCCGTGGGTGATCTATGAGCGAAGACTGGAGCACTTATGTTGATATCCGTGGAGAAATAAAGTGATCTTTGACGAAGTAACAGCACTATATAAATAATATTAATATATATCTACACGTCACCGTCTGTGGCTTAGGGTAGTCCACGCAGTTCCACAATTTCCACATGCCGGGTTGGAAGTCGGAGATTTGGGTGCAGATCTATTTGCTATGAGCTTTCGATAAAGGCATATGAACGTGATAAACATGCTTGCAGATCTTTAAACTGACGGGAAAGACCTTAGACTTGTGAAAAATATATATTGGAAACAACGCTACCATAAAGACTGATAATGAAGTAGGTCAAAATCAGCCTATTAAGAGGGGTGTGGGACAGGGATGTTTAATGTTTTTAGATCTTTTTTCCCTGTACAGTGAAAATATGTTCAGAAATGTACAATATTTGAAAGGAATCATCATTGGGGACATAACATCAATAACATTAGATATGCGGATGTTGATTACAGACAATGAGCAGGATCTGCAATATTTAGTAGATGTGGTTGTTGCAAACAGTGAAAAACTAGGGTTAGAATTAAATTGTAAGAAGACACAGATTATGGTCGTCACTAGGAAGAAGACAATATCACAATGTAATATACAAGTAAATGGGAATATTCTTAAACAAGTGAATCGATACAATCATCTCTGAACAGTCACATCATCTGATAGAAGATGCCCTGACGAGATTAGAAAAAGAATCGCCACGGCAAAGTTAGCTGCGACTTTGCGTAGACATTACAGATCACTGGGGACAAGGCAGATCCCTGCGGCAACCCAGGTGTAATCGTACAGGGGTCAGAAGTCCAGGAACCCATGCGCAGTGCAAAGTTACGCTTATAAAGGACTGCCCACCACATCTAACAAAACAAGGACAGACATCCATGTCTAACAGAGTGTATATCAACCGATCACACCCAACCCTGTTATACGCATCCGCCAGTTCATGAGCTACCGTCACTGTCTCATGTCTATCCTGGAAGCCCTCATAGACATCAAATGCAAAAGTTGCCGCATTGGCCCAGGTGTCCTTCCCAGGCCGGTAACTCCCGAGCCCTATGGGAAGCAGATTACTACTTTCCAAATGTCGCTGGAGCCTGCCAAAGGTGTTTTTCAGGGTTATTATTCAGTATCCATTAAGTCTGGAGTGATCCTCACCTGGCTTTTGGATTGGAATCAGGTAGCTGTGCAGCCAATCCTGGGGTATTTCAGCCGTAATTCTTGCTTAGGTTGAAACACAGCCATCTTATCCAAATTCCCACCCTTCGTGTTACTCATATGGGTGTACCTCATCCCGTCCGGGCCTGGCACTGTCTTTAGCCCTCTTCAGTACCCTTCTAATATCCTCCACCGTAACCTGATTAGAGAAATTAGATATAGACGGTCACAATATTTTGGACACGTTATGAGAAGAAATAAATTGGAGAACTTGGTGACAACTGGCAAGATTGGGGGGGGTTGAGGGAGGAACAAGGAGGAGGCAGAGAAGTAAATACCTGGATGGCTTGGCCACGTTGTATGGTCAAGGCAAGAACACAGAGCTTATCCACGACTCTGGTGATCGTGTGAGATCGCGAAACATGACTGCCCACGCATATCGGCATGGTACATGACGATGATGATAAATTTGCCTAGAAACTAACAAAGGCCATAAATGCTGGGGGTTGATTGCGACGTCCTGTAAAGGGCATGCAACTAGCTTATTAAAAAAATAGTTATTTATACGTAAGGAAAGAACAATTAGTTTAGATTGGAGTAATTGACCGCAGGCAGCCCCAATTGATGAAGTCCAGAGGCTAACTGTAGTGCGTGTGCGTGCCTGCTCGTGTGCCAGCGCTCATGTGTGTGTGTGTGTGTGTGTGTGTGTGTGTGTGTGTGTGTGTGTGTGTGTGTGTGTGTGTGGGATCATAATAATTGCACACTGATACTCCTTTAAGTGCACCAGTCTCCTCCCACAGATCATAAAATGAGAATCTCAGCACAGCACTCGAACTCCGCGGCACCGGCCAGGATTTAAATGTATATATAACATAATTACACATAGTATAGATGGAACAGACTCTGCTGAGAACAGATTTTATCATGGTACCCAGACATTGGATTACTGGTCCTGCTCTTGCAGGTTTCCAACTGCCGAGGGATGCATAATGTGCACTTGGATCCTACTAGTTTTGCATGGGTCCTAATAGTTTTGCATGGATCCTACTAGTTTTACATGGATTCTGCTAGGTTTTGGCCCAAGTGCAAGCGGCTAAAACCCGAATTCACGGCCTCGGGATCAGTAGCTAATATAGCAGCATTGTTTTACTGTATAGAATAGTTCGTTCCTTCAATATTGTATATTGTTAGGTCCGCTAGAGTTAGAGGAGGACGTCCTATCTCAGCCCTGCGTTAATCGTGCCGCCATGTACGCTAGTAGCAAGGAATTCCTGAGAACACCAGGTGAAAGGCATGGCTGGCTACACAGCCGATCAACTAGAGCTAGGAAATGGTTATGTAACACTCTGGCAAGCTGATGGCGAACGTCCTACTGATGTACAGTGGTTAGAAAGTGGGAAGTTATAGAATAGGCAAACAAGGAAACCGCGAACGAAGACACATCTAGCTGATCATGACAATGTCAACACTTCGGCTATCCTTTCTACAATTCCAGTCATTTTTGCCGATCTTCACGCAACATTTCTTGATGGTTTACCGCGAACTTGTGTGTCCGAGATCAGTTAAATATGGAGAAATAAACCAAATAATGGAGGAGTTATTTGGCACAGATGATGTTTTATTGTATCGCACCGATTCTGAAAGACATGGCACCACCAGAAATATAAAATGAACTTTGCAGGTGATGACGAGTGGTGTGAACACATTCAAAGGTGACCCCAGGGAAGTCTAATGCTTTATTCGTAAGTAAAGGACCCTGTTTATGTCTTCGTGAACAGTGCGCATGTTGTACTAGTCCCATATTTTGTACACCAATCGCGACTGAAGGGGCGATGTGATCTTCCACAAAGGGCAGACTAATTACGATTCTGACTTACTTGCTAATGTTTTGTGTACCTTCAATGAAAGTCAGACTGATCACAACTTCTGTCTCTAAGTGTATTCCTCGCAAACTTGACGTGTAGCTCACCGGCCGGGGCATGAGAGCAACTGTCCAGAAGAAACACTCTCAGACAACGGTGTAGTCACCACTGCGTTAAATGCAAGTCCTCCAGCGCCGATACAGTGCTTGGATTCCTGTAGAAAATAATTCCCTTGGTCGCGTGTGTAACCATTCATGCATCACCTGCTGTACCTCTTCATCGGACCGGAAAGCCTTTCCACCCAAAGACTTTTTGAGTTGATTATGTGGTTGTTTCGGGATTTGAAATTTAAATATTGAGCACAACCCACTACTGGCAACGCCGATCGCATTCTGGTATGAACCTAAGGCCCATCCACGTCAATATGGAAGCACTATACTCGAGTTTCGCCCTCATTTGAGCTCGTCAGTAGTGCATATCCCTGACCGGATCCGGAAACAGTCCTGGATCACGCGTGTGTGTAACCACGCGGCACACACTGGACACACCAAATTATCACAACAGAACATCACAACGCTACCCATCGTAGGCTATGCTCAAGATTGCCCAATCGCCGCGACCGACGTCCGTCAATCGATGGGACCCGAACGATCAGGACTTCTCACTGGCAAGGAACACCAGGCCTCCTAAATCCAGTGAGCAATAATCAATTGATTATGTGGTTGTTTCGGGATTTGAAATTTAAATATTGAGCACAACCCACTACTGGCAACGCCGATCGCATTCTGGTATGAACCTAAGGCCTATCCACGTCAATATGGAAGCACTATACTCGAGTTTCGCCCTCATTTGAGCTCGTCAGTAGTGCATATCCCTGACCGGATCCGGAAACAGTCCCGGATCACGCGTGTGAAGCGGGTGTGTAACCACGCGGCACACACTGGACACACCAAATTATCACAACAGAACATCACAACGCTACCCATCGTAGGCTATGCTCAAGATTGCCCAATCGCCGCGACCGACGTCCGTCAATCGATGGGACCCGAACGATCAGGACTTCTCACTGGCAAGGAACACCAGGCCTCCTAAATCCAGTGAGCAATAATCAATTGATTATGTGGTTGTTTCGGGATTTGAAATTTAAATATTGAGCACACCCCACTACTGGCAACGCCGATCGCATTCTGGTATGAACCTAAGGCCTATCCACGTCAATATGGAAGCACTATACTCGAGTTTCGCCCTCATTTGAGCTCGTCAGTAGTGCATATCCCTGACCGGATCCGGAAACAGTCCCGGATCACGCGTGTGAAGCGGGTGTGTAACCACGCGGCACACACTGGACACACCAAATTATCACAACAGAACATCACAACGCTACCCATCGTAGGCTATGCTCAAGATTACCCAATCGCCGCGACCGACGTCCGTCAATCGATGGGACCCGAACGATCAGGACTTCTCACTGGCAAGGAACACCAGGCCTCCTAAATCCAGTGAGCAATAATCAATTGATTATGTGGTTGTTTCGGGATTTGAAATTTAAATATTGAGCACAACCCACTACTGGCAACGCCGATCGCATTCTGGTATGAACCTAAGGCCTATCCACGTCAATATGGAAGCACTATACTCGAGTTTCGCCCTCATTTGAGCTCATCAGTAGTGCATATCCCTGACCGGATCCGGAAACAGTCCCGGATCACGCGTGTGAAGCGGGTGTGTAACCACGCGGCACACACTGGACACACCAAATTATCACAACAGAACATCACAACGCTACCCATCGTAGGCTATGCTCAAGATTGCCCAATCGCCGCGACCGACGTCCGTCAATCGATGGGACCCGAACGATCAGGACTTCTCACTGGCAAGGAACACCAGGCCTCCTAAATCCAGTGAGCAATAATCAATTGATTATGTGGTTGTTTCGGGATTTGAAATTTAAATATTGAGCACAACCCACTACTGGCAACGCCGATCGCATTCTGGTATGAACCTAAGGCCTATCCACGTCAATATGGAAGCACTATACTCGAGTTTCGCCCTCATTTGAGCTCGTCAGTAGTGCATATCCCTGACCGGATCCGGAAACAGTCCCGGATCACGCGTGTGAAGCGGGTGTGTAACCACGCGGCACACACTGGACACACCAAATTATCACAACAGAACATCACAACGCTACCCATCGTAGGCTATGCTCAAGATTGCCCAATCGCCGCGACCGACGTCCGTCAATCGATGGGACCCGAACGATCAGGACTTCTCACTGGCAAGGAACACCAGGCCTCCTAAATCCAGTGAGCAATAATCAATTGATTATGTGGTTGTTTCGGGATTTGAAATTTAAATATTGAGCACAACCCACTACTGGCAACGCCGATCGCATTCTGGTATGAACCTAAGGCCTATCCACGTCAATATGGAAGCACTATACTCGAGTTTCGCCCTCATTTGAGCTCGTCAGTAGTGCATATCCCTGACCGGATCCGGAAACAGTCCCGGATCACGCGTGTGAAGCGGGTGTGTAACCACGCGGCACACACTGGACACACCAAATTATCACAACAGAACATCACAACGCTACCCATCGTAGGCTATGCTCAAGATTACCCAATCGCCGCGACCGACGTCCGTCAATCGATGGGACCCGAACGATCAGGACTTCTCACTGGCAAGGAACACCAGGCCTCCTAAATCCAGTGAGCAATAATCAATTGATTATGTGGTTGTTTCGGGATTTGAAATTTAAATATTGAGCACAACCCACTACTGGCAACGCCGATCGCATTCTGGTATGAACCTAAGGCCTATCCACGTCAATATGGAAGCACTATACTCGAGTTTCGCCCTCATTTGAGCTCATCAGTAGTGCATATCCCTGACCGGATCCGGAAACAGTCCCGGATCACGCGTGTGAAGCGGGTGTGTAACCACGCGGCACACACTGGACACACCAAATTATCACAACAGAACATCACAACGCTACCCATCGTAGGCTATGCTCAAGATTGCCCAATCGCCGCGACCGACGTCCGTCAATCGATGGGACCCGAACGATCAGGACTTCTCACTGGCAAGGAACACCAGGCCTCCTAAATCCAGTGAGCAATAATCAATTGATTATGTGGTTGTTTCGGGATTTGAAATTTAAATATTGAGCACAACCCACTACTGGCAACGCCGATCGCATTCTGGTATGAACCTAAGGCCTATCCACGTCAATATGGAAGCACTATACTCGAGTTTCGCCCTCATTTGAGCTCGTCAGTAGTGCATATCCCTGACCGGATCCGGAAACAGTCCCGGATCACGCGTGTGAAGCGGGTGTGTAACCACGCGGCACACACTGGACACACCAAATTATCACAACAGAACATCACAACGCTACCCATCGTAGGCTATGCTCAAGATTGCCCAATCGCCGCGACCGACGCCCGTCAATCGATGGGACCCGAACGATCAGGACTTCTCACTGGCAAGGAACACCAGGCCTCCTAAATCCAGTGAGCAATAATCAATTGATTATGTGGTTGTTTCGGGATTTGAAATTTAAATATTGAGCACAACCCACTACTGGCAACGCCGATCGCATTCTGGTTGAGTTGTCCAAACAGGTGGAAATCACATGGGGCTAGGTCTAGCGAGTACGGGGAATGTAGTACATAGTGAAAGTGGAGGTCTTGATGGTTTCAACTGTTGCATGGGCAGTGTGGGGTTGAGCATTTACTGTTGCAAAAGGACACCTTTACTCAGTTCACGTTGTTTGGATGTGATTGCGGGTCGAAGATGATTCCTGAGATCTGTATTTGTATCACTGGTGACAGTTTTCCTTCTTGGCATGTAGTGCCCTAAAATAACAAATAGTTCATTCCAAAAGAGAGTCAGCATAACTATCCCTGCAGATGGTTGCTTCTTTCGGTTCGGTGAGGAGGGATGGAGACATTCCTTGCTCGCTCTCTTCGTGTGCGACTCGTAGTAGTGAACCCAGATTTAATCTCCAGTCACAATTCTTGATAGGAAACCATCACCTTCTGCTTCAAAGCACTGCAAATGTTCTTGACAAGCATCAATGCGTCGTTGTTTCAATGCTGGAGTAAGCTGTCGTGGTACCCACCTTGCGGTGCTGTAGCTTATCATGAATGATGTGGTTTCCTGAACCTTTACTTATGTCAAGATTCTTGGCAATATCACTCACGATCAATCGGCGGTTTTAGGCCTTCAACGGCTGCAATCGACTCTGGGATCACTACTAGGTGTGCCTGACCTGGTCGTGAACAGTCTGTCACAGAAGTCACGCCGTTTTGAAACTTCCTACTCCACTCATACACTTGCTGGACTGACAGGCATGCATATATCCATCCATTCATCATGTGCCATGCCGATAAGCGTGGGCGGTCATATTTTGCCATCTCACTCGATCATCAGAATCGTGGACCTGCTCCGTGTTTCTGTCTCGACCATGCCACGTGGCCAAGCCATCCAGGTATTTACTTCTCGGTCTTTTCCCTTCGATCTTGCCAGTTGACATCAAGTTCTCCAATTCTTTTCTTCTCATAACATGCTCAACAAAATTTGACTGTCTACGCCTAATGTCTCTAATCAGTTTACGATCTTCATGTGTTATTTGAAGGACTTCTTCATTGTTTTTTCTCTCTGTCTGTGGTATTCTTTGCATTTTCCTCAGAAACCACATGTTTTTCAACTTGTCTGCTCATTGTCCACGCTTCATATCCATACAAAAGTATAGGTTCTATGTAGCACTTCAATACTCTTTTTCTCGTTTCATTTGATAACTGTTTATTGGCCAGTATGTTTTTCACCTTGCAAAAGGCAACCTTCGCAATGGCAATTGTTGTTAATTTCTACAAGGCATCTCCCATCAGATGTTATGACTGTTCCGAGATAACTGTACCGATTCACTTGGTTAAGAATAGACCCATATATATATATATATATATATATATATATATATATATATATATATATATATATATATATTTTTTTTTTTGCATATCCTTTTACAGGATATCGCTGTCAACAGCAGCATCTTTCAGCTGTCTGTTGATTTCTTGACAAGATTACGCTCAGTAGTTTGCCATTGCTTTCTGAGCGGCCGGCTCAGGTATCCCGCAAGTCACCAGCGGGGGTCGAACCGCTCCCAGTTCTCTCCCGCTACGAGACTCTGCGTGATAAACGGGATTACGGAGAAAGTGTTGTAACCCCTCAGACAGAGAGACCGGCATATATATATATATATAAAAGATGTATGTATGTATGGATGTATTTGAAGCGTTCGATAACGGTTCATCCGATTGAGATGAAATTTTCTACATGTTTTCTTTTCATTCCCATGCAGCCAACTGTCATAGTTTCTTAGTGTACAATCAGCTATTTACTTACTAAAATTTAATTGTGTAATTACATGACTTAACATAAAAGTTATATAAAGGGACATAACTTTTAGTAGCATTGCTATATCTTAGGTTAAGTCCCCTGGCTATATATATATCTGACCCGATAGATAGAGAGGGTGGGATAGACGGACGGACGGGCAGGCAGATAGATAGATAGATAGATAGACAGACAGTCGGTAACGGGAACTTATATGAATTAAATGAGATGCTCCCCATCAGGGGCTGGACGAAGCCGGGCCCGGTCAGACAGACAGACAGATAGTCGGGAACGGGAACGGGAGCTTATATGACTACTTATATGAATTAAATGAGATGCTCCCCACCAGGGACTGAGTGAAGCCGGGCCGGGACAGCCAGACAGACAAACAAACAGATAGATAGATCCCCGCCAGGGCCTGGGCAGTTAGTATATATATATATATATATATATATATATATATATATATATATATATATATATATATAGGCCAGTATGTTTTTCACCTTGCAAAAGGCTGCCTTCGCAATGGCAATTGTTGTTAATTTATACAAGGCATCTCCCATCAGATGTTATGACTGTTCCGAGATAACTGTACCGATTCACTTGGTTAAGAATATGCCCATATATATATATATATATATATATATATATATATATATATATGAGAGAGAGAGAGAGAGAGAGAGAGAGAGAGAGAGAGAGAGAGAGAGAGAGAGAGAGAAAGAGAGAGGTTTCTAATATGTAAAGAAGAGAAAGAGATAACTAGTTACGAGGGTAAGTTAATAAGTCACAAATGGCTGTAGAAAAATAACTAAATATGGTGACAACTTGAAACCAGTGTATTTTTATAGATACATTGTCCCTTTATTTCTCAACATAATTTCCACCAACATTGATGCACTTATCCAATCGTTTTATCAGTCCTCCCAAACCGGCTGCAGAGTGATTTTTCTACAGCCATTTGTGACTTACTTATTAACTTACCCTCGTATCTGACTTGGAAATCTGTGGCAGATATTTAAGCCAGCAGAGCTAGCTGAGAGCTGAGGCAGAAATGAAAACTGACAGAGGTGACAGTTGAGACCTAGATGACAGCTGAGGACGATGCCCTACTACAGCGCGTCACGTGTACCAGTTGTCATGCCTGTGGCAGCGTGCCATAGAATCGCCTCTGAACATATATTGTCAGAGCAGTGTCAAATGTCCAGAATTTGACCCCCGCTAGATTACAATAAAGCGAGCCATTCGTGTTCTGATCGAGTGCATATGAGCGTTTCACTAAGTCAGTCTTGTATTCCTAAACACGTTCAGTCACGAGAAGCCATTTCTGTTACGATTAAATTAACCTGATCCCCCAGTATGTATTATGAGACTGATTTATCATTGCTTCATGACTACAAGCTTGTCTAATAACAACGTCCTCAGCAAGACTGATAAAGAGTCATTGCTTGGTTCTCACATTTACATGCTGACCCACAAAACATACCACTGCAGTCTACAGTTAGAACGGCCGGCCTGTCAGCAGCCACAACTATTTGACAGCATCTGCCTGGTTAGACAGAACAGATGTCCGCAAGTTATGACCATACCTGGCTTGCTATGGGGTGCTTAAAAGACGACAGGGTCGACTTCATTGCACCGGGTTTTTGTCCCATCCGGCTGTCTCTTTTCACAGCGAACTGCCGAAACCGTGGCACAAAGTACGAACTCCATAGCTCCAGCGACGACCTCTAGGAGTCTCTGGCCACTAGGACACATGCCAATGGGATCCTACTGGTGTGCAGAAATGGATAACTAGATTCTAGGTTTGACACTTGCCACTGGGGGGGGGGGGGGAGGAAGAGAATAGAGAGAAACAAGGATTCGGATTCTGCAGATGATCTAGTTTTTTATGGCACAAGGATGTGCAAGATACAATATATAAACAAGTAAAAGAACACGAGGATAAACATTCTGCATACACACCAACTGGCTGATTATCTAGAATGAACACCATAGGACTTCAGGGCAGGCTGTCACATGGTTAGTCTTCTTCAGCAGATACACTTACAAACACACACACGGGGGGGGGGGGGGGGAGAGAGAGAGAGAGAGAGAGAGAGAGAGAGAGAGAGAGAGAGAGAGAGAGAGAGAGAGAGAGAGAGAGAGAGAAAGAAAGAAATTAAGCAGCAGGAAATTTTGCAAATAATTATTTTTTACACAATTTTTATAAAATTACTTAACAGTCTTCCTGCCTGGCAACACACTTGGTCCACCTGTCCACAAGCTTGTTGTGGCCTGAAACCAATTTTGCAGTGCCTCCATTACTTCAGTCTCATCTGCACACCTCTGACCTCACAAATGTTCTTAAAAGGGTTCAAACAAGTAATTATCCAATGGCAGCATGGTTGGACTGTGTGCTGGATGTTTTCAGAGCCCAAATTGCAAAGCACATGGTGTATCCACAATCTGTTATTTCACCGTGTCAGTTGTCTTCCATTTTAAAATCTTTCTACTCATTCATACACTCTCCCATGACTCCATAGTGAACCTTCATTCTTTTGATTTCACACCCTCTGACAATAAAAAACACAAAAACGCCTTGAGGGTGCAAGTCATAGCGGGGCAGCGATTTTGCAATTGGTATTCATCCTCACAACCTCTATATGGGTTACTGCTTAAGGGCCAGTTTGTGTCCTGAAATAAGATTGTCCGTTGTCCATACACTTCTATAAAGAAATTCCTGTTACTTAATGACTTTTCCTCATATATAATGCAAATGCTGATTGTTCTCTTAGTCCAGTGACTGCAATATGTGAATGTGCCTGATTTTCCAGCATGCTAATATTACCAATGCAGTCAGCATCTCAGCTCATTGTCTCTACAAAAAATCTTGCATGAACAGGACAGCCAGCAGATTCACTTGAAAATTTCAGTCCATCATTCATACCTTAGACATCGGTGAAGGATGATCTGAAGCACAGACACAACACGGACAGAGTTTTAGCTACAGTGTATTGTTTCTCAGACTGCCACATAAGATCTAAGAGAGCACAGACTGCTTCTGCCTCCATGAGGCAAACAGAACGGTCAATTTTTTTTTCTTTTTTCCGGCGTTTCCATCCTGTTTCAGGATATTGCGGTCAACACCAGCATCTTTCAGCTGTATGTTGATTCCTAGGCTAGATTACGCTCATCAGCACGCCACGACTTTCTGAGCGACCGGCTCCATACTCTCATAAGTTACTTTTGCGATTCGAACCACTGCTAATTCTCGTCGCGTCATGTGACGAGAGTATTCGGGGTTAGCGGAGAAAGCTGCTAACCCCTCGGCCATGGAGCCGGCAGAACGGTCAATGATGAAAGGAATATACTTTCACTGGCAAAACAGAAGGCAGATTATTTCAACACATTTTCACAACCAGACATGCACAACTTACAGAAGCAGGCCTGAACACACTTGTCAAATTTGTTAACCATTTAAACCTTTATACAGGAACACATCTTTGAATATCTAAAGTCTTTCGTTAAGTGACAACATCTGTCATATCAACAGCAGTTTGTCAAACAAAATCAACAAACTTCAACACAACATAGCAGTGCTATTTATAACCATGAGAATATGTTAGCTACTTTCTAAAACAACACATTCTTTTGGCTTAGATTTCACAACTTGAGATTTCCAACAAATTCATCATCATCATTATTTGCAAAAACATGTGGCAACTGACTATGACTCACATTATCAAGTTGTGGACGTTTACATCGAGTCAGCAGCAGCTTTCTCAGTGTGGAAAAGACATGGTCACAATGAAATCTCCAGTGTATGGGAGTAGTTCCCAGCACTTGGTGTTCATCTAGTGTTATCCTTGGGGGCAGCAAATACCCCTTCAGTCTCCACTTGCTAGCAGTTCCAGCAAGCATATTCCAACCAGGCTGTTGCTTTATCATTTAATAGCATCTGTCTGTTGTGTGGCTTTAATTGGCTTTGTGTGTGTGTGATATCCACTTCTTAAAATGCCATTAAGCACATCATTCAATTGTTTTTCAACACATTTTCCTCTCACCACCTGGCATTCACAGGTCCTAGCAGTCTTTCTCAGAAATCTAGAAAGTGACAGTCTGATCATTTGTTTACTTACACAAGCTCAGTGACTCCTTGTCACAAAAGAGACCAGGAATTTACTATACATCTTTATAATAATGCATTCAATATATCCTTCCTTAATTCAGAAGTTACCAACAGCTTCAATATATAGTATTTGTACATCTATATAAAGCATGCTATTTGTTGATATAACACAATGGACACTGTTCACCAAAGTGTATGATTAAAACTTGTGCTGCCATTCAAATATTTATTTATAAATAATAATTATCATATTTTGTCAAACAATTTATAACCATAAAATATCAGCAGAGACAAGGGAGCTATGAAGCAAGACTTCTCATCATCATACCAAAAAAAAAAAAAAAAACACACACACATAAGAACAACTCAAGAGCTCAGTATCACATTCTTGTGGACATTGCAGCAGCTGACACGAAGACATCTTGGAGAAGCCCAGGTGTGAAAGTGATAGAAACATGGCACAGTACAAGCTCACACAGAGACTATGGCAAGTGTACACATGACACACATGGGCAGGAATATGACTAATGATGAACAGCAGCACCACAAATCATCTACCGGCTCTGGTTTACCAGGGAGCCACAGCAGTGCAGTGGCTAGAAGACCAGCCTGCTGGTCCGGTGGTCGTGTATTTAAATCTTTCTCAAGACAGAGATTTGTTAAAAAGTGACCTGGGATCCCAGCTTGACTCTGTCTCACATGGGTGCCAGAAAATCTTCGGGGAAGTAGAGACAGCTGGCATGACACTGACCACTTGACAACCCTGACCCCAGCACACAGACAGCTTCTTCTGTTCTTCTGAAGTAGAGACACTAATAGCCAAGCAAAACACCACAGAGCTTGTACAATTTAGAAATGGCTGTCACAGACTTGCTTAGTGAAATGGAAGACAAGAGTGTCCTTCATGTATCTCAAGTGTCAAGTTTCAATGCCCCTTTTCGCTGACTGTGTTAAGTATCTGAAGAGGTGGGCACAGCATTACACATAATTCAACATCAATACTCTTAACAAGAAGCCTCTGTGGAACAAAAAGGAAGTATATAAAAAGCACTTCCAGAACATTCTAAGGATAACAGTGAACTCAACAACAAGAAGCTGTGAGCATGTATGCCAGTAGTTGGAACTGTGAGGAAACGTGTGTGACAGACAGGAGTGTGCTTGTTGTGATTAAATATGTGTTTCTCCTGGCTGTATTTATGTTGTGCTTTCCTGGGAGCAATGCAGGTGTAGAGTGTGTATTCAGCCTTATGAACATTTACTGGAATGATGAAAAGAACTGGGTTTTACTTAGTTTGATTAAGGCAGTTTTGACTGTCAGAAAAGGTGTTAATTTTTCTTGTGGACTTCCATACCTGAATCCCAAATCTGACAGGAATGTCAAAAATACATGGTTCTGAGAAGTGCAGAATACAAATTGTTCATTGAAGAGGTTTTATGATGTAAGTAAATACAATAAAATGCTCTCATAGTTTGTAACTTAGTTATCTCAACATCTGTTAATAATCTACTCTTTCCCAACACAATTTGTAAGTAAAGTAAATAAACAAATAAATAATAATATCTCATTTGTGGGGCAATTTTCTATCACTAATTAGAGTCCCGATTGTTTATTTCCAAAATCTGGTAACCTTGGTTTAGGTACGTGTTAAGTGATATGTGTTGTATTTCAAGTCTGAAAATCATGGCCTGGACCTTCCTCTGCAAGATGGTTTATGTTTTCTTTGAGGTCACGATCTGTAATAAATCATGATGGAACAAGAGCAGAACTAAGAGCAAGGTCTGCAATTTTATCCATAATAAAGCCAATACAGACAGATAAGAACATATGACTAAAAGTCATGATAACATTAGTACATACATAGTGACATACGTGTATGTATGTGAAAAATGGGCCGTACAAGAGAACAATTCAAGCAATGTAGTTGACATACATCAGACACGTACACTATTGGAGCAACATTGGGTCTCACATGTCAGTGTGCAGAAGATCATCAGACACGCACTCTTGGAGTAACATTGGGTCTAACATGAGATCATCAGGCAAGAAGTCAATGGGCTTAGAGCCAGGGAACTTTTCATGCCACCAGTGAACTGGGTATTTGGTGATAGTCCTAATGTTTTGACCAATCAGT
This sequence comes from Cepaea nemoralis, assembly GCA_014155875.1. NCBI lineage: Eukaryota > Metazoa > Mollusca > Gastropoda > Stylommatophora > Helicidae > Cepaea > Cepaea nemoralis. The sequence continues at coordinate 285,843 of JACEFZ010013722.1, forward strand.
AATTGATGGGGTGACATGGTCAATATCAACATGACCACCTTGACCTCCCAGCAAATGTCCTGCTACTAATATGTAGGCTGGGTCAACCTGCAAGCCCAGGTCAATGAAAACATCCATGCCTCCAAGTGGACTTGAACATATGACCATCAGGCCAGCCTGCTAGCCACTGTATTACCGTGGCTTCTAAACATGACGTTCAGCCATAGAAAGACCTCTGAATAACTAACAACATACAAACTACATGGTATTGTCCTGTGTCAAGATCAACAGGCTTGTCCAGTTCACACATACTAGAGCAGTCTTGAAACCACAGTCGGCAGCAGAAATGTGTTGAGCAGACAATGTTCAGGAATGGACATCAGAAATCCTAATGGGCACTGGAATGCAGAAAAGAGACAGATAGATGTGGAAACAAATCATATGGCGTGTGGAGGTGATGCTCAACTGATCTTCCAGGTAACGAGAGAAGGCCAGGCTAGTTATCTATCAGACCAGCAGAACTGTGTGGAGCTGACATGAAAACAAAAGAAAATAGCAAAACAGGAAAGAAAAGAAAGGTAATTGCAAAACTGGTATAAATTGAACAAATGAAAATCACAAAGAACTAGAAGACGTAACATTTTAAGAATGAAAAACAAATCTAAAATGTATGTGATTATCACTGGAAAATATTATATAATGAAGAAAAACAAACACTAAATATCTCTTTACAATCGATAAAATATGAAATCAACAACGTGAATATTTACAATCGGTTAATACACATTCTTTCTAAGATTATGACAACAATAAATAATATGTACTAATTTCATAGCAGCTTTAATAAAAGGCACAACTTACACAATTTTCAGATAAAATGCCAAAGTTGAAAACATGAAGAAAGAAAATAACTACATCAAACTATGGTGTCAGCACTGAGTAGCATTGATGGTGTATGCCTGCAGGGTTTCTACAGAGCTGAGACAATGTGGAGTCTAGTCCCAGCAGTCACCAGGTCTGTGTTCTAGCTGAGCGCTTGTTCTCTCACCTTCACTAGATAAACATGCCTGGTTTCTACAGGGACTACAGCCTAGCTCCCCTACCCTGATGTATCAGACTGGTTTCTCTGCCCCTAGGCCATCTTTATCTCAAGGACAGTTTAACTCATCTATTGCTGCAGGGGAACTATGATTAGTGCTGCAAGTTTGAACGCGATCAGTTCTATAATAGTTAACTGCGAATTTGAACGCAATCAGTCCTCTATTAGTTAACTGCAAGATTGAACTCAATCAGTCCTATATTAGTTAACTGCAAGTTTGAACACAATCAGTCCTGTTTTAGTTAACTGTGAGTTTGAACGCAATCAGTCCTATATTAGTTAACTGCGAGTTTGGACTCAGCGAGTCCTATATTTGTTAACTGCAAGTTTGAACTCAATCAGTCCTATATAAGTCACTATGTATCTATTACCAACTCCTTACATTATATGCTTTTTAAAACTGCTTCTGTCCCGTCCAGTTGTTACATTAACACACACTATTCTCAACTGTTCTAGTCCATTTAAGGTAACAACTGCTTAGGGTAGAAAAAACTGCAGAAACAACTGTCTGGGGCTGAAAGAGATAACAGAACAAGTAGAAACATCCAGTTGAATTATAACAAACAGTAATATCAAGTGTCTGTTTAGAGTAATGATGCCAATATGGGAAACTACAATTATTTTCTGCAATACTATGATGGGGCTTCAAATGAAAATCTTAAACGTGTGACAGAAATTACAATAACCATGCCATTGTCTTGTAACGTGTCAATGTTGTTGTTAAGAATGTCAAGACTGTTTGTCAGCGTCTTCCATACATGCAGGTAAGTCCTTCATACGTACTCAATACAACATCAGTCGGACGTATGTTCTATACATTTTAATTCAGGAGAACCTGATCATTGTCATGATTACACAAAAGGCGGTGAAATCACTCTTACACAATGCCGCCTAACATACACATATAGCACTCAGCCACATACACAAGCCCTACACACACTGGCTCGCTATCTTCAATTAGCACTCTCGCAAAACTGTACACTCACTCCAGAACAAACAACGATCCTTCCTCTCGAACTGTCTGAGTCGCGTATGATGTTTTCAAACTGGTAAGTTCCCTTCGTGGTACTAGGCCACGTGTTTCTCGTGACAACTCGGGCTGTCTCAACCGCCACGTAATGCGTTAGTCCGCCCGTGTTGTGTTGGGTCGTCTGGTGTAGTGCTGTCCGGTCAGCGTCCCGTGAACTTATGTTGGCTAGCTATAGTCCTGTCGGTGTCCTATCAGTGACATCTCTGTGTCCCCACCGATGTCCTGTCTCTAATCTCTCTACCGTCCTACAGATGTCCCGTCTTATAACATCCCTGTGCTCTCACCCATGTCCTGTCTATCGTTATCTCTACAGTCCTTGACTCTATTCTGTCCCTTGTCCTCTCTATGTCCTGCCTTGATACCCCCAACACTGTTAAGTACGTGACATCACAGTGCAGACAAAAATGGTGACATCATAAGGAAAGTGTAAAGATGACCACCCTACCTTTGACATGCACCAACCATTAAAAAAAAAAAATCAATGAAGGGGTGAAACCTATAAAATTCATCGGCAAAAGTCCATTATAGTGATGCATGGCTGTCAGTCCAGCAAGTGTATGAGTGGAATAGAAGTTTCAAAATGGCGTGACTTCAGTGACAGATTTTTCAATCCGATGAAGAGGTACAGTAAGTGGTGCATGAGTGGTTACATAAAAGACCAAGATAATTTTTTTCTACAGGAATCCAAGCACTTTATTGGCACTGGAGGACTGGCATTGAATGAACACGGTAGTGTCTATATATTCACACAAACATTTTTGTTTAAAATAAATATTTTTTTATTTGAAGCCCCCTCGTACAAACCAACCCTGATGCAAAATACCCACAAGCAATCACTCTCAGGTATAACCTCACTACAGAAACTATCACAGGCATACAAACTCACTAATGTGAACTACATGGATTGAGTGATAAGATAGTCTACAATAAAACACATCTCATCCACAGAAAAATGGCATGAAGAGGTATTCAGATTGGTATTGTTCACTGAGGTGGTTTGGTAAAATGTTTCACATCAATTGTGGAGAGTGGAGGAGACAGGTACATAACCAGACATGCTAGCAGCACAAACAACACTCCTGCCAGGTTGCGGACAATGTTCTTGCTGGACCTCCAGTCATAGCGCAATACTTGACCTCCAACTGTGGACACTAGTGACAGAGCTGATTCCAGCTGAGACGGTCTGGCAAGACAGAAACATAACCACAAGTTCATAAATATCTGTATAGTTGCATTAGTTTGTGTTATTGTATATTGTTTACACAAGAATTAATATATATATAGCTGCATTAGTTTGCGTTATTTTATATTGTTTACACATCATCATTGGCACCTTGCCGTCTTGACAGACGATAGTTTGTAAGGGATGGAGTCATTGCCTCTCCATAGCACAAAGCCTGGGCTAAAATATAGAGATCATGTGTTGCCCATGCAGCATGATACCACTCTTGGCCTGCCTAGTTCACTCCAGAGGAAAGGTAACACCCCTACATCTGGAACAAGACAAGCTGCAGAAGCTGCCGGATCAGCAAAGCAATGCTATAATTGTCCACCTGTCGGAGCTTCGATCCTAGACCAGCTGCCAACCAAGGCCTGGTCTGCCCTGCCATGACACTTTGTCTTTAGGTTGCATTTCCTCGCACCAGGGTAAGGCTTGTACCCTCCCAATTGCGCTCTTCCGCCCGAAGCCGTTAGCACAATGTGGGGTGTCGGGTTTGGTAATCGCCGCCCAACGTTCGGCGCTGACAGAAAGTAGGTAGTACCGTCTACTGTTATACGGTAGCTCAGTCATATCTGAGACCCAACGTTTGGTGCTAACAGAAAGCAGGTAGTACCGTCTACTGTTATACGGTAGCTCAGTCATATCTGAGACCCAACGTTCGGTGCTAACAGAAAGCAGGTAGTACCGTCTACTGTTATACGGTAGCTCAGTCATATCTGAGACCCAACGTTCGGTGCTAACAGAAAGCAGGTAGTACCGTCTACTGTCATACGGTAGCTCAGTCATATCTGAGACCCAACGTTCGGCGCTGACAGAAGCAGGTAGTACCGTCTACTGTTATACGGTAGCTCAGTTTCTTGTTTACACAAGAATTAATCAATATCTGTATACCTGCATTTGTTTGAGTTATTCTATATTGTTTACACAAGAATTCAGGAAAGCATAAATAATTTCCCTACAACTTTCCTTTTGTGACTCCTCATGATGTGTTCAAAGAATATTCATTGTCTGATACGAGTATTTATTGCAATCCCAAAGAAATCAGGAGCCTTGGAATGTGATCAGCATAGAACAATTAGTATAATGAGTCACATCATGAAGATTTTGCTACGAGTTATCATGCAAAGAGTGAGAAAGAAAATAACAGCCTGAAATAGGGGAAGAACAATGTGGGTTTATAGAAGGAAAGGGTACAGTAAATGCTGTGTATATGCTGCAATCAGTTATTGAAAATTCTATAGAAGTAAACAAAGGTATACATCTTTGCTTTATTGACTACACAAAGGCTTTCAATAGAGTAAGACATGTCAACATGGTAGATATGCTTGCAGACCTACAAATTGATGGGAAAGACATTAGACTTATAAAAACATATATTGGAAATAACAAGCTGCCATAAGGATTGATAATGAAGTAGGACAATTTCAGCCTATTAAGTGAGGTGTGAGACAAGGATGTGTAATGCCTCTAGATCTTTTTCCCTATACAGTGAAAATATTTTAAGAAATGTAGAAGATACAAATGGAATCATCATTGGAGGACGAAACATCAATAACATTAGATATGCAGATGATACAATGAGCAGGATCTGCAACAATTAGTAGATGCGGTTATTGCACACAGTGAACAACTGGGGTTAGAAGTAAATTGTAAAAAGACAGAATATTGTTGTCCCTAGGAAAAAAGAAGCACCACAATGTAATATACAAGTAAATGGGAATAGTGTACTTTTGTATGGATGTGAAACTTGGACAATGAGCAGTCAAGCTGCAAAACATCTGATGGCTGTAGAAATGTGGTTTCTGAGGAGAATGCAAAGAATTCAATGGACAGACAGAAAAACAAACAACCAAGTACTACAGGAAACAAATGAAAATCGTAAATTGATTAGAGAAATTAGACGTAGACAGTCACAATTTTTTGGACATGTTATGAGAAGAAATGAAATGGAGAACTTGGTGACAACTGGCAAGATCGAAGGGAACAGACCAAGGGGAAGACTGAGAAGTAAATACCTGGATGGCTTGGCCACATGGCATGGTCGAGACAGGAACACTGAGCTGATCCATGACTCTGCTGATCGAGTGAAATGGCGAGTCATGACCGCCCACGCTTTCCGGCATGGCACATGATGGATGGATATGAGTATGTTTGTAGGTTGATTTCTTTCAGCATGTCTTCATTACTCATTCGATCAGTGTTGTCAGCATTCTTCTACACAAACATATCTTCTAGCCTTCAAATAATACCCCAGTCCAGCTCAGTGTTCCTGATTACTTTCCATACATCACAATTGGCTGTATATAGCTCTCCAGAACTCCCTTTGATTAAAGCAACATATTCTTCACCTTTGACTGCCAGTGGAATGCTGCTGTGGTTTTACTTCTTTAATACAGTGAACGAAAGAAGAAGAAGAAGAAGACTTCTTTATTACATCTTCCATCTGCTGTTATCAGTGTGGCCAGATATTTTTAACTTCTTGAATTGCTTCAGCATTGTAATATTTACAGTGTTAGCACACACTGCAAGCATTGTTTACAATTTGAATGGAGACAGTATCAATATAAACAATTGAGTGTAGACAATGTTGATATAAACAATGTTAATGCAGAACATTTCAATAGAAACAATGTTGATGGAGAAAAAAAAAACTGTAAATAAAAATCGTGTAAGCAGAGACTGTGAACTAACCGGTTGAAATACTGGTCGTCTGCTAGCTGCGACTGCTCTACCTTGTCCATCATGTCCTCCAGACTGTGGCCAATAGAGTTCTGCTGCTCTCGGAGTTCACTGAGATCATGAGACAACTTGGTCTTCAGACCCTCCTCGAAACTGTAGAAAGTTAAATATCATGTCATGTGTGTCTTATCCTCATCATCTCCTTCTTGCTGACCAGTCTCCTATTACAATATATCAATTTTCTATACTGACATACTGTCCTGCTATGATGTAATGGTCTCTGATTGTTTATCCTTCTTCTAATCTCTATCTCTGTTCCCACAAACCCTGCATCACATTCTAGTTTGTATGTACTCAAGAAATGGCCAAAGAATGTTGACTGTTCGTTTTATGTTTATAGCAAGTTCCCTTTGTGACTCGGCTTTGTTTAGAACATTTAGGTTGTTCAGGGTATCATAATCATTTTTTCCATGGTGACAAGAGATTTCATTTGTTTACTACTTGACTGACAGCTGTATGTTACAGTGTATTAAGTATCAACTTGATTTCATGTGTATAATATAACTAATAATATATTAGTTAGTTGCATATCCTTTACAGTTGCAGTCAACACCAGCATTGTTTGCTGTTGTAAACTCTTGGCAAGTTTACGTTCAGTAGTTTGCCATTGCTTTCTGAACAACCGGCACCCATACCATGTCATAAAAAACCAACGCAAGGCAGTCTGCTGCCTGTGGCATAACGCAACCACCATTATTCATTTACCAACTCCTGCCGCAAAAAAAGAGGAAACAACATTAAAAGAAATTGACTTCACAACCGCAAATGGAGACTAGGACTTAAAACTTAACATTGAAACTGGAACTGAACAAGTGACAAATGACGTGGATTCTTAGAAAGATTGCATCAGACAAAGCTCGGAAGACCATTGGACGAAAAGGGACATGTGACCCGCTTTCGCGCCAAAGCATAATTAGCATATGTTACTATTTCATCAGAAATGTTAATAAGCCCACACTCTTTTCTGAAACTCGCCTCATGAACAGATGTGAGAAGATTGTGCGACCAAAAGTTTCAATGGGCAAGGCAGAATGTCTGGATCCTAGGTGAGCTTGTTAGGCCTTAGATTAAACTGATAACCCGATGTATCAAGTGTCAAAAGAACGGTATCCAGTGTTTGTGATGTCAATTGAAATGTATTATTATTAATTAAAACCTCTGAAATGTAAAAATGCTCGACTGTAGATTCTAACGACGCAGAGCCATTCCCGGGCAAAATGACTCTCTAATATTCTCTTAGATGAAACTGCAATCTCTGATATTCTTAGAGATAATTATTAACTTTAAGAAGTGCATTATACTATTACATTCTATTCTAACCAACTGTGAGAAGGGATGATTCTAAAGCAATCTTGTGCATTTCACCAGAAAACACTGATAAAAGATGCTATCACTATCTACAGCTGAAATGACAGTTCGTGTACTAGAACAAGTGCCTTGTTCTAAAACAGACTTATCTATGCCTATTTCCGATCTAGAAAGCTGAAAGAGAAATCAAATCTTTCCTTTCTGCTTCATCTATTGAATTAATAGGGTTTGATGGAACTAATATTTATATTTATGTCAAATTTAATTAGATAAGGGCACACATGAATTGCTTTACATGAGAAAGTTGTGCTTCGTGGAACACCATCATGCGCAGTGAACTTAACTCATTACTCAACATAACTTAAAACACAACACCACTCAACACCACACAACACAACACTCAACATCACAACAACAACAGATAATGGAAGAGAGTTATTAGACACAAGAAGAAGAAGAAGAAGTTAATTGGGAAAACACAGAGAATTATTTATACACGCGATAAACACCACTGAGTGGAAGAAATGTTATAAATGTATGTCATTTATTTACATGCATCTTGACACCTTCTCACTCTTGTCACTGTCTTACTGTACACGTTCACTGACCCCAGGTCAAATGAGAACCTACATACAGCAGGAACCAGTTGATACAAGGCGTACACAGTGTGATAAACTCTGACCACCCCAAATTAACCCAACACTAGATTAGAGAGAAAAAGAGGGGGAGGGGAACTAGTTCCTACTTCAGGAATTTAGATTTCTTCCGACCTACTTCTTATTATTGTATTGGTAGGAATGTATATATTTATGTGAATATTCATCAGTGATCTTGGTGGCTACATCCAACAACCACCCAACACATCAGCAAACTAACCACCTAAATCAGACCTGAAAGAGGGAAGCCGAGAGAAAGAGATGAACCACAGGTGAGATGGAAGATGACTTGGCTATGAGCAGAGTATGGGGAGGCCTTCAGAGGAGCTATACGGGCAGACCTGAAGTGGATCCATCAGTCAATGGACCCTGGCTTACCTAATCTTCCAGTCACCAGGTTACCTTTCTAAATTGGTAGACACCACACCCAATTTCAGGATGTTTGAATTGTTGATTCATTACCATCACACTTAATATGTACAACATCAAAATGTTTACTATGTTTCACACTTGTTGTCATCTCATATATTGATGCTTGATTGATTGTCTGGGACTATGGTCCAATGTGCAACTTTTCTAATATTTTGTGTAAATCACAATAGAGATGTATGTACTGACCAGAAGGCTCAGGCCAGTCAATAAATGATTAACATGAATTGACCTTCTGTTAATTTGTCAGTTCAAACCTATCTGTGAGTCAACAACTTCTTTGTACATCATGTTGTCAGAATCTAATGTGATTGATTATGTGTTTGATTGTTTAAAGATAAATTAACTCATAATGACTTACTGAATGGGGAAATAAAAAGACTCTAGATCTATCAACTGCTCAACATCCATGTTTTCTTCATCTAAATCAGGCTGAGAAACTTCTCCAGACTTTCCTCAGATTTGATAACCAATAAGGGGGCTCCAGAGCTAAAGAATCCTTGGAGAAGGGGCAGAATCCCAGTTAGTAATCATTATTCTCACCAGGGCCATAATCTATATCTCCTAGACATACTTAATAGAACGAGGCCTGCAGATAACTCAAGGTTCATATTCTGGGGTTATTGAAGATAGAAGAGGATGGGGCTCTACTTCTTTTGTTAGAGATGGGGCATACACTACAGTGATCTCCCACTCCTTTCAAAATATATGACACTGCCAAATCACCCACAGCTATGTTTCGAATGCGGACATGCATGATTACGAACTGGGCCTGTAACCCCTTCGCCACGGAGCTGGTCATGTGTATAAGTAAGAACTAAAAGACTGATTTGGAAAACATGAACGTTAATTATCAAAATGTAGGGGCATCTTTACAAAATAAATTAGGGAAAATGAGGATGCTGTGGTGATGACCTTCATCAGCAAACAAGAATGTGAGAAGTGGCTGGTGGTGTGAGAAGTGATGGTCTGAAGTTTGTAAAGCCTCATCTTCATTGCACATGGTAAGCTCCAAGGGTCTCCTCCCATATATCACACAAGGGGTTCTTCACTGGATCAACGGTCTAGACCCCAATCTGCCTATACAAATCCACATGTAATATAAACATGACATCTTGGGCAGGTTTTCTGTTTATGTAAAAAGTGGTCCCAGGCCTAGCCTAGCCTATGATTTCCAACTGTTTCTAAACAGCACATAAAAAGAGTATTTGAAGTGTCCTGGGCATATGGTGCTAGCCCCGTATTTGTACAGACCAACTGGCTTGTGATGTTGATGATGTTAGTATCATGCCGTCTGCCTATACATCCCAGGACATGTCCTAGTACCCATTTTGGCAAGGTCGACCTGAATTTTAACAATCTGACTCAATGGGGATTCACAATTATTACCCCTGGGCTGGCAGACAAGGTGCTAGCCACTTCACCACAGCACTCCAAATGTGCACATGTAACCTCCACTTAGTAGTCCTAGTCTGCCCAGACAAGGTATGCAATCAACTATACCAGGCTCAAGGGGATGTAGAATATCCTCCTGGGGTTCCTTTTGTAAAAACCCTGCACAGCAAAAATTGGACCCTGCACTTTCTGAACTGGAAGCAGACATCAAGCAGACAAAAGAAGGACAGCATTACATGTGGGTCACCCTCATCATGTCGCAGGCACTTTGTAGAACCTGGCTTTCACCACAGCCTGCCACAAGTCTGGTGATCCGTCACCAGTTGTCCCGTGTAATCTAATGCATCATCATGCCCAAGATGTCTCCCATGTTCTGTGTCAATGTTCATGCCGGTTGACCGCTGCCTCTTCTCTCAACAACCACACTTTCCATCACTGTTCTTTCCAAACCACTGTAATGGTTAATGCAAAGTATTTTAGTTTTTGACAAGATGCTGTGTATAAGCCAGTTGTCTTTGATTCTGAGCTCCTGTAGAATGCCTGTATTTGTTTTCTACATGGGGGTAGACAACATAAAGAAATGGACTGATGTAACCCCAGCTGAGTGCATCATGAATATGCAGAACAGAGACTGTTGGGGACTCATCACTGCTAATGTGGTATTTCCATTTGAATGATGATGAGGAAAGTGCCAAAAGTGGCAGTAGAAGAAGGCAGACACTGAAAATACATTTAAACAGCTACAAACAATGACTGCTGACATACCCTTTTCTAAATGCTTCCTCATCTTTTGAGACTCTGCGTTCCAACTTGTTACCTCTGTAGAAGAAAAGCAGGTGCTGTTCAGTGAATGAGCTACTCTAACTGTACACAGTATCCCTTATTGATGGCCATGATGTGACAGAGATGAACAGAATTACTATAACCAAGCACGCTTTCACGAGAATGATCAACCATGGAAATATCACTAGCACAAAAGTCTTCTTTCTCATGGTCCGTTCTTCTCTGGCAGTTTTCGTGGTGACTGGCAGTTTTCGTGGTGAAGTTGCTTGCCTCATGCTAGGGAGTCCTGAATTCATGTTCGGACTGTCATTTGGTTCCAGAGTCCAGCTTTTTTCAGAGACCCCTGGGAATCCTGGTTGAAGCTATGGAGTTCTTGATGTGCCATGTTTTGGGCAGGCTTCTCTGCGGAAAGAAGACCAAGCCATATGGGATAGAGCCCAGTGCAATGAAGTCAGTTCCTGTCTATAGAAGCTCCTGATCCTTTGTATGCGTGTGAATGCTGGATATTGAGTAATGAAATAGTGAGGAAGCTGGAGGCAGCTGAGATGTGGCTGGTGAGAAGAATGCTGAGAACAGTATGGACAGAGAAGAAAACGAAAGCAGAAATATTGACAGCTTTAGGTTTGCTAGATCTTAACTATAGGGTAAAGACAAATGGAGTTTTTTGTATAGAAAGATCACCAGAAGAAGTGCAATATAAATGTTAGTCTTACGTAAAACAAAAAACCAGACAAGAAAAGCAAAGGAAGACAGAGGAAGATGCACATGGATAGGCATCTGTTTAAGACAGTACCAGATCATAGAGTACTAACCTCTGAAGTCGGAGTGGGTTTGCCTGATGGCGAGGGACACTGTTAATAGGGAAAGCTAATCCATGCAAAATTCAGTCCAGCACTAATAGAAATTGTATGTACGGAGTTCAAAGCGAGCGAGCGCAAAATAAATAAAATAGAGCACTAAATGCATTTTCTGTGTGATATCTCAGCAGCACTGAGCATTGTATCTACATTTTCAGGGTGCTGTCTCAACATTACTTTATCCTAGAATATCTCAAGGCAATTTGGTGTCCATTGTAAAGAACATTCTAGAACCTTCAAATATATGCAAGACAGTGAGAACTTTTTCAAACAAGAACTGCAAACAATTGAATCACTAGAAAAGCTGAATTTCTGAAGCTACATTGTTTCTACACCTGTTTAATGATCACTAATATTGAACAATGTCAGTACGAGTATTCAGACAGTGTGCCGGATGTGGGGTCAAAGCAGCACCTCAACCAGTTTACACGAGACTTCACCAAGTCCAGCCCAAACCCTACAGCAAGGAACCTTGGAAGGAAGAAAAGCCATATGACTAGGACCAGAAGGAGAGCAGGCAACCCAGGAGGAGAGCAGGCAACCCAGAAAGCCACAAGAACTACCAGGTGACTGTGTCACTCCAAAACTCCATATCTGCCCGGGTCAACAATCTTATAGGGATCCACCCCAGGGATAATACCATTACTTGAGATTTAAATACATTTCACTGTTTACCATTAATGTGTTTTAATGACAGAACTCTGATCCACCCTCTTGAGTATCTTAGTTTCTTGTGAGTGTGACAAGTATTTTGTCTTAACTTCTCTGGCTGCTATACTGTCTTAGTTTCTCTCTCTGGCTGCTATACTGTCTTATCTTTCTGGAGGAGGGTAACAGTAGATAACTAGACTTTTTTTGGGGATACACTATCTTACCTTTTTGGAAGGAGTGAGGGAACAGTGCATAACTAGACTGCTCTGTATCTACTCACACTAATTTAGAGTGAGACTTACCTTCCTGTCTGCTGCCATATAACCAGCATCCCAGTCTCTACCTATCAAGATCATGGCGATGGTTTCCTTCTCCTCTACAAGTCAAACCTTGTCAGAGACTGTCTGCATATTCATGAATAGGGAATTCTGCCTGGGATAATCTTTCCTACTGCTGCTCTACTGGGAGGTGAATGGCACCAGCAAAGGAACTATGATGAAGCAATATCTGGTACTAATACAATACAACAAAAGAACTACGATGAAGCAATATCTGGTACTAATACAGTACAAAAGAACTATGATGAAGCAATATCTGGTACTAATACAGTACAACAAAAGAACTATGATGAAGCAATATCTGGTACTAATACAGTACAACAAAAGAACTATGATGAAGCTACAACTGGTACTAATGCAGCATAGACTATATACAGACATACCCAGAAGCATTTGGGTCCCTGTGTATGGACAATGATGCTGGCGAAACATGGCCCGAGTATGTTGGTAGTGACAGAGATGATGACGATGGTGCAGACAGCTGTTTTTCCAGCGAGCTATGTCTCATGGTGGTTGTCACAACATTCTGCATGGATGTGCTAGCCACTGCTGACTGGAATCTGGATTTGGGATCCTGTAAGGACAGATTCACATCTCAATCATGACAATGACAATAATAAATGGTCAACTGTAATTGGTAAAAGGAAAATAAAAGTCACTTGACTGCAGAAAATTAAAATACAGAGAAGAGATGTGAAAATAAAATACGAGATAAAGAATGTGATATAAAAACTGCAGACTCCAAAATATCCAAGGCTTGAAGATGTGAACAATAAACTACAAATCTTACATTATGATAACATGGAAAACAACATATAAAGCAGTGAATAGGGAAACAAAGTGTTGACAATAATAATTGACTGAGCATCCATGTGTCTTGAAAAACTTTACAGTGACCAATCTATGAGAATGATAAGCAACCAATGTAGTTGCACTAAGGACAAACCAACAGGTACTCATTCTGACTCAGCTGATATTGCAGGATCAGTATACTACGAGGGGGATTCAAATGAAAACCTTAAATGTTTGTGTGTGTGGAATATATTCTGAAAAATTAAAGAAAAAATGTATCAATTTTCGATGTAGTTACCACTGCGTTCAATACAAGTCCTCCAGTGCTGCGACTGTGAACAGTCTGTCACAGAAGTCACACCGTTTTGGAACTTCATAATCCACTCATACACTTGCCGGACTGAGAGGCATGCATCATCATACTGGATGACGAATGAACACCAATGAATTTCTGTATGTACGTTTCACTCCTTCACTGATAAAAACAAAAACCGGATAACAGAACGCTGCTCCTCTTTGATGCATGTCAAAAATTTGGCAGTCATCTTTAAACTGTCCTTATGACGTCACCATGTTCATCTTTGTCGTGATGTCACATGCTTAACACCATTGACACCCTTAACAACAATATTGACATGTTACAGACAATGAATGGTATGGTTATTGTAATTCCTGTTGCACTTGTAAGGTTTTCATGTGAAGCTCCCTTGTATGTGCAAACTAAATGTTCATGTGTGTATATACCATTCTCCCACTGTCTCCTCATGTACATATATTCTAAACATGGTCAAGACAACCAGAAATAGTCAGTATAAAGTCAAGTTTACATGCCTGATGGCACATGGGGCATGTAGTGCTAGAGCCATGTTGTGATCAGAAAGTCAGCACTCAGTGGGTGATGAGGTCATGTCATGCAGAAAACATGACATACTTGCAAATGTCAACTGCTGAGGAACAACTGAAGTCACTTAGATAGCATGAGAATTAACTCATAGGTTGCACTGGGTTTTACCCCATATAGCATGGTCTCTTTCTGCACAGGACTTGCCAAAAACGTTGCATAGAGCATGAACTTTGCAGCTTCAGCGACGACCCCGGGTATGTCTCTGAGAAAACTGCATGCATGAACTGAATGACAGAGTCCAGAAATGAATTCATGACTATCGGCGCATGAGGCAGACAGCGTACTCATTTTGCCAAGAAGACCCATGGGAAGGATGGGTACAGTGGCCAACACAGATCTCGTGAGACAGACAGCGTACCCATATTGCCAAGAAGACCCATGAGAAGGATGCGTACAGTGGCCAACACAGATCTTGTGAGACAAGACAGCGTACCCATTGTGTCAAGAAGACCCATGGGAAGGATGGGTACAGTGGCTAACACAGATCTTGTGAGACAGACAGCGTCCCCATTGTGTCAAGAAGACCCATGAGAAGGATGGGTACAGTGGCCAACAGTTCTGGGGACTGAGTATCCATCAGGGTACATGGACATGGAGTATTCTGGCTCTCTAGCCAGGACACTGCAGGAGGATACTGACTTGCCCTAGCAATCTCACACTTCGCTAAAGGTGGTTGCCAACCAAAACCAGACATGTGGAATTCAACAGGAAACCACCACACTGTTTCTCTAGGTTGAAGCTATGGAGTTGTCACTGTTAAAGTAAATACTATGGAATACAATAATCAGGAAATTTCATAACCACGAAGGGTTGAAAATACTTTATGATAATTATAACTGTATTAAAATGTGTTTTCTTTAGTGTTGAATCTGGAACAGGCATCTCAAAGTATTTCTTTCTGCTCATTATTTTCATGAAGTCATAATATCTACTCTCCTGACCTCAAAGTTAGCATCAAAATGTTTAAATCTAGGTTTCAGAAGCAATTCTCGCAGTCAGGCAAGCATCAGTATCATCACTATCTGCCAGTTGACTGACTATATCAGCCTGTCCATGTTTCTTCCCGTTTGTATTGCTGCATAATTTGCCACTGGTCTGCACATTCATTATCTTTTACTCGGGCATGTCTGGGTACACACATCCAGGTGAGTGAAATGAAGCTTGTTGAATGATTTTCATCTCTGGTGGTGTGTTAGTTGGTTAGTCGACAGATCATCCTCATTGCACATAGAACCATTCAGTCCATAAGTGCTTGGATCCCCTTCTCAGTAAATTCTGCAGCGTGTAGCGTGTAACCACACCAGTTCTGTGTTGGTTTATTAATCTTCTTTGTCTTAGTGTTCTTGTTTGGCCACATCTCTTTTAACTTGCTGTTCTCGCAGTCTGACCATGGTTGTAGCTTCACAGTCATCATCGGCAGTGTGTATATCCCACTATGACTAGTATTTGGCAGCTTTACAAATAACAAAAACACAAGGCAAGTTTATAAGGACATAGTCACACACACACAAGCTAGAAAGGAAAGCTCATCATGTATTAAATATCAATGTTTAGTTTAGTTTAGTTTAGTCGATGGATCAACATCACTGCACACGGGTGTAACCCATAAGTGCTCCGTTCTCCTCATAACTGAAACCTGAGTTTGGAGGATCTCAGCTCAGTGCACCAACTCCGTAGCACCGGCGAGGATCCTGAAATACTTCAAATATCAATATTGAAGGGATGCACGAGGAGATGTGACAGGGAGATTGTAAAAGTGATTGTTTGAAGCCAATCATTGAAATATGCATACAGGAAACAGTTAAACTGCTAGTAGGTCATTGAAATACACGCACAGGAAGTAGTCAAACTGTTAGTGCGTTATTGAAATAAGCATACAGGAAGTATTCAAAATGTTAGTAGGTTATTGAAATACACATATAGGAAATAGTCAAACAGCTGGTAGGTTAGTAGGATAGCGGGGTAGGGGTATCCCCTATCAAAGGAGAAGTAAGGCTCCTCCTTCCCTCTTCTAGCCTACGGGAACCCTTGGGCAAGATGGAGTACCCGTTTAGCCCCCCACCCCCCTCAGGGAAATGTGAAGCCATGTGAGCAGGAGGTGGATTGGACTTGGCAACAGCTGACAGATAGTTGTTGGTTATGGTTTCAAGTCAGTGACGGTGGGCAGAGGATCTCTCAATAGAGACAATGGCTACGGTCATCTAATCAGTATGGTCACTCTCAGGAAGGAAGAATGGTAGACTTCCCTCCTTATTGATTCCCGGGCAGAGGAGGCTCGTCAGCTTTGGTTGGTATCTCCTCTAAGAGAGGAAACTCTAAATCTCAAACTTCCGCTGCCTTGCAGGTATACCCATATGGGGAAGGCTTCGGGAATAAACCCTGAGGACAAATGCGGAGATGGAGTCCCTAAACAACATAGTTCTGGCAACTCCTGCGATGGCAGGTTATTGAAATACGAGTACAGGAAGTAGTCAAACTGTTAATAGGTTACTGAAATATGCATACGGGAAGTTGTCAAACTGTTAATAGGTTATTGAAATATGCGTATGGGAAGTAGTCAAACTGTCAATAGGTTATTGAAATATGCATGCAGGAAGTAGTCAAACTGTTAGTTGTTAGCTTAATAATGCATACAGGAAGTAGTCAAACTGTTAGTTGTTAGCTTAATAATGCATACAGGAAGTAGTCAAACTGTTAGTTGTTAGCTTAATAATGCATACAGGAAGTAGTCAAACTGTTAGTTGTTAGCTTAATAATGCATACAGGAAGTAGTCAAACTGTTAGTTGTTAGCTTAATAATGCATACAGGAAGTAGTCAAACTGTTAGTTGTTAGCTTAATTATGCATACAGGAAGCAGACAAAATATTAGTTGGCAACTGAAATATGCGTACAGAAAGCAGACAAAATGTTAGTTGGCAACTGAAATATGTGTACAGTAAGCAGACAAAATGTTAGTTGGCAACTGATAAGTGTGTACAGGAAGCAATCAAACTGTTAGTGCAGGTATGATATTTCTATCACCGTCACACACAGTATTTTCAGTGTTTTCTGGAATTTTATAAAAACTTGTGCAAAACAGGATACCATACTAAGAGTTTTGAAATGACAAACAACTTGATTTGATCAGCGCTATTAGTAGATACAAGTGACAATTGTCAGGATTGCATATTCTGGAACAAAGTGACATTTCTAGGACAGTGTCACGTCTCAATAGAGAGATGTGATTGGTCCGCTTGCATGCCAAGATTTGGGCTAACCTAGCAAGAAAGCAAGAAATGCGCAGTTTCAATATGTAACTCCGACTGATAAGTTGTTTTTTTTTCCATGTGGATTTACGTGCGCTGTGCTCTCTCAGGTCTGAGGTAAGAAACGCCTATAGTTTAGAAATAATAACGATGCCTGATGAACTATGGTACAGGTAACATGTTTGTCTATATGTAAAATGTGAGATTGTGAAATCAACGCTTCACTGAGAAGATAAAATGATAGCTCCTTTTCTGGGAGAGATTCTGCAGAGTGCCATTGCTATTCCATTGAATGATCTACCATGCTTAGTTCCATCTACTACAGATGATTTCTATATGCTATGTGAATGCTGTCTCACTATAAATGCACATCATTATAAATGCACATCATGAGCATTCTTTCTTCTGCTGTGGAAAGTTTCTTTAAGAGTCTGTGTCCTAAACTATAATGCTCTTGAAGGGAGGAATGTGATCTTCAAGTTTTAACAACATGTGATTCTCAAGTTTTCACTAAATGTGATTCTAAAGTTTTCACTTTTTCTGAATACGCCGTGAGAATTAGAAGTGATTACAATATATATTTTTCTGGAATTATTGCACAATGGGAAGGAAAGAAGGTGCATGACTTTGCACTCAATGCCAGCATTGTACAACTGCTGTTGACGACAAGGCAGGTGTTTGCGTTCAGTGTTCTGCCACATGTTTCTGAATGATTGACTTATACCTCCATGAATGATCAGCATAATGCAGTTCACTGTTGAATTTAGTTGCATGAAACTACAACTTTTGAGAAAGTGAACAGGATTTCAAACAAAGTCCTTAACCCATACTCTAAGAGACAGGCTGGGAAGGATATTACTTTCATGTGTTTGAATCTTCGTTGATGTTTATGGGAGAAATGAAGATCTATAAGGTGGTTCTCTCATTATTTCTTGTGATCACCTTTTCATGCAATGATCTATATGGTTTTTCATTTGTGAATGTCTCACAAGTAAATATTGATTTATTATTATTACCCTGACTGCTGAAGGGAGATGATATGTTAGAATTGACCCCCAGTAGACTAGGCACATGGGTTAATGTAGTGGAGGTGAGAAGAGCACTTGTGAACCAAGTGTACTACACGAAGAGAGTAATGACCGGTCTTGCAATTGTAGGCATGGGATGATAAGATCTCATCATGATCAATCATGAATAGGCGTCAATCCCTGTGCAGATATCTGTCACACTCCATCAGATGAGTGATCAATTTCCATTACCAGAGAAGAGAGTTTGGCAATCCCACTTTTGAGTGGTAACACCCTCCTTTATATATCTCTCCCCCCCCCCCCCCCTCTTCTTTTTCTGTGATATTTATTTTCATCAAATGTATACCGGTTAGTGTTTGTGTTTATATCACCAGAGAAGAGCATGATTTTTGGCCTTAATATTATGGACTCGGTCGTACTGACTTGGTCTGATGGCTGCTGCTATTGAGGTGTTCTGTACCAGAACCATGTACCACGGGAAGGTCTATGTCATCTAAGATGAATGGAAGAATTTACCTTTTGGATGACCTAAAGAGTAGATACGTTATACCTAGAATGACCACCCGACCTCAGCATCATCAAGCCTTACATCACCAGCTAAGTATACCTGTATATAGACTGGAATGTCAATATTTTGGTTATAGCCCTTTGAGAATTTAATATCTACACTGCTGACACAACGGGGTGACTACAACCACTCGATTAATGATTCATCGAGTTCCATCATTCAGCAGTGAATTATCATTTGTTGTGCAAAAGACAATTATTATGGACTTTTATTACATTAGTTGCCATGAAGAAGATGAACATTCCTTGATTTCAATAGGAGGATTATTATCTGAAGAACTTTAAAAGTCTCTTTAGTGGAGATCATCATGGAGTATCACTCAGGATATAGTTAGTTTGTCTATGTCTGGTGTGTGGTTATTTTGCATTATGTTTCACATTGTGGTTGTGTATTGTTTTTAACATGCAGATCACAGATCTTCCCAAACCCCAGCAGTTGTCCCAATAGATTGGTTGATGTAGATCAATGAGTTGAGTCTATTCACTGTTGGAGTTTGTTTAGAAATTGTTAACTACAGGTGGTACATTACACCTTGTTTACAATGTAATTAAAGGGGTCACTAGTGGTTGGATAAACACACACAGGCAAATCTTTTTTTACAGAGTGAGCAGCCTCCTCTTTGTCTGCGGTAAATTTCCAAGCTCTCTACGCCTTCTATATGAGAACTTAACTTCATATATTTAGTGTTGGAATCTCACACATTTCTGTCATATTCTTGGAGGATTGAGAGTTTATACTTGGGGGTTCATGAGCCAATTTCAAGTTCTCTTATGATGGCTGACTAAGAAGGATTTGGTACCCCATTCCTTCTGTTCTCTCTCTCTCTTTTTTTTTATATGCCACAGCAAGGAAAGCTGAAAGGTTCTGCTGTGATTTGGAACTACTGAGATACTGACACAATACTAGCTAAGCATCAAGCTAGCTTGCATTACTGCTTTCAGAGTGTGCCATTGCACCTAACATCACTTTCAGAGTGTGCTGTAGCACCTAACATCACTTTCAGAGTGTGCTGTAGAACCTAACATCACTTTCAGAGTGTGCTGTGGCACCTAACATCACTTTCAGAGTGTGCTGTGGCACCTAACATCACTTTCAGAGTGTGCTGTGGCACCTAACATCATTTTCAGAGTGTGCTGTGGCACCTAACATCACTTTCAGAGTGTGCTGTGGCACCTAACATCACTTTCAGAGTGTGCTGTGGCACCTAACATCACTTTCAGAGTGTGCTGTGGCACCTAACATCACTTTCAGAGTGTGCTGTGGCACCTAACATCACTTTCAGAGTGTGCTGTGGCACCTAACATCACTTTCAGAGTGTGCTGT
This sequence comes from Cepaea nemoralis, assembly GCA_014155875.1. Lineage (NCBI taxonomy): Eukaryota > Metazoa > Mollusca > Gastropoda > Stylommatophora > Helicidae > Cepaea > Cepaea nemoralis. The sequence continues at coordinate 306,190 of JACEFZ010013722.1, forward strand.
GGCACCTAACATCACTTTCAGAGTGTGCTGTGGCACCTAACATCACTTTCAGAGTGTGCTGTGGCACCTAACATCACTTTCAGAGTGTGCTGTGGCACCTAACATCACTTTCAGAGTGTGCTGTGGCACCTAACATCACTTTCAGAGTGTGCTGTGGCACCTAACATCACTTTCAGAGTGTGCTGTAGGCACCTAACATTACTTTCAGAGTGTGCTGTAGCACCTATTTTCTCTTTAGAAGCATCCTTTAGTACTAGTCATGACACTGAAAGTGTACCCTAACTTTCATGTCCACTTTCAGAACATGCTTTAGTACAAATCGTCATTGTATAAGTATTTTTACAAATCATCATCATGTTGAAGGTGCTGATGTGAAAGTGGATGACACTGATTAGCTTACTCCGGATGTCAGTTTCACTGTACAATTAGTGCTCCAATATTTACTACAAGGGTAAGTTAATAACTAAGTCACAAATGGCTGTAGAAAAATAACTAAATATGATAACAATATGAAACCAGTTTATTTTTATACATACATTGTCCCTTTATTTCTGAACATAATTTCCCCCAACATTCCCATCGTTTTATCAGTCTTCCCAAACCGGCTGCATAATGACTTATTTATTACCTTACCCTCGTACCTTTACGTGACTGCTAGCATAAAATCTTAGATATGCTCGTAGTCTTTCAAGCAGTACTGAAACTTCAATAATGCCCAAACACAGCCATGGCTTGTGACAGATTCAAACATAATGGTGTGACAAAGTTCTTTTATGGATGCTGTAAGAACACCAACAATAAAACAGGCAAACTATAAAAACTCATAAAAGCTACACATCTGAATATCTGAAAAAAAGAAAGGCAGCATGAGAGACAATTATGCTGCACAATTTGTTAAAGGCACATTAGTGAGGAAGACAGCAGGCTACATTAACAAAATGCACAGCATGCAGTTTCTGCCAAGTATCCACCAATTCAATAGTAAATGTAAATGTCCAAGGAAGCTTACCTCCCTGTCTTCAAAGTCCGGGGACAAGTCAGAACTGTTGGTGTATCCCAAGACTGGGAGTCCCACTTCCTAGTGAGAGTATGTCAACAGTAACAGTTCTGCATAAAGTGACCATTGTTAAATAACACAATCATTCTGAAGTTCACCTGGCAGCAAGTGAACGTTCTTGTCATCCTTTTTCAGTGTTGTACAACTAAATGAGATGTGTGAGAACAGATGTTCGGGCGTTAGAATGAGGAACACTGATATTAGAAAAACCACAGATGGAAATTTTATGTATACTGTATACAGAGAGGTAGAAAGTAGAGTGGATAGGGCATGTTACGCAAAATGAAGTCTCATCAACTACCCTTGTGTGCCTACAACAGTAAAATATGTGGTTTGAAAGTGCAAGGAAAACTTACATGCTGCTTGCTGTGTTTGATGGCATCAGAGATAGTCTATAAGAGATCTCGATGGTCAGAGTGATATATCTAAAACAACAGACAAAACTCAACTACCCATGATGCTTACCTGTTGGCAAGTACCTGAAGAAAACCTACAAATTTACCTTTAGATGATCAGAAGATTGACAAGTCAAGACATGATTAAACAAGTCCACATTTGCCTTCAGATGATCAGAAGATTGACAAGACAAGACTAAACAAGTCCACAGTTGTATTTATTTGATTAGAAGATTGACAAGACAAGACTAAACAAGTCCTTAGTTATCGTTATTTGATCAGAGGATTGACAAGCCAAGACTAAACAAGTCCTTAGTTATCTTTATTTGATCAGAAGACTGACAAGACAAGACTAAACAAGTCCTTAGTTATCTTTATTTGATCAGAAGATTGACAAGACAAGACTAAACAAGCCCACAATTGTATTTATTTGATCAGAGGATTTACAAGCCAAGACATGACTAAACAAGCCCACAGTTGCCTTCAATTGATCAGCAGACTGACAAGCCAAGACATGACAAAACATGCCCTGAAATTATCAACCATAGCCAAATACTGAAACAAGGGAGGCATGGACGAGAGATTATGTCTGCCTCTGGATTAGAATGTGCAAGGTTTGATCTCAGCAAAAGGCTGGGAATGTTTCCAAGAACAATTGGCATCTAATGAAATCATACCTGCTCCTGATCTCTTGGGTAGTGAGACTAGATACCTAGCCTTCTTGGATAAGTGCAAAACACAAGAGATCCCATGTGCACATTAAAAATGTAATGGCAGTTGGAGATCACAAAGAGTAGGCCATAAGATCAATCAATGCCCTGGAAACATTCTTAGGAAAGAGAGTCTACTCATGGGCCATGTAGCCCATTACCTTGGAGGGAATCTGTCTAGAGGAAACACAACTTACACAAATGTATGCTGACATCGGACACACTGACCTCTACAGAACATAGCTAGGTGTAACACACTCCCCTCGAAATAGGAACGAGGAAGAACAAGAAATATAGACCTGACATACACCGGCAAACCCAAGACGAAGGTAAACACCATCATAGTCAAAACCACTGAAGCAGTAACACTGTTTCCTAAATGTTTAGGGCAGCTAAACCATCTTGAAGACTTACTCCCAGAGGCAGGTTTATATGAGGTCTGCACAATCATCTACTGTTATATGTGCCATAAACACCAATGTATGGGAGACCTAGTGGAAATGTTCTGTATATGCTGAACAATGAGTATTGGCATGGTAGGGTAACTGAAGGCAAAGGAGATGTGGTTTTGGAGAAGAATGTTGAGAATATCATGGGCACAGACAACAAATCTGAGGTACTGAGATCTGCAGGTGTTACACAAGGATTCATCACAGCCTTAAAGACAAGGCAAATAACATTTATCAGGCATATCAGCAGAAGAGGTCGAATAGAGAAATTAGGCAAATAATAGACAAACAAGGCAAAGGAGGACAGAAAGGAAGAAGATGAAAAAGCTGGGAAACAGAAAGTATAAGCAACACCAAAATATCAAATGACAAAGAGGATTCAAGACTCATGATCACCATTGACTGCCTCAGCCCAGGCAGCTGAAGAAGAAATAGTATTCCTACAACTCCCTCTCATTGTTTATAACTCTCTCCATCAGTTAATCAGTTTTGATTATGTGCACACATTTGCAATTGAAATGGAACCTTTTCCTGCACATTTGCTTTCTTCTAAGACTCAATAAAGTGAAGAAACCATTATGCCATAAAAGCAACCACAGACTATGCAGATTACATTGATATAATGCAAAGTATTTATATTGACTAAATGCAGGGCAATCACAGAGACTAGGTATCTTATATTTGTAAATATCAGGCAAATACATGTGACATAAGCAAAAATTATGTTATCAGCACTCAGCTATTGATCAGATTATTTGGAGAAACAACAGACCCCACTTTAGCTAGGACAATGGCAACAGAACAGATTGGTTCTGGGACCCGTGACCTCTCCACCCACACAAACACACAGAAGAAAGAAAACATATGTGCCTCAACCACTACTTGGCTACTTGTTACAGAAACAGCAGACCTACCAGAGCTGTGTTTGGGGCTAGTGATGGGCTGCCTGCTCCACCAATAACTCTTGGTAAAGCCACCTCACTCCTCCGTCTCATCTATAAATGGACAAAGATCATAAACAATGCATTAGCTTACATCTGCCAACATATACTATAATGAAGATGTTCAAATAATCATCATGAAAGTTACACAGTGACATGGTATTATATGTACAGACTTGTTCGACGGGGCTGTTCAAACACCAGTCTAACCATGATTCTGACAGGAGGAGGCATACTGAAGGATGATGGCCCACATATGCAATCAGTTTTCTACTGCAGTAATTGACATTCGCACTGTGTGATATCTGCTAATATAACAGAACAGCTATAGGGTCTGCCCCTGATGTTAGTTCTTAATAAACAACCAGCATATTATTGCAGCAAACGGCGACAGCTTTGTTTTACTTTCACTTACACAATAATTATTTGCCAACATTGTCATCTGGTTCAATTGATTTGCCCCTCTTGCTTGTACAGCAATAGCTGTTATATCACAGTTATCACGTTATGCCTTAAATCATGTACTGTCTTGTCATTGTGTATAAGAGTGAATGCATTGTCAGTGTAAGCTTAAATAAGACGGAGGACAACCAGGAATTAACATGACTAATTACTGGACCTGCAGCAAGCGATGATAAATACCAGCAGGCAGCTATCTGTGGTGAAGTAGTCAAGCTGACTGCCTCGTGCTCCGAAGGTTGTCGGTTCGATTCCGAGCTACATCTTTTGATTCACGGGTGCATTTTTCTCGGAGACTCCTGGGGGTCATCGCTGGCATTACAGAGTTTGTGTTTTGTGCAACGCTTTTAGCAGGTCGCCCTGCGGAAATAGAGTGAGCCATAAGGGATAAAACCTGGTGTAATGAAGTTGATCCTCTCGACTTTTAAAACTGTTTAAAGGCAGCTATCACTAGTCTGCACTATGTATTGTCAGTCTTTGTAGATAGAACCACAAGGGTTTACAGGAGACCTTGAAGGCATGTCACAGTTGATGAGAAACTATTTCAGAGCCTAATTGGACATCTCATTACAGTGGGTATCTACAATAATGAACAGCTTATGTTACAGTCAGATGGTGTCCAGAGTTGTTATTATCAACTCTTGTCTGTACCTTGTCTGACGAGCAAGATTCATCAACAAAAACCTATGACAATTTGACACTGTATTCACATACTACAAGATTACGTTGAGTAGTTTTCTGTTTGAATTCCTAACAAACTTTAGTGATTTTGTTTCTTTCGAATTTGACCCAAGAAACTATAGGAACGCCTTGATATACAAACATCAAAAACACCCTACAAATCAAGCTGCATTTTAGCAAATGGAAACCTAATATTAGTACATGCAAATAGCAGCAAATGTCACTTGAAATTGAATAGCATAAATGGTAATAGTAAGCCAGGAAAAGGAGTTATGAAAGCCAGCACAAATCTGTCCTGTCAGCTGCAGCACACATTCCAACAACCAAGCAAGCATGAGCAGTAGCAAGCTTGTGAAACACAAACATCTGCCTGCAAATAGCTTCACTCTTTCTATCTCAGATACTCACTGCTTTAAAACAGTAACGATCTGGATGTAAAGAGTTCAGGCAGTAAGCAGTACAGCATGAGTTAAATGACCACAAGCAGGTTTAATACCTAGGAAAGAGTGTGTCCATTTAACTACCGTCTGGGTTGAGAGAGTGACCCAACACCCATGACATGCAACTTGTGCTCCTGCACATCCACACTGATGGGGTCTTAGTTGCATGTTCTAGCTTCTTGTTAAATATCTGCAACACATGAGCAGTCAAGGACCCTTTTCCATGCATTAATCAACGTGGGAGCCCAGGTTAGTTTAAAAAAAACTTGGATCTTTGGGGATTCGAACATAAGACTACCATATAACAATACTAAAAATAAAATTGACTTTGTCATGTATGTCTAATACTGTCTACGGGTATTTGGTATTTTGATTTTCACATAAAAAGTTCAGCAGGACATATAAAAAAAGACAACAGGACAGTGGCTGGCTGTGAAAACAACTATTATTCTATCCAGTCACAGTTCCTATGCATCTGTCCTGGCAATCTAAGGCCAGAGACTGGAGGTTATAAATTTGCATGGGATATATATATACATTCCATAACAGATCATAGCAGAGCTGGGTCCAGTCTAAAATGATTGCAATAAATTTACTGCCACACACAGTCAGGCTGTGCTGTCTCCATTATCATTTAATATGTCAGTGTCCAGAGTTATTTATTTTTTTATTTCTTTTGAATGAGGAATACTGGTATTTCTAAGGCTGAATATCAACTATAGTGAAACTGTCAATCATGCTTTCTATACTAGTTGAAAAGTAACAATTATCCATGATATAGAAATTATAGAAAATGGTTTTTTCTCTGAAGATGCATTCATACATTATATACATTTGTTCCTGGACAATCTGTACATATATCCACACTTCTAGAAAAAGCCAGGAGTCAAATTCCTCCTCTGTCTGATTCAGTTTACGATTACGATGGATATTGTTCATCCAATCTCATGTAGACCATGTCATCTGGTGAACATATCTTAACCTGTGCTACAGAGTCCTATGTAAGGGATGGGAGGGGACAGAGAGCAAATCTTCACGCTCTGTACGTTGCATGTCCTTTGCAGGATGTTGCAATCAACCCCAGACTTTATTGGCTGTTTATCATTTACTAGACAGTTTTATTGCTCTCTGAATGACCAACATCTCATATCAATAAAATAATGTGAAGCTGTCTGCTTCCAAATTGGCCTAGGTGATTGTGAACCCTTCAACTGGGTATGTCAGGGAGTTGTGGAACTGTTACACTAACTCCTAGCCCCAGCAGTCGTGTTCTGTATTTGGATAATAATAATAACAACCCGTGGCGGGAGCAAATGTGACTGATCAAATAAATTTGCTCTGTATATGTTCTTCAACAGTGGATGCATGTGAACACTTGGTCATTTTCACCATCTTACTTCTTTCACGCTCAGTGTGACTTATCTGCAATAATTTTCTCCTTTGTCTTTATTCCATTTCTGATATTTGCCCTCCATGCAACACATTCGGCGGCGACTTGCTCCCAATTTGCATTATCAATGCCTGTATCAATCATGACCTGCCTGCACACATCTTTGTATTGTAGTAGAGGACGACCCAGAGATCTCTTACCCATCTGTAATTCACCAAAAAAGATGTCCTTTTGGTATTCTACCATCATCCATCCTCCTAACATGACCTATCCATCTAATATATGTCAGTGTGATTTTTGTGCTCTGTATGTAGACCAAATAATTGATCTCTTGTGTTGATACATGTGTGTTTGCATTCACTCATAACAGCCCTGTCTCATAGGCAGCAAGCATACTTGTCATGTAACTCATGGACTATAACACAGACTGTGACACTCTCGCCATATTTATTGTTGTTCTCTCTAGAGGTCTTTCATTAACATGTCTTAGATCATCCCTATTCTTTTTTATTTCGGTTACAGTTCTGCCATCATCTGTTCGTGTCCAAGAAAGAAGCAACATGTTAAGTGTTTTAGTGTCTCTCCATTGACTCTGTTAATTGTTGCACGCTTGCTCTTTATATTGCTAATTATCATTATTGTATGAATATTAATGCTTGAAATATGAATGCCTAATACAGGAATGTAAGCTGCAGTTCTTCTATTTTTTCTTCTTCTTCTTCAGGTGTTTGGTCTGGAGCAGACATTGGCGAGCAAGCAATCCTTTCTGTCATTTTAATGAAACTGCAATGAGCTTTGATTGCATGCGATATTTTTCAGGTTGCATGTTCATGTGTTCTTATGAGCTATATTGAGCAAATCCTGATGTACAGAAGAGAATAATGGACAATTAGCAACAAACGGGGAATTATGTGGAAGATGCAGAGATGTGTTTTATTGAAGAATGATAAGAAAACTGAGGATGGATAGAAAAAGCAAGGAAGAAATCTCCAAAAAAAAAGTTAACTCATAAAGAGAACTGATTACTTGCATCACATGAAGACGGTCCCACGTTCTTAGGTCATGGAAAGTTGGGGTGTGTCATCACAGTGATAAAGTTAGAGGGGAAGAGGATTGGGGGGAGGGGGATCAAGAGAGAAGATGCTAGACAGTTTGATGTCATGACATGGAGGAACATCAGTATCAGAAATGGCTGGCACCACACGAGACACATGGCTGTGGACAGATATGATCATCAATGTCACAAGGCATGGACCATAAGAAGAAGACAGCTTCCGGTTTCAAGATGGCGACGGACGGTCGTGTTGTTTTGTGTTCGTCAACTTTTTCGCGTAGGGGAAGGATTTATTCATCTCTTGCGTGTAATTGGTGTGCCAGGATGTAAAACCAGGAGTTTCTACTCAAGATCTGCGCGGGTGCTACGGAGTTCGTGCAACGAGCGAAGCCATCCTTGAGTGAATTTTCAGCAGCGTGTGTGGTTCCAGTCTGTGTTTACGTTTTTTCAACATGGCGGAAGAACGTGTTTTTTCCGAGCGGTCAGCAGTCAACACACCGAAGCGGCGTGGGAGCCGCGCAGGGACAAAGAAGCAAGGTAAGCGCGGTGGTTTGAGGCGTTTTAGACTCAAGTGTCACCGTCTAGGACTCAGGAATATCCGTATTCTATATTGGAACTGTGCCAGTGTAAAACAACGGGGCTCTATTTTAGAAACCCTAGTTTACAGGAACAACATTGTAGCACTCCAGGAGACGAGACTGGGCAATCAGCTACTCCGAATTGCCGGCTTCAAATGTTTCTACAACAGACGACATCTGGGAACGGCGATTCTCGTTCGCGACAGCATGGTGGCGTCAGAGCTAGACATGTCCAGTTGGGACAGTGACGATATACAAATACAGGCGTTGAGAGTTCATTCCAGTATACCATTCGTGTTGGTTAATGTTTATGCCCGCAATGCGAGTATGGACGCCCAGAAGTGGCAGTGCTTAAGTGGCATATTAGGCCACGAGAGAAATGTTATTTTCTGTGGTGACTTCAACGCTAAAGGCAGAGCATGGGGAAACACTTCCTCCAATACACAAGGGGAGGAGCTCGAGACTGCACTGGAAACCATCGACCTGGTTTGTATTAACAGTGGCTGTGTCACCAGGACAGCAAGCCGTCCAGGCGATGAGGACAGTGCTATTGATCTGGCGCTAGTTTCACCTTCACTCACTACAGTGTGTAGATGGGGTGTCCTAGGACACCATGGCAGCGACCACCACCCATGCAGCATATTGGTGGAGAAAGGCAGAACCAGGCAGCACAAGCTAAAGGTAAAGACGTTCCAGTATGACAGTACAGGGCAAGATGTGGTGAGTAAAATAAGACGTGACAAGCGCAGAACGTTTCAGGGCAGGAAAAAAAGCTGGGAGCAGCCACCGTGGTGGAGTTTCGAGGTGGAGAAGGACTTGGGTGGATAAGCGTAGTGCTGTAAGGAGATGGCAAAATGCCAAGAAGAACAGAGCTGGTCATCCTAGTCCCTGCTTGCACTTAGAAAGAGAGATGCACACAAAAGTAAGCTATTTCAAAAAACTGTTCAAGGTGGTTAAAAGCGAAAAATGGGCAGAGGTGTGTCAAAGAGTAAGCACAGACAAGTCACTGAAATTGTTCTGGCGACTACATAAAAGCATGAGTGGTGTAGTCAAGAATAAGAGCATTTCAGACTTCCAAGGTGCTGACCTCACCTGGCAGAGGACTGACGAGGACAAGGGCAAAGCCCTCTTTGAACGCTACCTTGAGCAGGGCAACCAGACAGACATGGGAGGCCGAAATCTGGCCAAGGAGGTCACCTCAGACAGATGCAAGGCCCAGAACACTTCGGAGGAAGACACAGTGACAGTGAAAGAAATCAAGGCTGTGCTTCGACGATCAAAAAACAGTGCTCCAGGTCCTGATGGCATAAGATACGACGACATAAATAGGTGTACCGACAATGAGCTAGAGAAACTAGCAGACATGTACAACAACAGTATAGGGAGTGCCAGCATCAAGGAGGAATGGTTACACAGCTATCTGATTCCCTTGCCGAAGCCTGACAAAGACCACAAAAAAATTCAGGGATATCGAATTATAACCATGCAGAATACAATAGGCAAGCTGCTGGAGAAGGTAATTGCCAGGAAAATATCAAGCCAACTAGAGAGGCAAGGTGTTTTCCCACCTACCCTGGGTGGGTACCGTCCAAAAAGAGAAACCTGGACCAATGCAGCAGTCTTTGCCCATGATGTCTATGAAGGTTTCCACTCAGGCACTGAAACCGTTGCTGCAGCGATTGATCTTGAGGACGCATACAACAGAGTACCACTGGATTTTTTAATGTTTCAGCTTCTTGAACTAGACGTAAGTCCATTCCTCCTTAGTTGGATCGCTGCAGCCCTCTACCAACGGAAAGTAGTTTTTAGATGTGGCAGTTGGACTTCGGAACCAACAACAATATATCCTGGCCTACCACAGGGATCACCATTATCTCCGGTACTGTTCAACGCCTACACAGTGAGAATCACCAGTGAGCAGATCACTGGACCTGGCAGGACATTGTCGTATGCCGATGATGTTTTGGTGTATCAGTCAGGGTAAGGATAGAGAGGAGGTTGCTGTGGAACTACAAACCGAACTCAATCGCATAAGTACTTGGTGTGATGAAGCTGGGGCAATGGTCAACCCAACAAAGGCAACAGTGACTTGGTTCTCGTTGAATAATCATATTGTCAACAATCCAACACCAACTGTAATGCTGTGTTCAGAGACGGTGGAAAGAACGCAGGCAATGAATTACCTGGGGATACGGTTTGATCGAAGCCTTGCTTATAATGTGCACATAGACCAGGTGATAACAAAGGCCAAGCGGGGTTTGGCAGCGATGCGGGTGATGGCGGCAGCAAACTGTGAGCAGCGCCATCTATGTCTACTGTACGAGGGGCTGGTCATGTCTGTTTTGGAGTATGCAATGGCAATCCTGACTCTCAGCCATAAGCAGATAGAAAGGATGGAAAGGATACAGAATGAAGCTATGCGCATTATTCTTGGATGTACAAGAGATACAGCATGCAGGGCGATGCGCTACCTTCTTGATTTTCCAACCATTGAAGAGAGAATACAAGTTTGCAGGGCACGCGCCTACCTCAGAATTAACGCAAACACACAACATCCACTGCATAGTGAAATTAGGAAGGTGAAGGGCAGCAGGTTAAAAAGAGGACGGTCGTGGATGGGTCAAGCCGAAGACATTCTTCAACAGGTGTGTTCACTTGAGGACTTAGAACCTGGCGAGGAGTGGGTGCAAGTGCCAACAGATTTCTGCACATCCTTTTCAGTTTGCATCCAACTAGATAGAAAATGCAGACAAGAAAATCCGGCTGCTGTTGAGGCTGAAGTACAAGCGTTGATTTTCGAGAATTCGCTAGACGGTGACGCGGTCATCTACACAGATGGGTCGGTCGTCCGACATGTGAGAAGCTCATGGGCCTTTACAGCTCGGGCCGGAGGGAGAATTGTGAAGGAGGACTCTGGTGCTTTCACTGAAACCACAAGTAGCCTGACCATGGAAGTCATGGCAGTAAGTAAAGCAATAACATGGCTCGAGACACAGACATTCACTAGGGCTTGTTTCCTTAGCGACTCAATGAACATGATCAAAGGATAGAGGAGGGGTCGATCCGAAGAGAATGGTTGCTGCCTCTGAAGCGGTCTTGGCTGGCAAAGATTAGTTTCATCTTCGTGCCAGGTCATGCGGGAGTACAAGGAAATGAGCGGGCTGACAAGCTCGCAGGTGAGGCTACTGTGGAGGGCGGACGCGCCATGGACCAGGCTGACATTCTGAATGCTCTACGAGAAGTGAGACTTTTGCGAGAACCAAGTGATGACTGTGAATCTACAACAATGGCCAGACTGCGGGAGCAGCAAATTAAAAGAGGGGTGGCCAAACAAGAACACTACGCAGGAAGCCAAAGAAGATTGATAAACCAACACAGAACTGGCGTCGTTAGCCGCTACACGCTGCAGGATTTGCTGAGGAGGGGATCCGAGCACTTATGGACTGAATGGTTCGATGTGCAACGAGGATGATCTGTCGACTAACTAACTAACTAACTAAGAAGACAGTTATAGTCTGAAGAAGAGAGGACAAAGCCGTGTGAAATGCTGCTAATGTTTCATTGTGATACATAGGCCATCATCATCATTATAAAGGTAATGGAAGAGTCACTGAACTGTCTGGAACTATTCTTCACTCTTCACTGTCTAGTTTCCATATATTAATGTATTATTTAAGTTACCAACACCATTGACATCGCACTACCACCACCACAATTATCATAATATATGACATTTCAAAATCTCTGAATATGTATATATGTAGCATAGAGAAAATAAGAATGTATTACAACCTGGAACTAAATAAACATCTAGGCAGTGCATAATGTGAGCAAACATTAATTCATATTAAAGACAGACAGCAGTGCTATATACTATAAGCACACAGCAATCCAGCTAGCTACAGGTCTAATGACAGGTCACACATGCTAGGTTTTGTACTGAGATGGCTTGAGAATAACAGCTATTTAAGTCTTCCACAAGGGAACTGCAGTAACATAGCGGCTTGATGCTTGCCTCCTGACCCAGTTATCATGGGTTCAAATCTGCATAGGGACAGATTGTTTAAATTGACCTGGGCTCACAGGTCTACCCAGCCTGAAGTGGGTACCAGGACATGTCTAGGGAAGTCAAGGCGGCCCACATCAGCCACACAGTGCCTAGTGGTCTATAAATATATAGATCTTGCACGATAAGCTCAATGCAGATTTGTTGCCAGATGAAGATCATCACAATGCTGCATATCTTTTGTTAGCAAATGTTGACCAAAACATTTTCTCTAGAAGAGAAACGTGTTGCAGTATTTCAAATAACAATATACTCCAAAAGTAACCAAACAGGGTAAACAAGATACTGAGTACTAAAATAAAATAATATTGAAGAGGATTTGAGGTATTTATATATGACATACTTTCAAAAGTTGGTGGAACTGTATATGGGGCCTTACAATAAATATCTTGCGATTTATCACCAATGACCATAATTCCTGAATATTTTGGGAATTGAACAACAAAAGCTCAGATTTGCAATGACTTATACAGTACAAGACTGTTCACCCCATCAGGTGTATGTATTACATAAACATGGTGCTAGCCCCATATTGTTAGACCAATCAAAACTTGATGGGTGTTGTGGTCAGTGTGATGTCAGCCACATTAACTTCCCACAACATTTTCTGGTATCCATTACAGGCCGGGTGGATCTGGAAACCCAGCTATGATTGGAAATAGATTTAAAAGCAACAATCACAATGCTAAAGTATTCCCAGGTGCAGATAACAATTCTGATCACAATCCTGTGGTTATAAAATTACAAACAAACTAAAAAAAACAACAACACAGAACTAAAGACATCAAGGTCACCTCAAGATATATCAAGACTGAAGCAACTGGATATGTTCACGATTCAATGCCAAACAAACAGTAGGTTCGGCCAAACATGGACAATCAAATGAACAAGTATTATAATTTAAATTTCCATTTACTGAGCACTGAAATTGCAGAAGATACCAAGAAACAAAACAAATACGACAATGACTCTATTATAGTGATATTCTGTCCTTGTATTATCCCTCAGCACTGAATAAGTTAACAGCTATGGGAGTTTCAAATGAAAACCTTACAAGTGTGATAGAAATTACAATAACCATGTCATAGTCTTGTGACCTGTCAATATTTTGTTAAGGATGTCAAAAGTGTTAAGCAAGTAACATCACGATGCAGATGCACATGGCCACCCCACTTTTGACATGTACCAAAGAGAAGCAGCGTTCTGTTAATAGTTTTTTTATCAGTGAAGGGGGTGAAACCTATAGAAATTTACCGGCGAATGAAGGTACAGTATGGTGAAGCATGCCTGTCAGTCCAGAAAGTGTGTGAGATTAGTAGGAAGTTTCAAAACTTATCATTCCGATGAAGAGGTACAGCAGGTGGTGCAAGAGTGGTTATACATGTGACCAAGAGAATTTTTCTACAAGAATCCAAGCACTTTATTGGCACTGGAGGACTTGCATTCAACACAGTGGTGACTACTTCAAAAAATGATACATTTGTTCTTTAATTTTTCAGAATACATTCACACAGACAAAAACATATTTAAGGTTTTCATTTGAAGCCCCCTTGTATGTCTGGTAGAAGTAAAGAATAAACATACAGCCTAATATTTGAAAGCATGGAACAAAATCAATATGAAAATCAGGAGGAGAAAATTAGGACTAAATAAGCGCTTAAAACTAGAAAACAAACAGCAACAGCCAACTAACCATCAAAAGAAACCAAGAAAAAGCAATTATGGATGACATATCATTAAACAAAATGATACAAAGGAAGACAATGAACACTAAAGAATATGCATTTACAGACAGCGAAATACATTACAAGCTGCTAAATAAACATGGATTCAGATATATATGGAAACAGAGGATTTAGAAATAAAACACAGAAATAAATATTGACATATATCTTACTGGAATCATCCCCAAGGACCTGAAAACATCCATCTTCATCACACTGCATGAGAAACCAAAAGTTATTGATGTTAAGACTATAAAACTATTAGCTTAATGGAAGAAATAACTAAGATTCTCCTCAAGATCAAACAAGAAAGAATTCAAAAGAAAACAGTTAAAGAAGTTGGCTTCTATAAAAGCAGTGGGACCAGAGAAACCATAATTTGTTTAAGATGCTGACTGAAAATATACATAAGTTTAAAAAACAAACAAACAATATTTATGTATATTTTACAGACTAAAGAGAGTTGAGATAAAGCTAATTCCATGCCTTCAAGATATAGGGTATTCGTGGAATTAATATCAGACTGATCATAACTATAATAGGAAGCAGTAGCAACAATATGATACACAAATAATTGCTCATCACACTCAGCTATAAAAAGAGGGGGTCCAGCTTGTTCTTCCTGAGCTTCTCAACTTTTGCACAGAAAGCCATTTGAAACAAGTTGAAGAATTGCCTGGACTGAGCATCAATTGAATAATAATAAACAACCATAGAAGAAAAGCTGTTAACTCAGTGATATTACCAGAAAGTGAGAATACAAGATGTTGTGGATATAAATAATAGGTGCAACATGGAATGTGATTTAGATAATATTAAAAAAACTAAAACTAAAACTATGATAATAGTAGATGCAGAGATAGAATAAGAAAAACATTTTTCCTACTCTGGACATGAAGTAATAAATGGCAGAAGTGAAACAGAAATCAAAAGAGAATACTAATGGCCAAGTATATTTTCAACAGCAGGAAAAAATACCATCTAGAGCAGGGGTATCAAACTCAATCGCTCAGCGGGCCAAATCTCAAATCACGCGTAAGGTTGCAGGCCGGACAGGATAAACATTCAATAAGCCGAAAATTCAACCTTTTTTAAAAATTAATATAAATTAACACAGAAAAAAAGATTGAAATTGGCAGTGATTTAAACCTTTGGCTCTGATAAAGTTGATGGTTTGTGTTACAATGCTCATTACATCTTCCATGTTGAGGACTTTACCACACAGCGATCCTTGGTGTATGATGCAGTGATATGCTATCAATTCACCAGTACAGTTCTCCTGCATCTTTAACCATGTCCTTCCAACTAGTCCACTTTTTTTGCCACACATCACCGGTGCTCCATCTGTTGTCAGTCCAACGAGTTTGTCCCAAGGCAAGTTCATGTTGGTTAAACTTTGACATATGTTGTAAAAAATGTCTTTTCCTGTCGTTGTCCCATGCATGGATTTCATGTCCAATATTTCTTCTGTAACATTCAAACTGGAGTCCACTCCACGGACGAAGATGGCGAGCTGTGCAGTGTCAGTCGTGTCATTACTTTCATCGACAGCAAGGGAGAATACAACAAAGTCTTTGCCTTTTTCGATCAGCTGTTTTCACATCAGTGGCCATCTCACAAACCCGATCAACAACCGTATTTCTGCTAAGGCTTACCTTTGCAAACATCTGCTTTTTGACTGAACACAGGACGTCACACATTTTCATCATGCAGCGCTTCAGAAACTCTCTTTCTGTAAATGGTAGCCTGATTTTGCGATCTCCTCTGACACAATAAAACTTGCTTTGACTGAAGCATCAGTTTGTGATGTTGCTTTGGTGAAAAACATCTGCTGTGATGTTAGATGCCTCTTCAATTCTTCTACATTCTGTAGCTTCTGTTCTGCATTCAGGCCGTTTAACATTGTCTTGATGTTTAGTCTCGCAGTGCTGTCTCAGATTATATTCTTTGATCACAGTCACATTATCTCCATAAATCAGACAGACAGGTGTACTGCCAATATCAGTAAACATATATTCAACCTCTAAGTGGCTTTGAAAAGCTCTGTTTTCAGAATCAACTGTTCTCTTGGCCATTTTAAAGTCTAGCTTTGATTTTGAAAGATTGTACATCTACCGACAGACGCATGATTGATATCAGGTTAGCCATAGCGGGAAAAGGTGATGTAATATCCGGGCATTACACTACTTTCCTTTTTTATGCGCCATTCCAAAATGAGCATCTGAACGTTGCTAGGTAACTATAACGTCGAACACTAACTCACTACACAACTTTTATTTTCGCTTATTCTGATCGAAGCGAGAACGCTCTCACATAGCCTATCATTCGGAAGGTTGCTAATGAGGGAATTTGATTTGCACTTTATATCACTTTATATCGTGACCATAAAAATTATTTTTGCCTAAAATTCTCTCTTGGGCTAAACATATTTGTACGTTTGTACGTCGGTTGAGACCTCTTGGGCCTGATATGATTGCACCCACGGGCCATGAGTTTGACACATGCGATCTAGAGGGATAAACACAATATTAAACATGAGAACTATCAAATGTTACTCTCTCATCCGCACTCAACACTACTGACATATAGTGCAGAACTTAGACAATGAACAAGCAATTTTAAAGATGAAATGAAGATAAAGAAATGTAGATATACCAAGAAATAGGTTTATATTGTAGAAACAAAAACATGCAAACACAAAGATCATCGAGACGTTAGGAATGAAAAGAGAAATGATGAAAAAAATATTTTTTTTTAAAATGACAAGTGAAACATTTTGGTCACATTGAAGCCATACTAGTGGAAAATGTCGAAGGCAGGGAAGCAAGACATTGGCAGCTATATAAGTGGGAAGATAACATCAATAGATGAACAGCAGTCTGTCAGTGTGTACAACCTCAGTGGGAGATGATGAGTGTTGGAGATCCTTTTGGAGAGCCAACCTTCATCATTGAGATGACACCTGATTGGCTGACTTCTATTGACTAATTTGTCTTCTATTCCTTACTGAGTAACATGCAAAAAGTGTGATACATGACCAGGCACATTCAGGTTGGTGTTCACATACATAATATCCCTAACTAGATCAGCAGAAATAAGTAATGCAAGAAAAATAACAACAATAAAAACACAAAAACTGAACACAGATATAAAAGAAATCAACACAATCAAAATTTAAAAAAAGAATGAACCAAATAAAAAAAGAAGAAAACTATGAAGTGATATATAAATGTAAAATCTTACGCTGGTACACTGAGGAAAGTCACCAGCAGCATTCATTGCATTACTTATAACACTGGTTGTCTGTGACACTGCTGGCGACTACCAGGGCAGGAAACAAACAAGGACAAGATGTATTAGTGTAATGCATGCAGCTTCTGATAGACACTGAGATACACACACCATAAATTCACTCTAACCAACAGGAAAACAACAATGATAAAACAACAATCAACTCAGTTATCCCCAGTACCAGCACATGATTTAGATCAGACTATCAGATTACTTGATAAGTGGAATGGTGTGACAACAGAGAAAGATCTAGAACAGATGGACAGATTCAATAATAGGTGCTTTATTATTAATCTACCAGAAAAGGTGAAGACCACTCATCATCCAATGAGATCCAATCATTTCATCTTGTTCCTCTTGTACCTTGTGGTGTCGAGGTGAAACATAAACAGTGAGAGAGTGCCAGTTTATGGCTTCATGTATCAAGATTCCCATGGACTCTGTAATTCCCCCTGTCCATCGTTTACATGAGATTCAATGATTGTAAATAATAAGGTGACTGGTCGGGCTGTTTTAAACCCAGGTGGTTTTTTGGCAGTGTGGACAGCTGATGGTGTTCACACTAGAGGAGGGATGTGCAGCTCTGAACTTTCTGGTTTTTCTTCATTGATTTGTCAGGGTCATCTCTGCTACCTCACAGTTGCTGCACCATGATGAAGAAGCGTATTCCATCTAGACTGATCTTACACAGCATCCTCGAATGTGTCTGTGTTGATGCTGAAGGACTTAACAGCAGTCTTAAGGGTGCCCTTATATTGTTACCATGAGTGGAGATAAGCACAGACGTATGGCAGTCTATGTGACACACTTGGAAGTTGAGGTGATCAGGGTGACTCTGAGATGGCTGACTGTAACTTGAATCAGTAAGGGAGTGATCATAACTGACCTGTAGTCAATGCTGCAGAAAGTTCAGTTTTGACCTGTAGTCAATGCCACAGAAAGTTCAATTTTAACCTGTAATCAATGCTGCAGAAAGTTCAATTTTGACCTGTAGTCAATGCTGCAGAAAGTTCAATTTTGACCTGTAGTCAATGCTGCAGAAAGTTCAATTTTGACCTGTAGTCAATGCTGCAGAAAGTTCAATTTTAACCTGTAGTCAATGCTGCAGAAAGTTCAATTTTGACCTGTAGTCAATGCTGCAGAAAGTTCAATTTTGACCTGTAGTCAATGCTGCAGAAAGTTCAATTTTGACCTGTAGTCAATGCTGCAGAAAGTTCAATTTTGACCTGTAGTCAATGCTGCAGAAAGTTCAATTTTGACCTGTAGTCAATGCTGCAGAAAGTTCAATTTTGACCTGTAGTCAATGCTGCAGAAAGTTCAATTTTGACCTGTAGTCAATGCTGCAGAAAGTTCAATTTTGACCTGTAGTCAATGCTGCAGAAAGTTCAATTTTGACCTGTAGTCAATGCTGCAGAAAGTTCAATTTGGCATGAGTGGTTGGAACATAGAGCATCATCACACCTACTAGAGTTGAAGTGGCTTCATTGTTCAGACTATGCTGGTGTACATGCAACTGGGAGGTTGATTGGCTGGCCTCCAGGGAAACAGATTGAGCAGGGAGAAGTGATACTGACTATAAATGATCATCTCCTGCGTGAGGACACACACACTGATGATCACATGCAGCCACAATTGATGGAATCAGGAATGCATGATGGCACTAGGAGAGAGGAACGCTGCAGAGGACAAATGAGATATGTGTGATTCTAACTGTCCACTGGAACAAGAGGTATCCATACTCCTCTCGACATCTTCTGAAGGAGATAAAGCACATACAGATATGCCCTGAGGGCTATGATGTCAGCACTGGGTGACAAGCTCTGTCAGAAGTCAATCTCAGGTCTATAACTAGCATGTCTCTGACCACAATTTGCTGTATTATTTACATAACTAATACAGTAAAGGTAGTCCCATAGAAGATACAGTTGGGGTGCAAAATGTTAGATTTTCACATATTCTAGGCCATCACATTAGTTCCCTTCTTCATCAGTCCTATTTTTTCTTTACATAAAATGTCTAGAAAATTCTAAAAATGGTCTGATGCCCATTTGTATGAAATTGATTTTCAACCTGGGACACATCTTCTTGGAAGGCAATGACAACGTGTAAACAAAGAGAGGACCCTTGTTACACTCTGAGACATATAGGACATTGGTGCTAGACCCATATATTTATACACCAATTGGAACCCAGTGGAGAATATGGTCAAACATTCACCAGCTGCCTTCACTTCCCAACACATTTCCTGGTCCCCATTTATTGGCAGAGTCGACCTGGAAGCCCAATTTAATTTTAAAGATCTGTTACAATGTGGATTCAAACCCTTGACCACAGAGCCAGCAGACAAGCATCTAGCCACCATATTACCTCAGCTCCCTTTCAATGTGCACTTTGTATCTGTAGTTTTGTTGCACATGTAATTTTTCAGAATATTCAATTACAGTGTTTAAAAAAAAAAATACATCAGATTTTTAAAATGGCATTTAAAAAAAAAAAACGTTTAAAAGCTGTCACGTTAAACAAGTTTGGCTAAATGTCAAAACAGTTAGTTTTTTTTGTTATCCCACACAGGATCTGCAGAAAACATGTAGTCATTCAGAGAAACCATGGACTCAACAATATTGAAGACTGCTGGCTAGTGTCAACTTCATGCAAACTTAGAACACTGTAAAAGACTATAGTTAACTTGACATACCAAGTCATGTAGAGAATAACAGAGTATCTTGCAGAAGGTATACTATGGAGAGGAGTAGCAGTTTTGTTTTCATCCAATTTGACAATACTTTAAGAAGAGTCTATTTTCTGTTAAATGGGTATCTTCTGAATATAATTATGTAAATATGAACTATGAAAAGTCCCTATAAAATGTTAACTGTGAAAACTCATCATCATCATCAAGTGCCCTGCCGGCTGGCGTAGTCGTTCATGGCTCTCCACAGATCTCGGTCTTTGGTTTTCTGGATCAACTCTGCTGCTGATATTCCTCCATGCCACCGTCTCAATCCATCCAGCATCATTTCTCTTGGTCTGCCTCTGCCTCTCTTCCCTTCGATCTTTCCAGTTGTCACAATGTTCTCCAATGCCTCTCTTCTCATCACATGACCGAAGAAAGATGTTTGTCTTTGTCTTATTGTTGTATATAATGTTCTAGTTTCATTAGCCTGTTTCAGGCAGTCGTTGTTAGTTACTCTGACAGTCCAAGGAATTCGCAACATTCGTCTCAGGAACCACATCTCTGTTGCTTCTAATTTCTTCTTAATTTGTTCATTTACATTCCAAGATTCACTGCCATACAGCAAAACTGGTTCTACATAGCATTTCAGCACTCTCTTTCTTACATTCAGTGATAGTGACTTATTGCATAAGATACTCTTCATTTTCTGAAATGCAGCTTTTGCTTGCCCTATTCTGCTCTTAATCTCTGTTGTACATCTTCCATCTGATGTTATAAATGCCCCTAAGTATCTAAAATTTTCCACTTGGTTAAGAATTGTTCCTTCTATTTCTATGTCACATTTTGGCGACACCATTTTCTTTGATATCACCAGTTACTGTTTTCTTGATATTTAGGGAGAGTCCTTTCCTTGTACTCTCAGTTACTACAATGTCCAACAATTGTTGTAGGTCTGTTGAATTATCCTCCACCAATACTGTGTCATCTGCATAGCGTATGTTATTTATATTATAACCTCTACCTAGTATTCCTGGCATCTCTTTATTCTCACTTATTACTACTTCGCTATACAGGGAGAAGAGATCTGGTGACAAGACACATCCCTGTCATACTCCTAGCTTTATCTGTTCGTAACTACGCTCTTTATTTCCCATTTTAAATGCTGCTACTTGGTTCCAGTAAATATTCTTTATTATTCTTAAATCTTTCCCATCAATGTTGATATCTTCCAACATTTTAATCAGTTCCTCATGTTTTACTTTATCAAATGCCTTAGTATAATCTATGAAACACAAGTATGTCTCTCTGTTTCTCTATTGACCTTTCTATTAGTGTCCATAATGTATAAATTGCATCGTTTGTGCCCTTTCCCTCCACAAATCCATACTGTTCTTCACTAATTTCCATTTTTATTTTCCTTCTGGTTCTTCTCATTATGATTCTGAGTAGAAGCTTAGTGATATGGTTTATGAGGTTAACTGTACGAAAATCTTCACAATCAATTGCTCCTGGTCTTTTTGGTATAACTATAAATACAGATTTCAGCATATCACTGGGTAAATATCTACTGCTGTAAATATCATTCAACATTTTGGTTAATATATCTACTCCAAATTCTCCCAATTAATTCTCTAATTAAAAAAAAAACAACCCCCTTTCAAATATTACATGTGAAAACTTCTTATCAAACATTAGCTATGAAAACTATATCAAATGTTAGCTGCAAAACCTTTATATCAAAAGTTAATCGTTAAATCACCCTGTCAAATGTTAACTATGAAAACCACCATATAAAATATTAACTCTGAAAACTCCTTATCAATGTTAACCGTGAAACCACCATATAAAATGTTATCTGTGAATGTAATGCATCACTTTTGCCAGTAGTGTCTTGAATTGTGGAAATAAAGCCTGTCTACTCTGTTAAGGTAGCAACAATGTGCTTGATCATGTTTTCACAACAGACAATCTGTTAGTTAATTGTTAGCTATCAGCATGTGCTGTGTGGACTTGTGTCCACTGTTAGTCGGACGCTATACTCAAACAGCTGGTTGTAATCACAATTTTACTTCATATGTAAGTCATGAGACAAAACAACAACACTACTGACCATTCGACCTGCTGCACCATATCCAGAGACAGACAATGACCGTTTGTTTGGGCCTGGGTCTGTGTAGGCAAGAAACAATGTGTCAACAGAATGAAAACATGTCAAAGAATTAAAATAAATGTCTGAAAGTGCATCTGTGACATGAATGAAACAAGAAATACAATAAGCTTGCAATAAGCTGAATGCCATGGACATCTTACTCCAGGACTGCTTTTTAAAACATAAATACACTAAGGTATGCTGTGACGACCGTAAGAGCACGTGAGTACAAGTGACATAAAGATATGTTTATGTGGGCAGTGAGGAATATGTGTTCTATGGCTGATGTCACCTTGACTTCAGAACAGACTGTTGTGTAGAATGAGATAGAATATGTGCGTAGGTAGGAAGATGTGATGTATGGCAGATACCACATATATTCTAAAGACAAAAGACTTGTGCAGAAAAATCTAGAATATATGGGCAGTTAGGAAGATCTGTTATAAAGTAAATTCCACATAGACTTTGAAGAGAGAAGACTTGTGTAGAAGAACGTAGAATATGTTGGTAGTTAAGAAGATATTTTATAAGGCAGATGTCACTTAGACTTCAAACAGAGAAGCCTAGTGGTTAGCAGAACAGAGAATAATGAGTACCTATAGAATAGTTCAGCTGTTGGCAAGTAATTAGTTTCACTTCTTCCGAAAGGAGTGCGTAGAAAGTGAAAGATGTGAATGAGCTGAATATATCATCATTATATTATATTCATTGATGTGAAGATTTGACATCATTGATTAGTCAGGTCATATTGAACTTGTTGTTGCCTAGAATGTACCAGGTTAGTTTACTCAATACCCAGTTCCTGTGTGTTAACCATTGTTGCTCAATGGTCTAGACCAGTTCTTGGCATTGTTTGTCACTGTCGTGGATCAAAATATGGAGTGAGTACACATCTAACAAACCTATGTAGAAGTTTATACAACAACAGTGAATGCATAGTGAGAGCAACTGGAGGACACTCAGAACCCTTCACCATAAGATCTGGAGTACGACAAGGTTGTGTCCTGTCCCCTCTCTTGTTCATAACATATTTAGATAACATATGTAAAGAAACCAGCCAAGCAGAGACAGCAAGAATACCACATGACGAGAACACAGAAGAAGAACCATCTGCAAATCTAACCATTAGAGAACTCCTGTTTGCGGACGACCAAGCACTAATAGCAAAATCAGAAGCTGAATTACAAGACCACATGAATAGTCTAAACGAAATGTGTAGGGAACATAACATGAAAATTAGCACAAGCAAAACAGAGGTAATGACTATAACTAAAGAAGAACAAACAGCAACAATTCACCTAAACGAACATCCCTTGAAACAAGTAAAGAGCTTCAAGTACCTAGGAAGTATAATATCATCAAATGGCAGATCAGAAGACGAGATCGAAAATAGGTGCAATAAGGCAAATCAACTCATTGGACAAATGGCACCAATACTAAAGAACAAACATGTATCAATAACTACTAAGAAAGCACTTTACAACACAATCTTCCTACCAACTCTGTGCTACCAATGCCAAACCTGGACAATGACAGAAAAAGAGAAAAGAAAAATCACAACAACAGAAATGAGGTTCCTGAGAAGAATACTCAATGTATCAAGAAGAGATAAGATCAGAAATGAAGAAATCAGGACTAAAGTGGGGGTTAAAGCTGCTCTAGATTTTATTAGAAAGCAGCAAGTCAAATGGTTTGGCCATGCAAGTAGGCTACCAGTCAACAGCATGCCACAACAAGCAATGATATACAGACCAGATGGAAACAGAGGAAGAGGCCGACCACGTAAACGTTGGACGGAGGGAATAACAGAATTCATGGGAATGTCGATATACGAAGCCCATAACCGGGCACTCTCACGAAGTTTATACTTCACCTCGACACCGCAAGGTACAAGAGGAACATGATGAGATGAGATGAGATGAGTGGATCAATGAGCATGATTAAAGCTCACACTCTTATACTGGTTGAAAGGGCAGATTGCCTTGTGCGAGAAGCATGCTTTCGATTGGGTCCGGGAACTCACTTGGAGTTGAGACCGCGTTCGAAGTTTATTTATACTGCCGCCAATTGTAGATATTTTAGTAATCAAGTGTGGTAGTTCTTGAGTATTTTAAGAAGTATATTTGGTGATTAATAATTGTGATTATGTGAAGTTAGGGACATAATAGAATTTGTGAAAATGTTCAGCGCTCTGTTAAATTGTATCACTCAAAGATTTCGGTTTGATAGATGGAAGAATGTGAAGGTTAGAAACATAACATTCTAGTAAACTACTCATACCAATACTCAATCTGTTCAACAAGAAGTAATACTATACCCATGAAAACTTGAGGACACACTGTATAAACCCATAAATAGGACCATGACACTTCTAATGTCACAGCATTACCTCTGACATTCTAAAGTGTTGCTAACCACAAGCAGTCTTGTACCACGATAATAAACCCATCACAGGGCAAATAGCATTCACCATAAATCAACGATAAATTCTGGCAAACACATAGTGGTCAGCTGTTGCAGACAGAGCCTGGACACCGTACAACTTGTGATCAAGAAGTGGTATATAATCTCAGAGCATTTGGACACTAACCTAGACAAACATCAGAGGACTTAGACATTGTACAACTTGCCTCAGAGAGGCAGGGCGGTTGCATGAATCAAGTGATGACTGAATTTGCAACCTATGACCAGTCTGCAAGAACATAAAGTCAAAGGGGGCAATGCCAATGCTAGACAAGAATGTTATGTAGGGAGGCAAAGAATAATAGTCAATCAACACAGAATTGGTACTGTAGAGGGAGATACTGACGATGGAATCCGAGCACTATGGACTGAATGGTTAATTTGTTGACTAACTATTCTAAACATACATAAAAATATTAAACTGGCAAATGATCAGGTCAGTGGTAAAGACAATGTGCTTCTCCTGTTACATAACATAGTAATAACTAATGAGATCCTGCACAGACACAACACACTTTCCAGGTAAAGGTATTCTTGTGGCAGACACTGTTATTGGAGCATGAAGTGTTAGGCCACCAAATATTCCAGGCCATCCTTAATGAAGTGCTGTGGCTAGTTTCCTTCAGCACCATCTTTTACTTCCAGACAATTTTCCAAACACCCATGTATGAGTCGACCCAGAGCCACACAGATCAGACAAGAGAATCCTACCAATGCGGGGGTATTGAACCTAAACCGCTGTCCTGACAAGCAAGTACACTAGCCACTATCTACATGGACCCACTATATACTTGACCTTGTAAATGAGGCTTGTTCATTTCAGTTCTCTATACAACTTACATGTGATAATTCAATATCAGTAATGGGCAAACAGGCATCTGTGGTGGCATAGTGGCTAGATGCTAGCCTGCCGGCCCAGTGGTCACAGATTCAAATCCTCATGGAGGTAGATGTGTACAACTGAGCTGAGCTTCCAGGCTGACCCAGTCTTATGTGGCTACCAGGGACTATCTGGCCAAGTGAAGCTAGCTGGTGTGATACTGGTGGCATCACCCACCCAGTGCCGACTGGTCTCTATGGATCTGGCACTATATGCCCCATGAGCCTACAGACATGTCAATGGTCCTGTACTGTTTTAATGGACAAACAATATTGGTCCGAAGATTTTAAGAAGGGTTTAAAGTCAAGAGGGTCGACTTCGTTGCACTAGGTTTTATCCCATAAGGCTCAGTCTCTTCCTGCAGAGTGGTCTACCTAAAGCGCTGCACACAGCACGGATTCCATAGCTCCAGCGATGACTTCTAGGAGTCTCTGAGAACATTGCACTCATAAATCGAATGACAAAGTCCAGAAATGTGGCTAAGACATATATACCACACTATGTTTCATTGCAAAATCTGCAGTAACAAAACTAACCCTACAAGGTATATAAACAAAAGTCAAGACTTAACTATGCAGAAAGGCAAGGAAAATGAAACCACGCAGTACAAGATATAAGACTGCTAATATAAGAAACAGTAATACCACAATTATAATTCTGGATAGTCTAGTAATAGATCCCGTCTCCATAATTAACTACAATGGTGACTATTCCAGGAAGAAGAGGTGGGGCTGACCACATCACATCAAAGACATCTTGGCCATGAAAATGCATGAAGCAGGGGAAGTTACCAAGGTTTGAGATCCTATCTGGAAGCTTGTGATGAAAATGGCATTCTGCAATGCACTTGCTCTATGATAATATGAGTGTAGAAAAAAAAAAGAAGATGCAAATGAGAATGTCAACAAATAATAATAGTACAGATGAATATAAACAAAGAAGGAATAAATAACACATGGCCTGGACAATCACAGATGTGATCGTGTTGTTTGTTGTGATGGCCAGTCTATTTTCTGTGCTGTGATGTTCAGTAAGTAACAAGTAAACGACGCCTTTCATACGCTTTAAGCATATGGTTCTAGCCATGTATTTGTATAAACCAATCGGAAGGTGATGTGGTCAGTACCCTGCCGGCCGCCTCAACTCCCCAAGGCATGTCCTGGCACCCATGTTAGGCTGGGCGGGCCTGTTGATGGTCTGTGCCCACTGACAGAACTGCCCAGCATGCTCTTCCGTCTCCAACTGCTCAATACACACTACCACTTCTGCAGAACTTGCACTGGCATTTCTTAATGTTTGAAGAGTTATATTATTCTATTCACTCAAACTCACAGTATGCATTATATTTTATTTCTTGCCACATACAGATCAACTGAATCATGAAGTGATCTAAAGTCATGAGAAAATGAAGATGTTGAACTGAACATCAATAATCAAACATGACAGAATTCATGAGAAACATGCAAACAGGCCAAATCACAATGCATATTATGTTTGCAGTGAGGACTCAGTTCACCAGTTACAGTCAGGACCCTGTCTCCCCACCTGAAGTCAGGCTGGCTATATGGTGCTAGCCCCATACTTTGACAGATGAACTTCATGGCTGATATAGTCAATATCGTGTCAGTCGCCTTGACTTCCCAGAACAGTTCCTAAAGCCCATGTTAGGCTGGGTTGACTGGAGGACTCATGTTCATTTGACAGAAGCCCCCGTCTAGATGGGGGATTCAAACACATAACAACCAGCACACATGCTAGCCAGTGAGCAACCTTGGCTCCCATACATGACCAGGACACCGACCAAATACGCACCAGACTCAATGCTTAGGCTGTTTCCTGATCTCTCACTCAGAAGTTTGCTGTGAACAAAGAAAACCACAGTCAATGCCTGAATTCTAAATTACTTGATATGAAGTTTTTAAAAGAAACAATTAAAGTTAGCTTTCCCCCTGAACATCTACCAGATTTGGCTACCCAATGAAGTTTGGAAATAAAGTAAGCAATTATGAAGAGACAGAGTAAGGGGTATGACAGGGGTGACTTTCGTCATGGGATCTCTTCTCTCTCTAAAGCATTTCATACAGCCTAGATTCATGAGCTATTTTCGATCTTGTCTTCGGCGGTGAATTTCTTTCTTTTTCCTGAAAGTCTACTTGCCGCACTTTTGAGGGACTTCTAATCAAAATAAGCTAGCACTACGCTACACATGAGTAGATCTATTCTACCACCGTACTACATGAGTAGAAATATTCACCAACATGTTACATGACGAGATCTAGTCTACAATCCAGATATAGCCCACCATCATGCTATGTGAGTGCATACAAAATTCAAGATTGGTGACTCAGCCATGTGCACATGTGGTTTGGCATCGCAGACAGCAGAACAGATACTCCAGGATTGCCCAAACTACAACATAACAAGGCGAACCTTCTGGCCTAGAGAGACAACAGTGGAAGGTAAACTCTATGGACCGCCGAGTGAGCTAAAAAAGACTGTTAGATTCATACAAGAGACAACATTGCAGTTATAAACATATTTCAGGCGAACGAAAGAAGAAGAAGAACTAATCAGGAAAATAAATAAATCCAAGAAAAGATGATACAGAATTAAGCATATGTAAAGATGAGTGATTTAATCCTTTGCTCCGTAATAGAAAATAACTAACTGATCCTGTCCTGTGAGAACAGCAATGACTTAAAGTCTTCTTCTTCTTCTTTCATTCGCTTGAAATATGTCTATAACTGCAATGTTGTCTCTTGTATGAATTTAACTGTCTTATTTAGTTTTGCAGAGACAGCTGGTGAGGCTAACTGGTCTGTAGCTGGAGGCAATGGAACTATCTTTCCCTGATTTTAGGAGGGGTATCATGATTGCTTCTCTCCAGGCTTGTAGAACACTACCTAAGGTCCAGCTGTTATTGAAGATCTGCAACAGCTTTGCTTTGGCCTCTGTTCCTAGGTTCCTGATCATTTCATTGGAGATACCATCAGCTCCTGGTGACTTTCTCATTTTCAGTTTTGATATGGCTAACTCCAGGCCGGTCTCTCTGGCTGAGGGGTTACAACACTTTCTCCGTAATCCCATTTATCACGCAGAGTCTCGTAGCGGGAGAGAACTGGGAGCGGTTCGACCCCCGCTGGTGACTTGCGGGATACTGAGCCGGCCGCTCAGAAAGCAATGGCAAACTATTGAGCGTAATCTTGCCAAGAAATCAACAGACAGCTGAAAGATGCTGCCGTTGACAGCGATGTCCTGTAAAGGATATGCAAAAAAAAAAAAAAAAAAAAAAATTCCAGTTCGCTGACTGTGATAGGTGCCTGCAGAACCTTATGTACTGTTTTATTCTGTCCTGTATGTTGCCATTTCTCTCAAATCTCTTGTAATTTCTCTGAGCTAATTGTTATCTTGTGCGAATGAGTCCGCAAAACGGTCAGCTGCTTGCTTTCCTGTTAAGATGTTTCCGTCTTTATGTAGTGCAATTTTTGAGTTTCTCCCTGTACCCTCATCATTAAGTTGTTTTATTAGCTACCATAACTTCCTTGTGTCTCTTTCAAAGTTCAGGGACTCGTGTTTTCTCCTGCCAGCTTTTCCATCTAGCCTGCAGCTTGGCCCTTTGAAATTTGGCTTTTGTGTGCTGGTATTAATTGTGGGGCTCTTGGCAGGGTTTGGCCTCTGCTAGCTTTCTACACACTTCCACATCATTATGCAACTACTCCAGTAGGGTTTATAATGGCTCCTCTTGGTACTGTTTCCCATGCTGCCTGTAGTATGCATTCACCAAACTCTTCAACTACTTTATTTATGTCTTTCTCAGTATTCAGGTTTCTAACCAGTATGCTGGTGCGATGCTTGTACATTGCCCAGTCTGCTTTCTTGTAGTTCCACCTCGAGAGGGTGCTGCTTTCACTTACAAGCTCATTTTCTACAGTTAGAAAGACTGGCCGGTGGTCACTGCCATAAAGTTGTTTCCCAACAATTTGTGTAATGTTCCACTCCAGGTCTGGTGAATGAAAAGCCAGGTCAGATCTAGTTGTAGTGTGCCATGATCTCTAGTAGAAAGTATGTGGGTCGGACAGCTTGTTAATCAAGATGAATCTATTCTCATCCTGCCAGTCTTCTAGTCTCTCTCCTCTCTGGTCCATGGCTGTTGAAGTGGCCACACACAAGCATTTTTTTCTTTTAATGGCAGTGTGTCCAGTGCCTGAGGGCGGTCATTTGGACAGTAGTAATTGATCAGATGTAGGTCTGTATTGCCTGTCTTAAGTTTAAGTGTCTGATACTCGGCCCCTTCTATGTAAACTTCAATTTGGGAAGCAGTGATGTTATGTTTTACAAGGGTCAGTATCCCACCTTTTCGCCTGTCCTTTCGGTCAGATCGGTAACACTGGTAGCCTCTGATTTTGAAGGCTATATTTTCATTGACGGTGAGTTTATTGCAAGCAACATACGCTTACTTTTTCTTGGTCCAAGATGTTTTCTAGTTCTGTTTTTGTTGCTGTCTCCCTCCGCATTCCAGTGCATTATTTTTAGTTTTTGTTTGGTATGGCCAGACGCTCTATTCTCAGGTTCTCTGGCTCAACAGGACATTTGAGAAGGATCTCCAGTAGTCGTGGTTGGACCCTGTCGAGGCATAGGGCCCGGCACTGCACCTTCCTGGGGGTCCAAAGCAGGGCGAGCACCTAATATTTAGCAGTAGTCGACATATTTCATGGCGTGATTGCGTGGCATCCTGATTTCTGTGGTGCGCCTTCTGGCTGGTTGCCTCCGTCTTCAGCACCTTTCCTTTGCTAGAGCAGACTGTGGTCTTACCTGAGTTTAGGTGTGTAGGCATGCACACACGTGTCTACACATGCGTGTACGTGCATACACATCTAGAGCGTTCTGGTTATTTCTTAGCGCCAGTGACTCACCGCCGCCCCTTCTCCTGTTAGTTAAAACAGATCCGCTATGAGAAGGCCATGAGTTGGACTTTTGCTGCATAGGTGATGAATGCACGAGCCATTGGGGTATTTATGCAAGGTTGGGCGCTCACCCCCAACCCTGTTCCCGGCTACATAACAGCAACATTTGGAACCCGACTTAAAGTCTGATACCTTCATTGTATGTCTTAAGAAAGACCTTATCTTAGTGATTTCAGTGTGAATAAAGTAGAGAAAATTACCGGGCTTCATGCAGCTCCAGTTCCTCCTTTTCACGGATTCTACGAAGGTTTTCAGTGTACTGAACCATCACCTCCATTGCTTTAGACAACCGTCTCTCCTAGACACATTAATATATATGTATATACATATAAACAATTACAATTATATATAAGTTAAGCTTGTTGCATGTCCTTTATGGACATCACAATCAACCCCAGTATATTTAGTGTTTGTTGTTGTTGTTTGGGTGTTTGTTCACTCAAGCGTAGTCCACACATAATGCTACTCCTTCTAGTGACACTGGCCTGATGTTTGTGTGTGGATTAGCTTTCTCTATTACCAGTGTCCCTCACCATCAGGCAAACCCACTCCAACTTCAGAGGTATAGCGGTTTGTGATTTACTAGGAAAATTTTATGCTCAGGAGTTCACTATTGTTTTCTGAACGACTAACGCCTCACCACTGAAATCAACACATGTTGAGTCTGCTTCCAAATCCCCTGCATCTGATTTTGAACCTTTGACTCAGTATGACGGGGAATTATGAAACATGTTCACTGCCCCTAAGTCTCAAGACCGTGGACATAAACATACTATTATATTATTATTTAGCTATATACTGAACTATAAACACCATGGACATAAATTTATTGTTATATTACTTAGTTATATATTAACTATAAACACTGTGGACATAAAAGTACTATTATATTATTGAGCTATATATTAACTATAAACACTGTGGACATAAAAGTACTATTATATTATTGAGCTATATATTAACTATAAACACTGTGGACATAAAAGTACTATTATATTATTGAGCTATATATTAACTATAAACACTGTGGACATAAAAGTACTATTATATTATTGAGCTATATATTAACTATAAACACTGTGGACATAAAAATCTATTATATTATTGAGCTATATATTAACTATAATCACTGTGGACATAAAAATCTATTATATTATTGAGCTATATATTAACTATAAACACTGTGGACATAAAAATCTATTATATTATTGAGCTATATATTAACTATAAACACTGTGGACATAAAAATACTATTTTATTTAGTAACATATTGAACTATAACACTGTGGACATAAAAATCTATTATATTATTGAGCTATATATTAACTATAAACACTGTGGACATAAAAGTACTATTATATTATTGAGCTATATATTAACTATAAACACTGTGGACATAAAAATCTATTATATTATTGAGCTATATATTAACTATAAACACTGTGGACATAAAAATCTATTATATTATTGAGCTATATATTAACTATAAACACTGTGGACATAAAAATCTATTATATTATTGAGCTATATATTAACTATAAACACTGTGGACATAAAAGTACTATTATATTATTGAGCTATATATTAACTATAAACACTGTGGACATAAAAATACTATTTTATTTAGTAACATATTGAACTATAACACTGTGGACATAAAAATCTATTATATTATTGAGCTATATATTAACTATAAACACTGTGGACATAAAAATCTATTATATTATTGAGCCATATATTAACTATAAACACTGTGGACATAAAAATCTATTATATTATTGAGCTATATATTAACTATAAACACTGTGGACATGTTGCCAATGTCACTTTAGTTGACACCTTAACCTTGCTCATATAAAATATACAATGCTCTGAATTGTGCAGCAACTTTAGCAGTGTTCAGGGTGAAATTATGTGCCAATGCTGTCACATACGTACCGTTTTCATATCACCTAGGTCTCTAAGAACATTTAGAGCTGGTCAAATATTGAAACAACAGGAAGAGGAGGCCATATTGAACTAATAATGACACAGCACAGATAATCAAAAACCAACCTGCTGCACTGCCCCAAAGACTTCAGCTCTGCTAGAAACTCGAGCAGTTGCTTGCTGAAGGACATTTATGTGCAGGTTTATCTTCTGCAACAGACCTCGCACCTGAACATCCGACACTATCTCACTGAGAGCCTGTGATGGTGGAGAAAAAGCCAAGTTGTATAAGTGAAACTGCTATTTAGGACACAACAAATAACACACTCTGAGTTATAAGTGTGATAATTCTATATCTGTTAGGAAACATTGAGACCATTAGAAGTGTACCCCACAATCCTGGGAACATGGCTTCTACAGATATTTAAGCAGGAATATTCTTGTAACAAACCTAGAAATGCTATCAATAGTTATTGCTCTGGTTTACTCTGATAGCTGCCAATGCAACTTTAGTTGACACCTTAACCTTACTTGCCCCTTTTAATTTTAAGCAATATAGAATAACACAAAGTACTACAACTTTACAGAACACAATTGCAGAAAACACAGGATATTGTGGCGACTATCCTTCATCAGCAAACAAATACGCAAAATACAAAATATAAAAACGGGTAAGACACTATACTAACTACATTAAGGCATAACAGCTGAATTAGAAGAATGGACAGATGAAAAAAAAAGAAAAACAAATGAACAAAATGTGGTACTTATCTCTGAACACCAGGCTGTGAAACTAACATGACTCTTGAGGTTGATCTCTTACACAGACAGCCATGAGAGTCTAAGGTGTGATAGGAACGGAGGTAGGGGATGGGTACAGTCCAGTGAAGATTCCAGGTAAATGTGGGGAACTAGTATATGAAGACAGGGAAGAAGATAAGGAGGGTAAAAGTGGAAGCACTGGAGATATGATGATGGGCCAAGAGTGAAAACTACAAAGGAGTGTCCCGGTGGGTGTCCATACAATGCATGAGTGTGTGCCAGCTGTGGGTTGGCCCTAGTAGGCGAATGTCAACGAGCAATGAAGTGTGCACCTGCACATGATTGTGATAATAATGGAACACATTCTCGGTGTCCCTTTAAGGGTCTAAGTGAACTGATGTGTGTGTGAACACATATACATACATAGACACTAACAAATAGGGAAAAAGGGGAGGGAGAGAGAGAGAGAGAGAGAGAGAGAGAGAGAGAGAGAGAGAGAGAGAGAGAGAGAGAGAGAGAGAGAGAGAGAGAGAGAGAGAGAGAGAGAGTAGAGTAGTAGTAGTAGTAGTAGTATAGTAGTAGCTAGTAGTAGTAGTAGTAGTAGTATAGAACCGGTGAAATGCCACCAAAGATATGCGGGAATGAGGAGGTTTACAAATACGAGGCTTCACTCATACTGTTCCATATGAAATAGTAAGGTTGATTGTTTTGTGATCGCTTGCTTTTAACTCAAGTGTAGTCCATATACCTGCTACAACTTCTAATAGTTGCCACTACTATGGAGTGCACTGGACTGATTTGTGCGTGAGGATTAGCTTTCCCAATAATCAGTGTCCCTCGCCATCAGGCAAACCCACTCTGACTTCTTAGGTACAAGTAATTTTTGTCCCCAAGTCAAGGACAAGTCAACATTTTAGTACACTTGAC
Source organism: Cepaea nemoralis (assembly GCA_014155875.1). Taxonomy (NCBI): domain Eukaryota; kingdom Metazoa; phylum Mollusca; class Gastropoda; order Stylommatophora; family Helicidae; genus Cepaea; species Cepaea nemoralis. The sequence continues at coordinate 340,173 of JACEFZ010013722.1, forward strand.
CAGTGTAGAGGTTGAACCCACTACCTCGGCATCAGCACACCAGAAATGCCGAGCACCGTTTTAGTGACAAATTCTTGAGTTTGTTATTTATTTCATTTTGTGTATCTTCCTTAATTTTAATGGCATGTAAATGACATTTTGCCCATCTCCCTGGCCTAGGGGTTAATGTCTTTCTCCGTAATCCCGTATATTCTCGTGAGTAATGTAACCTGCGCGAGAATCGGTAGCGGTTCTCGCCGCGTTCATAACTTATGGGGTATGTGAGCTGGGCGCTCAGAAAGCAATGGCAAACTACTGAGCGTAATCTTGCCTAGTACATCAGCAGCAGCTGAAAAATGCTGATGTTGACTGCAACATCCTTTAAGGGATACGTTAAAAAAAAAAAATTTTGTTTAAAATAAAAAATGACGTTTTACACCGGAAGAAGGTCTGTCATTTGAAAACAGAACAAGAGAGAAAGAAAATATCTAAACTTTGTGCAGGATTTCTTAGTTAAATGTGGTTACTTGTCAGATTTTAGAAATGGCAACGCCCTTGGTTTTCGGCCTCGCATATTTACATTAGATAATAGTTTTAAACAATGTTAGATTATACTTATTCTGATTTAAAAAACTGTGAAAGATTCTAGACTGATAGCACGTGGTTAATTTGGCTATCCAGTTAAAATAAATGATTTAGCAGGCATTCAGAATGGAAAACAAAATTAACCGTGAAAGTTTGTCAATATGTTGAATTATGCTCGCACTCATGGGCCACATTTGTGCCTCTAAGTTTGCTATGCCTAACACAAATAGGCTAAAGAATATTTCAATAATTACATTTTAAAGAATAATAATTACAACTAAATAAAAATAGTGTACATATTGTTTCTCAGTAGAAAACGGTCAAAACCTGCCTCGTGTTTTCCTGACATTTTCCATATTGTGTGACAATGATAGCACTTCAAAATATGACGTTTTAATTGTGTTTTATTGGTGTTATGGAGCAGTTCTAGTGATATCCGTGAAGAAAAGTGGTGTATTTATCATTATTAAGTAAATTTCATTGGATTATCATCAGCGATTAAGTGGTAAGTGGAAATTTCATGTAATTGTCACCCCTGTTTTCAATGTTTTTTAAACATCTGCTAATATTATTATAATATTTCTAACCTATAGTAATAGTAGCGATATCAAGGTGTTCCTTGTGCAATCGTCTTTAATTTGATATATAATACAATATATTTGCTACTGTTTTAACAATTTGTACATCATTATTGTGACATACCCCTTCTTCTCAATTTCTGCCAACAATGTCTGTTTGGTCCAAACCCACATTGTGTTTAGCACTGAATCAGTTAAGAGTGAGCGATCTTATCCATTCAGCCATGAAGTTGACTGTTATACCATGTGTTGTCGGATCAAATCAGCTAATGTGTTGTGTTATTCATCTGATGAAAACTATTGCAAAAAATACAGAAAACTGTCTCTCCTTCTTGATGGGTTGCCTATCACCACAAGGCCTTAACACAGCAGTTTTATTTAACTAGTGGCATTATTTCACTCTTTTTCTTCTCCACCCTCCCAGTTGCCACTCCCTCCCCGGTCTCTACCCTGTCTCTCCCTGGGAGATTCCGTGTGACTCTACAAGTATAATGATGTCTTCAGTATCTCAGTGTGTCACAGGCATCATTGTCATCTGTCACTCCCTCTGGTCCTAACTATAGTGATCTTGTTGTACCCTGTCTCTCCTTGGGAGATTCCATGTGACCCTGCAAACATGATGTTGTCTTCACTATCTTGGTGTGTCACATTTTGGCACAGCCATCATTAGCAATATAAGTGTGCACCTATAAAGATATCACCATTCCTTCCTGTTCATAAACACCCTCCAAGTTGTAGTAATGGGCTCTATGCACCAGTGGAAAGGTTTCAGTTCTTAATAATTCTGCCAAGGCAGTGACCTCACAGCCTACTCTTTGCAATTTCCAATTGCCGTGGGATGTTTAATGTGCAAAACCTGTACACAAAACCTGTTTCAACACCTTTATACAAGAAGGTGTTGTACTGTGATCTCACCAGCAAAGAGATCTCAACCATGGCTCCCTGTAGAAATTAAGTTACTAAGTAGGACACAGGCAGTTAACATAACAATTTCCTGGTAGAGACAGAGTTAAACCAGGACCGGATGGGTAAAACATATCTGACCTCAACTGCATGCTTCAAGTCCCGCAGTTCAACATCTACATTCTGCTCTGCCAAATCCCTAGCTCTCTCCTGTGCACTGACTCGTCGGTCAAGGGTATGTTTGTCTGTCTTGAAGGCCAGGGAGAGAGTCACAAACTTGCTCTGTGGAATAGGTCATATGGAAATGTAAAAAAAATAAAAATAAAACACGTAGTTATAGTATCAAGTGGTTAGCACATTGCTTAACATGACTGGTCAGAGTTCAATTCTCATTTGAGGGCAGGGTTAGTTTGTCTGACCAGAATCGTTCCTAGGATAGTTTCTATAATATACTGTTTAATTTATTGGGATTGACAAAATTAGGATAGTTTCTGTACAAATACTAATTTATTGTGATTGACAAAATTAGGATAGTTTCTGTACATATACTGTTTAATTTACTGTGATTGACAAAATTAAGATTGTTTCTGGTCATTTAATGCTTAATTTATTGTGACTGACAAAAATAACACTGATTCTGGCCATTTTATTTTCTTGCTCATTTGCTCACGTTGAACTCAAGCGTAGTCCACATGGGACTGGTTTTTGAGTGTAAGTCAGCTTTCACTATTACCAGTGTCCCTCGCCACCAGGCAAGCCAATTTGATCTGAGGTACTTGTAATTTATGTCCCCAAGTCAAGAAATCAGCGTTCAAGTACAACTGACCGGTGTAGGGAGAGTACCCCTTATCCCGCCATAAGCACACTGGAAGGTGAAAAGCAAGGGCTCTTACCGTTCTGCCACACAACTTCCTTCTGACAATATATTGTTTAATTCATTGTGAATGACAAGACAATGAGACAACCGAAGTCACAAGTCAGAGAATTTAAATACATTCCAACATGCTTTTAATTGATCTCCTGGGGCGTGTTTCTTTACAGTAACAACTGCCTGGGACAGACACAGAGTTAATATATGTTCCACATGGAAAGTAAAAATTAAACTCAAAAGTTGTCGTGTTTGCGTGTGGAAGTTTGTTCTACCTGCAGGGTTATAAAGTAGACACTGCCACATAGAGTGGGCACCATAGATCTATCTGCTTGAGGAGGAAGCGTGCCGAATAAGGGAGGAAGCGTGGCGAATAAGGGAGGAAGCGTGGCGAATAAGGGAGGAAGCGTGGCGAATAAGGGAGGAAGCTCATCATCGTCATCAAGTGCCATGCCAGTTGGCGTAGGCGTTCATGTCTTTCCACATACCTTAGTTCTTGGTGTTCTGGATCAACTCTGCTGATGATATACCTCTCTGCCACCATCTCAATCCATCCAGTTTAATTCCCCTCTGTTTCTCTTCCCCCTGATCTTTCCAGTCGAGTTTGCTACCATAGATAATTATGCTATGATCTTTGTAAATTAAACAGCATGATAATTATGCCATGATCTATAACAGTTTGTGAAAACCTAACTCTTCAACTCCCTGCAGAAGAAAAATGCATATGAGGTAACCTTTAGAAAGACATACAAACTCCCTTCGTGATTATGTACAAGTGGTATCATTGACTACAGTCTTCGATAAACTACATATGGTGCACAAAACATGTGGTTACAATTAATACACAAGTGAACATATTCCTTTTACCTCAATTTCCTTTTCTGAAAGCTGATCTATGCTGAAAATGCAAACAAATACCGAAATAAAAACACAAGAACATCACAATTATAAAAACCATAGACATGATAAATGTTTGATTAACTAGAATCAACGTTATTGCATTTATGACACATCACAGGTCTTGTTTCTCTCTCAGCAGACGTCAGAGTGCAGTAATGTTGACAGTTCCCATTGCACACTGATTATGAATGCAGCTCTACTGACCTCACCTGGAGTGAACTCTGCTACTGCCACAAGTGAAGTCAAATAGTCGGGCTGATTGATCTAGAACAGTGGTTCTCAACCTTTTTTGGCCCATTCCCCCCTTCACCATATTTTCAGAACGCCATTCCCCCCCTTCCTATCAAAAATTTGGCCCGTTCCCCCCTTCACCGTATTTTCAGAACGTCATTCCCCCCCTTTCATATTTCCTATCTAAAAATCCCCTCACCCCTACACAGTATACGTAAAAGTGGAAGGCAAATGTAATAGCATATACTAAAACAAGTCTAGACATTCACATAAAACATGATTTTTGGTTCTACTTAATTTATAAAATGAATTTTAGAAGGACGAGACATACATAACTGTAAAGTATGAAGGGAAAAACTATGTCAAGTAATCGGTTCTTGTATTAACACGATCTTGAAATGGTCTTCATTCCCCCCCCCCCCCCCCCCCCCCCCCCTGGAAACCCTGAAATTCCCCCCTGGGGGGAATTCCCCACCGGTTGAGAACCACTGATCTAGAACCTGTGTTGGACTGTATAAAGCAGTCTACCTGACGTGTATGTGTCCTTTGTCCATCTTCGGTGTCCCTCTACTATTAGCACTCTTAAAGCCAGCATTCTTGCATTCAGTAAATTAAGGCCAGCATTTCAACGAGCACAATGCAAATAGCTTCACAGCCGCAAGAATTAAGACTTTCTGTATACATTCTAAGAGAAAAATCCAGGCAAAGAAACACTTAATGGCTGACACAGTAAACAAAGAACATGAGCTGTTAATTGTAATTCAGTTCGTGAGTTAAGCCACAATGTTGCGGATATATACATCAATGTGTAGATATGAGAGACTTCTCAATAAATCAAAGAATATTATTGACTTTGTTCAGAAGTACACAGAATATTTGTGTCAAGCGTTAAATGAAGACAGCACAACATAAAAAAGAGTTAACAGAATAAATAATAACAAAAAACTTTAAATAAACATGGCTAAAGAAATACTCAGATAGAGACACATTGCTACTATACATCTACGGGCAAGAGTTGGTCAAGTGATCATCTGCATGTAGAGAACCAGCCCTTGCAGACTCAAACACTGGCTATTCAACAACATGGCATTGGACGGTTCATGTCATTGCACATGTAACCACATACAGGCTTCTTAGAGTGTATTCTCTGACCCCCCAAACTGAACCAGCAAGTCTCGTCAATAGCTGTGATCTTTTCAGAGATTTATACTATATTTTGTCAATCCATTATTTTAACAAAGCATGCAGCGAGTCAACGTGTATTTTATGTGTTTATTATGGTAAGAACCTGTGTGTAATAGCAGTTTTACCATGTCTTAATCAAGAATGACAGTAGATGTAGCACACTTTATTCATCCTGACCAGATAGGAGAAGGTAGAAGTGTGTATGACCTGGCATGTGCGACCACGGAAACCCTTCTGAACCCACATATAGTTTGTGTGTTAGAGAAAGACTGTTAGACAGACAGACAGACAGACTGGAGAGAGAGAAAGAGAGAGAGAGAGAGAGAGAGAGAGATGAGAGAGAGAGAGAGAGAGAGAGAGAGAGAGAGAGAGAGAGAGAGAGAACGAACGAACAAACTTTATTTTAAAAGGGTAACAAATTGGGCACGCAGGCCCGTCATACATTCGGCCCTTTCGATTACTCATCTTTCATTCATCAAATGTGCATGTTACATTTACATAGGGGAAAAAAAAATTGTCAAATGGATTTTGTAAGCATAAACAATGCATATTAGGGCAAGAATGGCTATGACAGGAAGGGAAAGACTGATGATTACATGGTCGGCTTGGTCATATGGCGAATACGGACCAGACCTGACCAGAGAGAGAGACAGGTGAGATGGCGAACCATAACCGCCAAGCTTATCGGCACGGCACACGTTGATAATCCGCGTATTTAAGTCACGCTCATATGCACACGGGAAATGAAGTATGTATGGATATAGGACTTAAAACGCGGGTAATTAGCGTTGCCCTTCATCGCAACATCCCTACTGCATGTTCTCACCATGATTTATTTACATCCCGTGCGCTCTTAAAATAGCTGCCGAGGAACTTCTCAAGTGTGCAGGTGATTCGGTGTTGTAGGGAAGGAGATGTCTCCCATTCACAACCACCCCCCCCCCCCTCCACCCTACCGCCCCCCAATCTTCCATGGAGTTGTGCGAACCACAATCAGGAAGAAGCTGCCACGTTTCATGTTTGACGGCTTCAAACCACAGAAGAGGTTTGAAATTATATGTATATATTTAAAAACTCATGGAAAAAGTGGCCTCTCTAACAATGCTACTTATGAAAACATCCAGGTAAAGAGAAACGCCACTTTCACAGCAACTCCATTCTCTCGACCGCAATAAATGTCATTTTAAAAAAAAACGCTTAGGCTACACCGCTGCCTATGTCTGGGAGTATAGGAATCTGTCCGCACAAGTCACAATTATTTAACAGAGATAGGCCAGACAAAACACAAGCGTTTATATAGTATTTGCTAACAGTATGCGTCTTAGAAATACATACAGGACAGCTATTAACTTGTGTAGTAAAAACAAATAAGTGATAATATGTAAGGTATGTCTTAGAAAAAAATGTGTGAATGAGATGGAAAGTAGCAGGGGTTAAGACAGATGAAGATTTAATGGTTGTTTATTCTGGGGGAGAAGAACGACAACGAGGAGTAGCAATTATCTTGGATCGGCGAACTTCAAAATCTGTTCAATGGTATTGTGCTGTGTCAGACAGAGTTCTACTGGTTAAAGTAATAGGCAGACCTTTTACTATAAACGTCATTCAAATATACGCCCCAACAGGAGAATCAAGTGAAGATAGTATAGAGGAATTTTATAATGATATAGAGTCTGTTTTGAAGACATGTAAAAATTCAGAAATAACCATCATGATGGGTGACTTCAATGCAAAAGTAGGAAATCAAGGCGATGGATGCAAAGTAGGAAACCATGGCTTGGGAGAGAGAAACGAAAGAGGATATAAACTTGTAAAATCGGCAAAAGAGCAGGAAATGATTGTAGGAAACACCTGGTTTAAGCAACTCCCTAGAAGATTATGGACATGGAAGAGTCCTGACAGCAGGATTAGAAACCAGATTGATTACATTTTGATAAGCAGGTTTCCAAATGCGTTAACAATTGCAAAATCTGTTCCCGGTGCTGATTGTTATAGTTATCACAGACTTGTTACAGGTACATTAAGGGTAAAGTTAAAGAAAGTCAAGTATATAACAGGAAACACTAAATAAGATCTGTGTACATTGAGAAATGGCAAAGAAATACTAAGCAAATTCAAGATATAAGTAAAGAACTGATTTGATATATTGTCTGATCCAGAGATCCTATTTCAAGATATGGATGATCAATGGGAAATGTTGAAGAATTCAATCAGTTTGGCTGCAAAAACAAATATTCCAAAATTACAGAAACTGGGTCGTAAGAAATGGATGACTAAAGAAATTTTACAACTAACCGAAACAAAACGACTCTACAAAAATAATCCTGCAAAATATGAAGAAATTCACAGGCAAGTCAGAATATTATGTTAGGAGGCCCAAAAAAAAAGCATGGCTTTAGAAAAATTGCATGGAAATAAAAAAAAAAAAACAACAGTAAAAATACCAAATCAATGCACAAAAGAATTCCGGAACTTACTAATAAAAGAACAAGTACATCAGCAGGCTGTCTAAAAACAAAAGATGGCAAAATTATAGTAGAAAATGAACAGATTCTACATGTAGTGGTCAGATTATGTGAAAAACCTTTATGATGATAATAGAGAAGAACAGTATAATATTAGAATTAATAATGAAGGACCGCCAATTCTGAAGATGGAGGTTCGAAATGTTCTTAACCATATGAAAACTGGCAAGACCCCCGGTTCAGACAACATCACAACATAAATAATTCATGCTTTAGAAGAAAATGGAATAGATCAAGTCGCGAGACTGCTATACACAATATATGATATCGGAGATATACCGTCTGAATTAGGTAATTCTGTATTTATTGCAATCTCAAAGAAATCAGGATCCTTGGAATGTGATCAACATTGAACAATTAGTACAATGAGTCACATCACGAAGATTTTGCTAATAATTGTCATGCAAAGAGTTAGGAAGCAAATACAACCTGAAATAGGAAAAGAACAATGTGGATTTGTAGAAGACAAAGGTACAGTAATTGAACGTTCTCTAAAAGTAAACAAAGATATACATCTTTGCTTTATTGACTACACAAAGGCTTTCAATAGAGTAAAACATGTCAAATTGGTAGAGATGCCTGCAGATCTAAACAATTGATGGGAAGGACATTAGACTTATAAAAAGCATATATTAGAAACAACAAGCTGCCATAAGGATTGATAATGAAGTGGGTCAATATCAGCCTATTAAGAGAGGCGTGAGACAGGGAAGTGTTATGTCTCCAGACCTTTTTTTCCCTGTACAGTGAAAATATTTTCAGAAATGTAGAAGATATAAATGGAATCAGCACTGGAGGACAAAACATCAACAACACTAGATATGCAGATGATACAGTATTGATTTCAGACAATGAGCAGGATCTGCAACAATTAGTAGATGCCTTTGTAGCACACAGTGAACAACTGGGGTTAGAATTAAATTGTAAGAAGACACAGATTATGGTCGTCACTAGGAAGAACGAGGTACCACAATGTAATATGCAAGTAAATAGAAATGTTCTTCAACAAGTGAATCGGTACAATTATCTCGGAACAGTAATAACATCTGATGGGAGATGCATTGAAGAGATTAGAACAAGAATCGCCATGGCGAAATTAGCCTTTAGCAAGATTTAAAACATACTGACCAATAAACAGATGTCAATTGAAACAAGAAATAGCATGTTGAGATGCTACATAGAGCCTGTTCTTTTGTATGGATGTAAAGCTTGGACAATGAACAGTCAGGCTGAAAAATAGCTGATGGCTGTGGAAATGTGGTTTTTGAGAAGAATGCAAAGAATACCATAGACAGACAGAAAAACTAATGACCAAGTACTACAAGAAACAAATGAAAATCATAAAATGATTAGAGAGCTTAGACGTAGATAGTCAACATTTTTCGGACATGTTATGAGAAGAAATAAATTGGAGAACTTGGTGACAACTGGCAAGATAGAGAGGAAGAAAACAAGAGGAAGACAGAGAGGTAACTTCCTGGATGGCATGGTCGAGACAGGAACAATGAGCTGATCCACGACTCTGGTGATCAAATGAAATTGCGAATCATGACCGCCGTTTCTTACCAGCATGGCACATGATGGATGGATGGATGGCTTAGAAAATAATACATGATATTTGTAACGCGTGTCTTTGAAATAAATACAGGATAATTTGTAAGGTATATCTTAGAAATAAATACATGATGATTCGTAAAATGTATCCTAGAAACAAATACATGATAATTTGTAAATGTCTTAGAAATAAATACAGGATAGTCAGTAACAGTAAACTTCATAAATCATGGCGTGAGGAGAAGAGAATACAAACACAAACAGCATTTTGAGTTAAGCAATCGAAGAACAACACTCCGGAGGTCATTAAGCAATAAGACGAAAACAGTATTAGATACAGGTTCTGAAATTATTATTGGCCACACTGCCCTCATTAAATGAGCTGCTGTTTGCAGACGACCAGAGTTTACAGTTTGATACGCAGATTTCCAGCAACATACACATTTCCTCGACAATTGCAGTCAGAATTTTGATAGGAAGATTAACACGGAAAAGACATAATTTATGATGATTCGTAAATATAAATGGAAAAGCATTAAAACTAGTTAGAAAGTACAAGTATTTGGGCAATATTTTCAGAGGATGGAAGACTAGACAGAGAAATAGAACCGAGAATACAGACAACAAACAAACTATCAAACAGCGCATATCCTAAAACATCCACATATCAACATGCATACAAAAATGAAACTCATAGACGATTTATTCGCCCCAATGCAGTGTTAAATGCCAGACATGGACAGTCCTAGAAACAAACAGGCGTAAAATCACATGATGTGAGATTAGATGCATAAGAAACACAGCTGTAAGAACCGAAGAGATACAGAGACAAATCAGAAAATATTAATTAGTGTAGGTATAACACCGACTACTGACTTTATATAGAACAACAAAGAAATAAATGGTTCAGACATTAAGTTAGAATGGAACATGTTTAACCTGCGGCTAGAGCGTTCTACTTGAAACATCGGGATGCAAAGCGAGTGCACGACAAAGGAAGATTTGGCGAGAATAAATGAAAGAGAGACATTGAAGAAATAACAAATGACGCTAGTACAAGCGACAAGACTAGCGGAACACAAAATATAGCATCTGCCACCTCTCTGCGAAGCTTCATGACAAAAGATTATGACACACACACACACACAAAAGGCGCATGTGTAGAGGTCGGTCATTGAAAAATTTGAATCGAATTTCAAAAAAATGTTATGATCTAATTACTTACATGTGAATGACATTTTTTGTGCATATCCCTTACAGGACGTTGCAGTCAACATCAGCATTTTTCAGCTGCTGTTGAAGTACTAGGCAAGATTACGCTCAGTAGTATACCATTGCTTTCTGAGCGACCGGCTCACATACCCCTAAGTTACCAACGTGACGAGAACCACTACCGATTCTTGCACAGGTTACATTACTCACGAGAATATACGGGATTACGGAGAAAGACGTTAACTTCTCATTACTCACGAGAATATACGGGATTACGGAGAAAGACGTTAACTTCTTGGCCAGGGAGGCCGGCAGAGTGACATACTTTATAACATTGATAGAATACTTGTTGGAGAGGGCAGCGATCAAAGGAAACACTTTTTTTTCTTAGTTGCATGTCCTTTACAGGACGTCGCAGTCAATAGCATTTTTTTTTCTGTTGTGATCTCTTGACAAGATTACGTTCAGTAGTTTCCCATTGCTTTCTGAACGATCGGCATCCATACCATTTCGTAAAAAAAACCAAAGCAGGGCGGTCTGCTGCCTAATTGCCTGCAGCTGTGTTTCGAACGCTAGACAACACCAATTAGTAATTTTCAAAGGATCCAGTAGCACACACACACACACATATACAGACACACATATATATAGACAACATATGTAAAGACACCAGCCAAACAGAGACCACAAGAACACCGCATGATGAGAACACACAAGAAGAACCATCTGCAAATCTAACCATTAGAGAACTCCTGTTTGCGAGGAATGTGCTTTTGGAGGAACATCCAAACTGCTTGGTTATGCAGATGATATAGATATTATAGGGGAAAATTAACAAAAGACATTGGAAATATTGACTCACTTAAAGGAAAAAAGCTTAACAAATGGGGCTGGTTATCAACCAAGATAAGACAGAATATATGGTAATTTCAAGAGAAGGAACGGCTAAAAACTCTGGCCACATACAAATAGATAATATGACCATTAAAAGAACGGAAACATACAAATACCTGGATACAATTTTCAACTGCTCCAACATAATAAAGGAAGAAATACAAGCTAGAATCAACTCTGGAAATAAGATATATTATGCACTACAACATCTGCTAAAATCAAATGCGCTATCTCGTAACACCAAGATCACAATATACAAAACACTGATTAGACCAATTGTTCTGTATGGCTCTGAAAACTGGAGTACAACTAAAGGAGACGAAGCCTTGTTTCAAACCTTTGAGAACAAAGTCTTAAGACGCATCTTTGGGCCCATTAGGGATACACAAAGTGGAGAGTGGAAAAGAAGAAGCAACAAAGACATTTATGATCTGTTTAAGTCCCCGCTAATCACTGGTATAATGAAGACTGCAATGGCTGGGGCATATAGAAAGAATGGAAGATAATAGGGAAACAAAACTCACTTACACTCAAGAAATAAATGACCGTAGACCCCGAGGTAGACCAAGAAGACGGTGGAGAGATAATATACATACAGATCTATAAGCACTTGGAATCAGCGACTGGCAAGAGAAGGTCAACCAGAGAGACGAATGGAGACAGCTTGTATCTGCAGCAAAGAACCCCAATGGCTCGGAATGCTGAAGAAGAAGAAGACGAAGAAGAAGAAGAAGAAGAAGAAGAAGAAGAAGAAGAAGAAGAAGAAGAAGAAGAAGAAGAAGAAGAAGAAGAAGAAGAAGAAGAAGAAAAAGAAGAAGAAGATATGTATAAGCAAATTAACGTAGTATGACGGGCAAGGACAAAACTCACACGCTTACGAAAGACAACATGCTGGGGTTTTGCTGACACAATGTGCTCCTCGGATACTATAAACTGGGGATCTGAATACCACCTAGTGAGAAATAACACATTACGTACATAGGAAGAGTAGTAACCGCAGCAGGATAAAAAGCAATATACATAATAGCAAATAGGGCCGGCTGAGAACCTAAAATGAAACAACACATACAGACTGCACATATTATGCCTTACAAACAACGACGATGGTGTAGCACAGTACGAATAAGAAACCTCTTGACTGCAAGATCTTATCACACCTTTCTGTTCTATGTCATATAGCATAGTACGTGCAGCTTGTATTTTATCTTTCTCGTCGGGATATTAGTTAAGCCTATTTGTTATTCAAAATACAGACTACACTGTGTGGAAGCTAATGTGCGATCATTGGTTTGCTAAACAGAAAGATAACCTAATAAAGACACTTCATAAAGCTGCTTGCGACATGCTAAGAAGTTGCAGATACCGAACCTGTATAAATACATTTACACAATGCTCTCCAACTCGAAATGAAGGGTAGACTGGCTGGCACAGTGATACATACAACACATGACTAGTGACTAACCTGATCTCGGTGCCGCTGGCAGAACTGGCCGAAGATAACCCCAGTGTGCAGAGAAATGAATCAGGCAAACTGGGTGTTATGATGTCGTCCGATGGGACAGGGGGAAAGTCGGCATCCTCGTCTGTCACAGAAATCTGAGGCGTGCCCTTCGGGGTGTTTATGTCAGGGTCTGCTGGCACCAGCAGTTGATTTCTGGCATCCGGAGTTGTGTATTCGGTCACTTGTGGTAGCTTCATGGTTTGTGCTTTCATCTGCTCCCTTTTCTTACCGGCCAAATGACCCTAAATTGTGGGGAAAGAAGAGGTAACAATTAGTTAGTTAGTCGACATATCATCCTCGTTGCACATCGAACCATTCAGTCCATAAGTGCTCGGATCCCCTCCTCAGCAAATCCCGCAGCGTGTAGCGGCTAACGACGCCAGTTCTGTGTTGGTTTATCAATCTTCTTTGGCTTCCTGCGTAGTGTTCTTGTTTGGCCACCCCTCTTTTAATTTGCTGCTCCTGCAGTCTGGCCATTGTTGTAGATTCACAGTCATCACTTGGTTCTCGCAAAAGTCTCACTTCTCGTAGAGCATTCAGAATGTCAGCCTGGTCCATGGCGCATCCGCCCTCCACAGTAGCCTCACCTGCGAGCTTGTCAGCCCGCTCATTTCCTTGTACTCCCGCATGACCTGGCACGAAGATGAAACTAATCTTTGCCAGCCGAGACCGCTTCAGAGGCAGCAGCCATTCTCTTCGGATCGACCCCTCCTCTATCCTCTTGATCATGTTCATTGAGTCGCTAAGGAAACAAGCCCTAGTGAATGTCTGTGTCTCGAGCCATGTTATTGCTTTACTTACTGCCATGACTTCCATGGTCAGGCTACTTGTGGTTTCAGTGAAAGCACCAGAGTCCTCCTTCACAATTCTCCCTCCGGCCCGAGCTGTAAAGGCCCATGAGCTTCTCACATGTCGGACGACCGACCCATCTGTGTAGATGACCGCGTCACCGTCTAGCGAATTCTCGAAAATCAACGCTTGTACTTCAGCCTCAACAGCAGCCGGATTTTCTTGTCTGCATTTTCTATCTAGTTGGATGCAAACTGAAAAGGATGTGCAGAAGTCTGTTGGCACTTGCACCCACTCCTCGCCAGGTTCTAAGTCCTCAAGTGAACACACCTGTTGAAGAATGTCTTCGGCTTGACCCATCCACGACCGTCCTCTTTTTAACCTGCTGCCCTTCACCTTCCTAATTTCACTATGCAGTGGATGTTGTGTCTTTGCGTTAATTCTGAGGTAGGCGCGTGCTCTGCAAACTTGTATTCTCTCTTCAATGGTTGGAAAATCAAGAAGGTAGCGCATCGCCCTGCATGCTGTATCTCTTGTACATCCAAGAATAATGCGCATAGCTTCATTCTGTATCCTTTCCATCTGCTTATGGCTGAGAGTCAGGATTGCCATTGCATACTCCAAAACAGACATGACCAGCCCCTCGTACAGAAGACATAGATGGCGCTGCTCACAGTTTGCTGCCGCCATCACCCGCATCGCTGCCAAACCCCGCTTGGCCTTTGTTATCACCTGGTCTATGTGCACATTATAAGCAAGGCTTCGATCAAACCGTATCCCCAGGTAATTCATTGCCTGCGTTCTTTCCACCGTCTCTGAACACAGCATTACAGTTGGTGTTGGGTTGTTGACAATATGATTATTCAACGAGAACCAAGTCACTGTTGCCTTTGTTGGGTTGACCATTGCCCCAGCTTCATCACACCAAGTACTTATGCGATTGAGTTCGGTTTGTAGTTCCACAGCAACCTCCTCTCTATCCTTACCCTGACGATACACTAAAACATCATCGGCATACGACAATGTCCTGCCAGGTCCAGTGATCTGCTCACTGGTGATTCTCACTGTGTAGGCGTTGAACAGTACCGGAGATAATGGTGATCCCTGTGGTAGGCCAGGATATATTGTTGTTGGTTCCGAAGTCCAACTGCCACATCTAAAAACTACTTTCCGTTGGTAGAGGGCTGCAGCGATCCAACTAAGGAGGAATGGACTTACGTTTAGTTCAAGAAGCTGAAACATTAAAAAATCCAGTGGTACTCTGTTGTATGCGTCCTCAAGATCAATCGCTGCAGCAACGGTTTCAGTGCCTGAGTGGAAACCTTCATAGACATCATGGGCAAAGACTGCTGCATTGGTCCAGGTTTCTCTTTTTGGACGGTACCCACCCAGGGTAGGTGGGAAAACACCTTGCCTCTCTAGTTGGCTTGATATTTTCCTGGCAATTACCTTCTCCAGCAGCTTGCCTATTGTATTCTGCATGGTTATAATTCGATATCCCTGAATTTTTTTGTGGTCTTTGTCAGGCTTCGGCAAGGGAATCAGATAGCTGTGTAACCATTCCTCCTTGATGCTAGCACTCCCTATACTGTTGTTGTACATGTCTGCTAGTTTCTCTAGCTCATTGTCGGTACACCTATTTATGTCGTTGTATCTTATGCCATCAGGACCTGGAGCACTGTTATTTGATCGTCGAAGCACAGCCTTGATTTCTTTCACTGTCACTGTGTCTTCCTCCGAAGTGTTCTGGGCCTTGCATCTGTCTGAGGTGACCTCCTTGGCCAGATTTCGGCCTCCCATGTCTGTCTGGTTGCCCTGCTCAAGGTAGCGTTCAAAGAGGGCTTTGCCCTTGTCCTCGTCAGTCCTCTGCCAGGTGAGGTCAGCACCTTGGAAGTCTGAAATGCTCTTATTCTTGACTACACCACTCATGCTTTTATGTAGTCGCCAGAACAATTTCAGTGACTTGTCTGTGCTTACTCTTTGACACACCTCTGCCCATTTTTCGCTTTTAACCACCTTGACCAGTTTTTTGAAATAGCTTACTTTTGTGTGCATCTCTCTTTCTAAGTGCAAGCAGGGACTAGGATGACCAGCTCTGTTCTTCTTGACATTTTGCTATCTCCTTACAGCACTACGCTTATCCACCCAAGCCTTCTCCACCTCGAAACTCCACCACGGTGGCTGCTCCCAGCTTTTTTTCCTGCCCTGAAACGTTCTGCGCTTGTCACGTCTTATTTTACTCACCACATCTTGCCCTGTACTGTCATACTGGAACGTCTTTACCTTTAGCTTGTGCTGCCTGGTTCTGCCTTTCTCCACCAATATGCTGCAAGGGTGGTGGTCGCTGCCATGGTGTCCTAGGACACCCCATCTACACACTGTAGTGAGTGAAGGTGAAACTAGCGCCAGATCAATAGCACTGTCCTCATCGTCTGGACGGCTTGCTGTCCTGGTGACACAGCCACTGTTGATACAAACCAGGTCGATGGTTTCCAGTGCAGTCTCTAGCTCCTCCCCTTGTGTATTGGAGGAAGTGTTTCCCCATGATCTGCCTTTAGCGTTGAAGTCACCACAGAAAATAACATTTCTCTCGTGGCCTAATATGCCACTTAAGCACTGCCACTTCTGGGCGTCCATACTCGCATTGCGGGCATAAACATTAACCAACACGAATGGTATACTGGAATGAACTCTCAACGCCTGTATTTGTATATCGTCACTGTCCCAACTGGACATGTCTAGCTCTGACGCCACCATGCTGTCGCGAACGAGAATCGCAGTTCCCAGATGTCGTCTGTTGTAGAAACATTTGAAGTCGGCAATTCGGAGTAGCTGATCGCCCAGTCTCGTCTCCTGGAGTGCTACAATGTCGTTCCTGTAAACTAGGGTTTCTAAAATAGAGCCCCGTTGTTTTACACTGGCACAGTTCCAATATAGAATACGGATGTTCCTGAGTCCTAGACGGTGACACTTGAGTCTAAAACGTCTCAAACCACCGCGCTTACCTTGCTTCTTTGTCCCTGCGCGGCTACCACGCCGCTTCGTTATGTTGACTGCTGACCGCTCGGAAAAAACACGTTCTTCCGCCATGTTGAAAAAACGTAAACACAGACTGCTTAGAACCACACACGCTGCTGAAAATTCACTCAAGGATGGCTTCGCTCGATGCACGAACTCCGTAGCACCCGCGCAGATCTTGAGTAGAAACTCCTGGTTTTACATCCTGGCACACCAATTACACGCAAGAGATGAATAAATCCATCCCCTACGCGAAAAAGTTAACGAACACAAAACAACACGACCGTCCGTCGCCATCTTGAAACCGGAAGCCGAGAGGTAACTAATTCCAATTCCAATTTTCAAAACAAAAATTCCAAATTCGTCCTCGGCTAACCTGCTTCATCAGCTGTGGTTATTTTTGAGGATCGTGGTTTTTGTGGGTTTATTCACCCTAATTCTTGTCTTGTGAGTCCTATCTCGGACTGGTTATGTAGCTTTTGTGTCTGTGACGTCAGCAGTGGTCGGCGGCTATCCTTTGTGCTCTTCTGTTGTTATGGTTTTCTTTGTTGGTGTAGGCTCCTGGCTCGTCTGGCTGCAGTCCTTATAAGGACTTTTCGTGATCACACTCCAGCTGGGGGATAGGTCGGCGGCTGTCCTTTGTGCATGTTTCCTTTTGTTTTCGTTGTTGGTGCAGGCTCCAGGCTTGACTGGTTGCAGTCCTTAAAAGGACTTTTTATTTGGTATTCTTTTGTGCATTTTCTGTAGGAGCTTTTCGACGTTTTCTCTTTCCTCCTTGGGGAAACAGTTTTCACTGTTGCGTTTGCGTATCTGCTGCCTAGCGTTTTCTTCCTCCGTGGTCAGCCATGGGATGATTTCACCGTCCTCGATATAGTACTCGAAGTCGGCCTCACAGTTGTAGTGTACTAATGGGTATATCATCGGTTTCCCCCGGAGTTTTTTAGGCTTCTTCTTTTCTTTTTCTTCCCAGCGCCTTCTGAATTCCTGGCGCTTGAGTTCCTCCTTGTCGACTGGGTATTCTGTGCCTCCTTCAGAGATCGCTTGCTGTTCAGACTCGGTCTCTTGGGTTTCTTCTTGCGGTTTTTCTGTGAGTTCTTGTGTGGCTTCTGTTGGTTTGTTTTGAAAGAGTTCCATTTCAGCTCTATGCAGTTCTCTTTCGGTCTTGATAATTTGTAGGATTTCTTCGTTCTCCTTCTTTATCTCAGCCATGCGCTGAATCTCTTGTTTGATGTTGAGCTGGATTTCTTTCATGTCGGCCAGCAGCTTCTCATTATCGCTGGTCGGAGTCGTCGTCAGCAGTGCCTTGACTTGTTTCTTCAACTCGTCTATCTGCTTTTGAAGTTGATCTCTTTCAGCTTGTGCTATACCCGTGGCTGTCTCGCCCCTCTGCATTGCTTCCTTGAATGGTGTCTTTGTGATGATGGCGATCTTTAAGACGTCTCTGTGTCTCTGCAGGTACGGACAGCCCAGGTATCTTGCTCCGTGTTTGCCCAGACAGTTGGCGCACTTTCTTCTGTTGTTAGGAGCTCGGAAGTCCGTGTCCAGCTTGGCCAGCGGACACTCCTTGAAGGCGTGGTGATCGGCGCAGTATCGACAGATTTCCGTCTTGCTGCGACACGTTGCTCTGCTGTGGCCGGCCCTCTGGCATTTTGAACATTGCGTGATTCTTGGTATGAATCTCTCTGGTTGCTGCAGTCTCTTGTTGAGTGATGCTGTGGTCGGCATTTCGCTGCCCTCCGATGTCACCACTGCCAGGGTTGTAGGTATCTTGGAGTAGGTGAGAAGCCGCTCCGCCTTCAAGACTCGGATGTGAAGATTCTCTTCACGTAGCTGCTTCAGGATTTCTTCATCTGTCAGCTCCACAGGAATCCTCTTGACAACCCATCTGACTGTCTTTGAGTCGGTGTTTCCGACTCTGGTGTCTTTCTGCTCCTTCTTCTCTGCTGTCTTGGTTCTTGACTGTGTTGGGCTGTCAATCTTCTCCCTCGTTGTAGCTTCAGTAATGGCTGTAGTATCAGGCTCTTTGATGCAGCTAGCAGGTGGGCTCTCGACGTTCTTCTTCTTGTTGTCGGCTCCCACGCTGCACATCTTGGCAACAGCGTGTTTCTTGTTGTTGGATTTTCCACGTGACATTTTCCCGCTGATCAGGCTTCTTGACAGAATAATGCGACTTGACTTGTTAGCGCTCGCAGTGCGAATCACGACGGACCGAGAGGTAACAATTGTGCGTATGTATATATAGCATATATGAGTATATATAAAGTTAGACATGTCGACATGATAAGGATGCTTGAAAATCTACAAACGGATGGAAAAGACATTAGACTTGTAAAAACATATATTGGAAACAACAAGTTGCCATCAGAACTGAGAATGATGTAGGCCAATATCAGCCTATTAAAAGAGGTGTGAGACAGGGGTGTATAATGTCTCCAGATCTTTTTTCCCTGTACAGTGAGAATATTTTCAGAAATATAGAAGATATTGAAGGAATCAACATTGGGGGACGATACATCAATAACATTAGATATGAAGATGATACAGTCTTGATTGCAGACAATGAACAGGACCTTCAAAATTTAGTAGATGCGGTTGTTGCACACAGTGAACAACTAGGGTTAGAATTCAATATTAAGAAGACACAGATTATGGTCGTCACTGGGAAGAAGGAAATACCACAATGTGATATACGAGTAAATGGGCATATTCTTAAGCAAGTGAATCGATACAGTTATCTCGGAACAGTAATAACATCTGATGGGAGATGCCTCGAAGAGATTAGAACAAGAATTGCCACTGCGAAGGTAGCCTTTAGCAAGATTTAAAACATACTGACCAATAAAAAGATATCAATTGAAACGAGAAAAAGAGTGTTGAAGTGCTACATAGAACCTATACTTTTGTATGGATGTGAAGCGTGGACAATGAGCAGCCAAGCTGAAAAAACATCTGATGGCTGTGGAAATGTGGTTTCTGAGGAAAATGCAAAGAATACCATGGACTGACAGAAAAACCAATGAACAAGTCCTTCAAGAAACAAATGACGATAGTAAACTGATTTAGAGTCATTAGACGTAGACAATCAAAATTGTTTGGACATGTTATGAGAAGAAATGACTTGGAGAACTTGGTGACAACTGGCAAGATCGAAGGGAAGAGACCAAGGGGAAGACTGAGAAGTAAATACCTGGATGGCTTGGCCGCATGGCATGGTCGAGACAGAAACACGGAACTGATCCACGACTCTGGTGATCGAGTGAGATGGCAAAACATGACCGCCAACGCTTATCGGCATGGCACATGATGCATGGATGGATATACAGCATTACACAATCGACAATACGGTAATCCTCTAAAGTGCATTCTTTATTATAATATCCTATCTAAGGGTCTATACTTGGCCCTCTGTTATTTGCCATTTATATAAATATCTTTCGTCGTCCTGCGATCTATTTGCAGACGACTGCACAGTATATACAAACGCTATTGATTGTAATATGCTAGAATCACCCTTGCAACAGGAAATAAATAGTGTAGTTAACTGGAGTCATGCAAACCGCATGCAAATTAACATTTCTAAAACAAAATCTATGTTAATAGCAACCAGGCAAAGACTTCACACTCTAAACTCGCAGATAGCTCTTCAGCTGCACATTGGTAGCACGGCTGTAGAAAGTGTAACCGAGCACAAGGCACTGGGTCTCATCGTTGATCACAATCTAACTTTTAACTCCCATGTTCATGCTCTCGTTAAACAAATAGCCAAAAAAAAAAACGTATACCATCTTGCCAAAATAAAAGATTTCCTTGACAAAAACACAAGAAAGATATTCTATACTTCCCACATACAAATACATATTGATTATTGCTCCACAATCTGGGATGGATGCTCCAAATCAATAACAAAACGCCTTTATTCACTCCAGAAAAGGGTAGTGCGTTTAATTAATGGTGAAAAAGTTACCGACAATTCTAACCTACATAAACGTCTTCAGTTACTGCCACTTCACAAACGCCTACTATTTAATAAGGCTAAACTAATTCACAAAATCCTATTTCAAAATGCTCCAAGCTACCTTTGGCCATTGTTTAAATATAACGCAAGACATAAGTGAACGACTAAATATACTCCATGTCCCTAAACCTAGGATAAAAAAATGTTTTGCATATCCTTTACAGGACATCGCTGTCAACATCAGCATCTTTCAGCTGATTGTTGATGTCTTGGCAAGATTACGCTCAGTAGTTTGCCATTGCTTTCTGAGCGGCCGGCTCACATACCCCGTAAGTTACCGACGCGATTCGAACTACTGCTGATTCTCACCGTCGTCACGTTACTTACGAGAGTATACGAGATTACGGAGAAAAGTTGCTAACCTCTAGGCCAGAAAGCCGGCTAAACCTAGGATAGACATATAAAACAAGCTCAGAACACTCTGCTGCTCAGTTGTTGAACAATCTTCCACAAGAAATCAAGGACACCACCATTATACATACATTCGCAACCTGTTTGAACACTACCTCAGTACAGACTACATTCCACAATAATAATAATAATAATAATAATAATAATAATAATAATAATAATAATAATATTAATCATAATAATGGTAAATTATTTCAAATGACAACTAGCCAATAAAAATTCCAATATGCATGGCACGTTACACCTTCCTTAGGTATTTATAATGCCCATGTTAAACAATGCCTCGGTGAGTCATGTATTATTGATTATTTTTCAAGCGTTTTAATGCTTATTGTTCTTTTGTTGTCAAAGATTAGCTTCATAAGCTATG
The DNA here is from genome assembly GCA_014155875.1 of Cepaea nemoralis. NCBI lineage: Eukaryota > Metazoa > Mollusca > Gastropoda > Stylommatophora > Helicidae > Cepaea > Cepaea nemoralis. The sequence continues at coordinate 361,691 of JACEFZ010013722.1, forward strand.
TTGAATGAAAGAATGTATAAGAGGAAATAGAGAAGAAGGGCAGAATGTTAGACGGGCCTGCGTGCCCAATTCTTAATCCTTTGAAAATAAAGATTGTTCGTTCCGTACACGCTGGTCTACAACATGTATTGTTCCGAACAACTTCACATTCGCTATGGGAGATATAGCCAGGCTAGGTATGTCACCGTACACGCTGGTCTACAACATGTATTGGTTCGAACACTTCACATTCGCTATGGGAGATATAGCCAGGCTAGGTATGTCTTCGTACACGCTGGTCTACAACATGTGTTGTTCCGAACACTTCACATACCACAGCCGCTTCCTGCCACAGGACTTGTTCCGAGAGCGCGGTGGCGTGGTGTCTAGACGCTCGTCTGCAGGCACGATGTCACTGGTTCGAATTCCCATTGAAATGTATTTTAAAAACTGACCTTGACTTCTAACCCCTTGCATCAAAGAGGAGCAGCGTTCTGTTATCCGTTTTTTTTAAAAAATCAGTGAAGGAGTGAATAAATAAATGTTTTGCATATCCTTGACAGGACATCGCTGTCAACATCAGTATCTTTCAGCTGTATGTTATGTTGATTTCTTGGCAAGATTACGCTCAGTAGTTTGCCATTGCTTTCTGAGCGGCCGGCTGTTATCCCGCAAGTCACCAGCGGGGGTCGAACCGCTCCCAGCTCTCGCCCTGCTACGAGACACTGCGTGATAAACGGGATTACGGAGAAAGTGTTGTAACCCCTCAGCCAGAGAGACCGGCGAAGGCGTGAAACCTATATAAATTCATCGGCGAAAGAAGGTCCAGTATGGCGATGCATGCCTGTCAGTCCAGCAAGTGTATGAGTGGAGTAGGAAGTTTACAAACGCGGTGTGACTTCTGTGACAGACTGTTCACGACCGGGTCAGGCACACCGAGTAGTGACCCCAGAGTCGATTGCAGCCGTTGAACGTCTCGTACAGGAAAACAGCAGATTGACTGTGAGTGACATTGCCGCACATCTTGACACTAGTCAAGGTTCAGCACACCACATCATACATGATGTGCTTCCATACCGAAAAGTGTCTGCAAGGTGGTTGCCACGGCAGATTACTCCAGAATTTAAACAACGACGCATTGATGCTTGTCAAGAACTTGTGCAGTGATTTGAAACAGAAGGTAATGGTGTCCTATCAAGAATTGTTACTGGGGATGACACCTGAGTTCACTACCACGAGCCGGAAAGGAAGAGTGCAACCACAGAATGTCGCCATTTCTCCTCCCCGAAACCAGAGAACGAACGAACGAACAAACTTTATTTTCAAAGGGTTAAGAATTGGGCACGCAGGCCCGTCTAACATTCTGCCCTTCTATCACTCTCTTTCATACATTATTTCATTCACACATCATTCAAGGCTAACAGAGAACAGCAACAATATAAAAGATATGCATTATAAAGGCATGGGCAAAATGCGAACATCAAAACTACACGACTCAGTAATATTAGATAATGATCTGACACTTGTTATTAGCCATGTGGAATATACTGGCCTACCAAAAGGGGACTGGCTGTTATACTAGGGTTTTGTTATTATTATTATTGTCTCTATTATTAAGGGGGAAGGTAATCCGTACTGAGATAGTGTTCGAATAATTTACGATTACATGAATAGGGATTGGTGATGTCTTTGATTTATTGTGGAAGATTGTTCCACAGCTGAGCTGCGGAGTACGTTAAGCTTGTTTTGTATAAGTCAATCCTAGGCTTCTGAATGTGTAATATATTTAAACGTTTACTGTGTTTAGCATTATATTTAAACGATGGCCAAAGGTAATTTGGGGCATTCCGATGCAGGATGTTGTGAATTAGTTTTGCTTTATTGAAAAGCAGGCGTTTGCAGAGTGGTAGTGACTGAAGGCGTTTATACAGGCTAGGATTGTCAGATAAATGTTTGCTATAAATTAGACTCATGGCCCGTTTCTGGAGTGAGTAAAGTCACTTGGTGTTTGAATTAGAACAACCGTCCCAGATTGTAGAGTAGTCAAAGTGTGTCTGTATATGAGAAGTATAGAATAGTTTCCTTGTGTCCTCATCAAGGAAGTTTTTAATCTTGGCGAGTTGGTAGACTTTTTTCGCTGTTTGTTTAATGAGCGCTTGAACGTGGGAATTAAAGGTTAGGGTTTCTATCAATAATTAGGCCTAATGTTTTGTGCTCAATTACTCTTTCTACTGGCATGTTATCGATGTGAAGTTGAAGTGATGTGTGTGAGCTTAGAGTTTGAAGTCTTTGCCTGGTTGTTAATAACATTGACTTTGTTTTAGTGATGTTAATTTGCATACGGTTTGAATAGCTCCACCTAACTACATTATTTAATTCTTGTTGTAAAGACGACTCCAGTAAAATACAGTTTTCAGTGTTTGTGTACACTGTACAGTCGTCTGCAAATAGATCGCAGGACGACGAAAGATGCAAAGGTAGATCGTTAATATATATGGCAAATAATAGAGGGCCAAGAATAGAGCCTTGCGGTACTCCAATATTGGAGGTAGTGGTTTGAGACAGAGATTTATTATGTGATACTACTTGCTTTCTGTTTGATAGAAAAGATGATATTAGAGTGACTACATTAGGGCCAATTTTCATTGTCTCAAGTTTTTTTAATTAAAATAACATGGTCTATCATATCAAATGCTTCCTTGAAATCAATAAACACAGTTCCACATAGACTGTTGTTGTTTATATTCTGGTGCCAATTTTCTATCATGTTTGTTAGGGCCGTATGGCAAGAATATTTTGGTCGAAATCCTGATAGCCTGTCAACAATAAGCTTGTTGCGAACTAAATACTGTAATGTTACTTTATGGATGTGTTTTTCTAGTGGCTTAGATAGTGATGATAGTAAGGAAATGGGTCTGTAATTGTTCGGGAGACCATTGTCCAATGAACCAGATTTAAGAAGAGGGTACACTTTAACGATTTTGAGAGCTGATGGAAAGTGGCCTTTGGTGAGACACTGATTATATACATAGGTTAGTGATATACAGATCACTGGCGCGGTACAACGGTGAATCCGGTTGCTGATTCCATCTAACCCAGATGAGGTTGTGTTTTTTAGGTTACTGAGGTAAGTGAATACTTCAGTGATTGTCATTAGCGGTATGTCGGAAAGAATATCGCGGGAGCATCTATTCTCGCAAAACGATGACAGTAAAGATAAGTTGCAAGGAGAATTAGGTATTGAAGCCTTCAACTGGTCTATGTCAGTTTGAAAAAAATTACTGAATTGGTCACATGTAATATGATTTGATAGTAAAGAATTTCGGAAGTTATACTTGTTTGTCATGGTGTTAATTGCCTTCCATATATCCTTACTATTTGTTTTATCCATTACTAAGTTCTTAAAGTAATTTTTCTTTTCTCATCGTATGGTATATTGAACTTTGTTTCTAAGAGTACGGTATGCGCTGAGATCACGCTTTTTATGTGCTTTATCTCTGTCTCTCATAATTTCAAGTATTTCCTGGGTGATCCAAGGTGGCTTGACGTGGTGTTTTACTCGAACATTCCTTGATTGGCACATGTCTATCAAAAACATCAATAAAGGTTTTCATCCAGAATTCCAGAGCATCATCCGGGCCAGGAAGCTGATAAACATTGTCTAGAGGTGAACTGAGCAAGTCCTGTAAAAATGCCTTTTGGTTGAAATTTTTGTAACTTATATATTTTACACTTATGTGTTTATGTTTAGGAGTTTTAATTCCTTTTTTAGACCACGTGCAGCATATTGGGTAGTGATCGCTCATTGCACAATTGGGTACGGTGCATTCTATGATGTTGTCTGAGCAAGTTACATAAATGTGATCTATGACTGTTGAAGATGACTTTGTTACTCTAGTAGCTTGTTGTACTATTTGTTGGAAATTGTATGATGCAATTATATTTCCCCATATTATGTTGGATTTGTTGGTGTCAATTTTAAAGTCTCCGAGTAGTATAATAGTAGTTATATATGTTGCTTATCCCCCCCCCCCCCAAGGAGAAGGAGCGCTCCTCTTTTACTAAGAATAAAGAAGGAGGAGCGGTAGGAGCCGGGAGGAGCGGTCGTTTTTTAGTAAGCGCAAAGAAGCAGGTGCGGGACATAACTCATGAGTAAATAATCGTCTGTTTTTGTGATATTACCTCCCCTTTTTGAGGAATTTTATTTGTTTAAAATTAAAATTTAATGATTATTGTTATCATGGGTTGTAGTCGGCGGGTCTTAGTGGCGTTAGTTGTTAAGGGATGGGTGAGTGGCGAGGTAGCTAGGTAAATGCTTCCAAGCACTATCATCATATCTTTTTAGAGCTTCAAATGAAAACCTTACAAATGCCAAATGGCCAGTAGTATTGATTTTAATGGGTATGGCTTAGCGAAAGTCGGTGTTAAGGAGTGGGTAGCGGTTACTAGTGAGCCGTAGACGGTCGTAGTGGTTTAAACACTATCATCATACAGATTAAAAATGAAAGCTTTAAAAAGTAAAGATGGTGGTTAGCACTGGATGTAGTGGATATGGCTTAGTGACATTCATTGTTAAGGGGTGGGGTGAGTGGATGAGTAATTAGAAAAACGCTTCTGAACACTATCATCGGGTTGGAATCCCAGTGGGGCTGTCTAGTGGTACAATAATATTTGGTTACTTAGTTGAGCTGTCGAGCTCTGGTGTTATTAACCCGGCTATGTTTAGAATAGGAGAGGTGTTGTACTGGTTGCGGAGTATGTTTAGGTGGTACCCCAGACACTGTGGAAGTGACAGGTTCGAATCTCGGAACTTTGTCGTTGGTAAGATTTCCAGTCAACAACGTGTGGGTGTCTAGTTAACCATAGGGGTTAGGGTCGCTTTATCCGCCCGTGTCGCCGTAGCCACAAGTCCCACCGGTGATGAAAAACACAGGCAGCAGATTTCACCGTTGTACCTACGAGTTACAAAATATAACTTAACTTAAAAATCAAAATATGATATACCCAATACCATAACAGGTGTTACAAAAAATCAATACTTATTCTCATAACGGCTAATCCATGGGATAAACGTCAGAGTAATGACAAAGTCAGGTTAATAATATATCTGATATCTCCACCATTGCAAATAGTTCGCGATATTAATAAAGGTTCATATAAAGGTTGGAAGGGGATTAAAAGATTAACACCTATTGTCGGGATATCCAACAAAAATCAATAACTCTACCTTCGATTTTTCTCATATGTGGCGGTTGGGAATTATGGGCTAGATATATGTGTCCTCATTCAGTTAAAACAGGTGGTATGAGTAGGAGATATCACAAACAGTATCGGCATGTGCCACTCTGATCTTAAAGATCAGTAGTTCGTTATTCTTGTGACATTAAAAACGCTTGAGGGTTGAAGAAGGATGGTGTGCTATGTTATTGGGAGGTTTATATAGATTGATCAATATGCGAAGTTGATAAGGTTACCTCTGTCCGCGCATCGTAGCTATGTTGTGAGTTGTCGCCTATTACATCCGGGTGCGAGAAATAACCAAAAATATTTCACATCAACTCAATATACATGCCTCTATATAGCTGCAATGCGAACTTGGCTAGAGTCTACTTTAGGAAAGTATGTATGTTTGTGTATGCGCATTTACCACTGGTTATAGATGTGTGTAGTATTATTGGAAAGCGGCCGTTATGTATACATTATCAGAGTATGTTGCCTTACAGAGCTTGTATAGTATCTATGTGTCTGTTACGCAGTATGTTTTGTTCTGTTGCCTTGTAGTATTTGAATGGAGTTTCATGTGGATGTCTAGTTCATTTTTCCTCAATCAGAATCTACACCCCCAGTGTCATTAGATGGTTTTTAAATTGTCTGCCCATTGTCCTCGCTTCACATTCATACAATAGTATAGGTTCTGTGTAGTGATTAAACACTCTTTTTCTCCTTGCAATTGACATCTTTATATTAGTCATTACGTTTTCCACCTTACCAAAGTCTATATTCAACATATCGAACCTTGGTCTATCCTCTTAAAGACAACTTCTTGTAGTCTCTTGGCTACATTTTTCACGTGTCAAGCTTCATGTCTCTGCTCGTCTGTATTAGTGTGTTAGAAGTAAACCAACATCACATAAGACAGCCATATATTACCACAATGTATACAAAAAAGAAGCAATACACATAGACACAGTATATAAATATAGTACTAAATAGACAGTAGTTTAAAGAATTCAAGTATATTTTTACAAGGTAAATTACACAAATTAAATACAGTGATATGTATAAAATATCACACACCCGTGTTACATTAGCAAATAAGTACAAAGCACAAGGGTATGAATACGTTGGTGTAATAGTTACATACAAATGGACCATACAACATACCGCCAAATCTGCTACGGGACCTAACTCGTGTGAAGTTATGTCTGTAACCAACATAATTGTGTGTGTAGTAATAACTACGATGTCTGTCTTTCACCATGTATCTGACCTGTTTGCATACCACTACACTCATTCGTTCACTTGTGGTCTACAACCAATCAGGGTAATTGTCTTAGAATTTACCCACATTTTATGTTAGACAAGCATTGATTAGCTGTTCACTTGTGGTATACAACCAATCAGGGTAATTGTCTTAGAATTGACCCACATTTTATGTTAGACAAGCATTGATTGGCTGGCAACTATAAGGTGGGCGGGGCTTACTGTATGTAATATATATCCAACTCACTACCTCGCACTCACTTTGTGGTGTACACAAGATCAACGAAAGATTGGGTCTTCAGTTTTGTGGTTATTCAATGACAAGTTGCCTTCAAGTTTAGAAAGTTTGCCATTTACCGTCTTGTTTCAGTATCCACGGACTATCAGCCATAGACGGATCTACAGCTTTAGCGGCTATTTCTTCCAGTTTTTGGACATTCACAACTGCCTTGGAAGATTTATCAACCAGATTCTTACCCAGACGCATCCGAAGTGTAAGCAACCTCATTATTCTGCCATAGTTTACAACGTCATCTGCAAAGAAGTCATCGGCGTTTGAAACAAAGACAGAGAAAAAGTGTTCGGGATTGATACGGTTTACTAGACTAGTAAACATATATCTTGTTGTTTGAGTATTTGACTTACCTAGCTAGCCAACATCGTGTCATCTACCTTTGGTGAAAGATAGAAACTAAATATATTCAACGCTATATTCATCGACTCGCTGTGAACGTGTGTCAAGTCGACTGTTGCTTGTCTCAGTAGCAAGTCGCTAGTGAACACGCCTAAAAATACAAAGATGTCAACAAGGCAATCATCTGAGAACCATTTATGTGCAACCTGTGGGAAAGGTTTCTCTGAAAAGCGCAATCTGCTTCGCCATACTCGGACCAGTCACAATACCAAGGAGCAAGTGTATTCATGTCACACCTGTGGTCATATATTTAACAGGAAAGACAATCTACAACGCCACGTTACAAAGGAACACACTACACCAGGAGTATCACCCAGTGTAATACCAGCAGACGCTTCAACACCCGCTTCAACAACACTACGTAAGAGACATGTGGCTACTAATAGTGATGTGGCAGTCAGCGAGAAGAAGACTAAACAAGACGAAAACTCCCAGCCAGTCAGTGACACACAATCCACGGATGAAGCGGCTTCTTTACACACTCTTCCAGATGATATTAGACAAGTATACACCGACAACTGGAGTAGTATTAAAACACATCACAAGATAAACAAATATATGTCTGTCTATACATTTTATATTAGCCCACACACAATCCACCCTAAAGACTGGGCATCTACCTTGAACAAGATCTTTACCATTCAAAAGAGCATATTCAAAATCAACTTTAGTTATCATGTAGTCCTTAGGAACAGCGAAACAGACGCTCTTCGATTGTTTCACGCATCTTCAAATAATGCTTCTGTCTTAGAAATTCCACAACTAATCAAAAATAGACAAAACTTTGACGATTTTATCAAAACAGTACACGAACACGACGTTCTTACCTACACTATGCAACAACGTCCAAATACCAAATATACTACAGAGACGATTCCAGCTATATGTTTTTATGTCTATCATATCCCAGAATTCCGGCTTGTTTAATAAATAACGACCCTTTTATGACCCACGTTAGGCACCACTGTACATGCTCATACTAGATATAACATTCCATATTTAACCAGCCGTTTTGTATACTGGTATTATGCTTGTTCCTTTTTGTGTGTGTAAACTTTGCTGGAAATACTGTAAAATAAACAGTTTTATGTATTATAAGTGCGTTCACTTGTTGGTTTTTAGTGTTGACGGTACATATGAGTGTCATGTGGTGAGCGGGTGTTACATGTTGATGGCCAAGTCAAGAAATATCTCAACCATACTTATGAAAAGGAGGAAAATGTGTTAAACTAATGGGGAAAATTTTGGCCAAGTGAAGAAATATCTCATCCATTCTTATATAAATTAGGAAATGTGTTAACCTAATGAGAAAAATAACGCCCAAGTGAAGAAAATAATTTATACAAAACTTATAAAACTTAGGAAAATCTGTTAACCTAATGAGAAAAATATTGACCAAGTGAAGAAATATCTCAATCATACTTATAAACATTAGGAAAATGTGTTAACCTAATGAGAAAAATATCACCCAAGTAAAGAATAATTTACACAAAACTTATAAAACTTAGGAAAATGTGTTAACCTAATGAGAAAAATATTGACCAAGTAAAGAAAAATTTACACAAAACTTATAAAACTTAGGAAAATGTGTTAACCTAATGAGAAAAATATTGCCCATGTGAAGAAAAAATTTACACAAAACTTAGGAAAATTTGTTAACTAAATATGAAAAAATATTGTCCAAGTAAAGACATGTTTCAACTAGTCTTATAAACAGGTCGCCCAAACTTATGAACATTAGGAATATGTGTTAACCAAAAGGGAAAAATATTGACCAAGTGAAGAAATATCTCAACCATGCTTATGAAAAGGAGAAAATGTGTTAACCTAACGGGAAAAACATTGGCGAAGTGAAGAAATATCTCAGCCATTCTTATAAAAATTAGAAAAATATTGCCCATGTAAAGAAAAAATTTACACAAAACTTATAAAACTTAGGAAAATGTGTTAACCTAAGGAGAAAAATATTGACCAAGTGAAGAAATATCTCAACCATACTTATAATCATTAGGAAAATGTGTTAACCTAATGAGAAAAATATCACCCAAGTGAAGAAAATTTTACACAAAACTTATAAAACTTAGGAAAATGTGTTAACCTAATGAGAAAAATATTGCCCAAGTGAAGAAAAAATTTACACAAAACTTATAAAACTTAGGAAAATGTGTTAACCTAAGGAGAAAAATATTGACCAAGTAAAGACAAATTTAAACCAAACTTATGAAAAGTAGGAAAACTTGTTAACCAAAGGGGAAAAAATATGGGCTAAACTATGAAATATGTTGACCCAAGTAAGAAAATATGTTAGCCAAAGGGGAAAAATATTGGCCAAAACATGAAACATCTTAACCAAACTTATAAATATCTCGTGTAAACTTATAAATAAGTAGGAAAAAAAATATTGCTTCTGTAGTTATGTCAAAAGTGTCTTGAACTTTTATCTGAACAGACATGTCACAAGACATAATCATCAACGGCAGCATTTTCCCGTTTTTACATTACAGAAAGCTTCAACTTACCATTCCAACGTATCTGCTAAAGAAACACTTATACATAATATTCACCCATCTCTTCACACTCTTTGTTCTTTCTTTCTATCACAAAGTGTCTATGTCTTTCATAGATAACTTCACAACTTTTCCATGTCACATCACCAAGATACTTCAAACCGCCATTGTACACGAGCTCCAATGAAACAGTCATAACAACATTTATGGCAATGCCATCTGTGGCTCCACCTAGGATAGTTTCGATAGCATCTGAGTATTCGTCAGCAAAGATCCATTTCCCATGGTTGACATCTTCAACTTTCTATACCACAATGTCTGCTACACTAACCTTCCATTGGTCCATCTTTCAACAATACAAAGGGTGTTCTCGAAGTCTAGCCAACATAACATTTCTTACTTTGTCCACATCTTTCACACTTTGTCATTTCACAGCTGCAATAGCGACAAGTCTGCAACCAACACTGTCTGTTATGAAGTCGACCTTTCTTAAAACCACGTCTACCTTAATGAGCCCTTGAATACCCTCTACCACACCTTCTAACCGACTTTCACCGTTTCATACCAAATAACATTCTCTTTGATTACAGAACTGCCGATTTTCTGCTGACTAGGCAGATTTTCCAACCTAATAGAGAAAAATCATGTGCCCCCTAACATACTAGGCGCTATTCTAGACAACGAATATGGTCATCAACCATCACCCCTAAGAAGAACTTGAAAACAACAACAGAGATTGGGTTCCTGAGACGAAATCCTTGGACTACGAGAGTAATTGACGCTGATTTGCCTAAAAGAGCCTAAGGAACATAGAGCATTATATACATCAAACACAACAAACTCTTTCTTACTAACCCTAACCCTAACACTAACCCTAACCTCTAACCCTAACTCTAACCCTAACCCTAACTATACAGCAAACACAACAAATTCGTTCTTAAGAGACATAGATACAAACAAGTGTTAGAAATGGAAAAAGTTAAAATTTAATTAAAATTTAAAACTAATAAACCGCAATTTTATTGCGCGCTTCACTTAATATACAGATATAGCCTAAGTATAGGTATAAGCTAAATATAGGACGTATATCGATCTTACCTCTTGCGCAATAAAATTGCGGTTTATTAGTTTTAAATTTTAATTAAATTTTAACTTTTTCCATTTCTAACACTTGTTTGTATCTATGTCTCTTAAGAACGAATTTGTTGTGTTTGCTGTATAGTTAGGGTTAGGGTTAGAGTTAGGGTTAGAGGTTAGGGTTAGTGTTAAAGGTTAGGGTTAGTAAGAAAGAGTTTGTTGTGTTTGATGTATATAATGCTCTATGTTCCTTATGCTCTTTTAGGCAAATCAGCGTCAATTACTCTCGTAGTCCAAGGATTTCGTCTCAGGAACCCAATCTCTGTTGTTGTTTTCAAGTTCTTCTTAGGGGTGATGGTTGATGACCATATTCGTTGTCTAGAATAGCGCCTAGTATGTTAGGGGGCACATGATTTTTCTCTATTAGGTTGGAAAATCTGCCTAGTCAGCAGAAAATCGGCAGTTCTGTAATCAAAGAGAATGTTATTTGGTATGAAACGGTGAAAGTCGGTTAGAAGGTGTGGTAGAGGGTATTCAAGGGCTCATTAAGGTAGACGTGGTTTTAAGAAAGGTCGACTTCATAACAGACAGTGTTGGTTGCAGACTTGTCGCTATTGCAGCTGTGAAATGACAAAGTGTGAAAGATGTGGACAAAGTAAGAAATGTTATGTTAGCTAGACTTCGAGAACACCCTTTGTATTGTTGAAAGATGGACCAATGGAAGGTTAGTGTAGCAGACATTGTGGTATAGAAAGTTGAAGATGTCAACCATGGGAAATGGATCTTTGCTGACGAATACTCAGATGCTATCGAAACTATCCTAGGTGGAGCCACAGATGGCATTGCCATAAATGTTGTTATGACTGTTTCATTGGAGCTCGTGTACAATGGCGGTTTGAAGTATCTTGGTGATGTGACATGGTAAAGTTGTGAAGTTATCTATGAAAGACATAGACACTTTGTGATAGAAAGAAAGAACAAAGAGTGTGAAGAGATGGGTGATTATTATGTATAAGTGTTTCTTTAGCAGATACGTTGGAATGGTAAGTTGAAGCTTTCTGTAATGTAAAAACGGGAAAATGCTGCCGTTGATGATTATGTCTTGTGACATGTCTGTTCAGATAAAAGTTCAAGACACTTTTGACATAACTACAGAAGCAATATTTTTTTTTCCTACTTATTTATAAGTTTACACGAGATATTTATAAGTTTGGTTAAGCTGTTTCATGTTTTGGCCAATATTTTTCCCCTTTGGCTAACAAGTTTTCCTACTTGGTCAACATATTTAATTAGTCTTTACTTGGTCCATATTTTTCTCCCTTAGGTTAACACAGTTTTCCTACTTTTCATAAGTTTGGTTTAAATTTGTCTTTACTTGGTCAATATTTTTATCCTTAGGTTAACACATTTTCCTAAGTTTTATAAGTTTTGTGTACATTTTTTCTTCACTTGGGCAATATTTTTCTCATTAGGTTAACACATTTTCCTAAGTTTTATAAGTTTTGTGTAAAATTTTCTTCACTTGGGTGATATTTTTCTCATTAGGTTAACACATTTTCCTAATGATTATAAGTATGGTTGAGATATTTCTTCACTTGGTCAATATTTTTCTCCTTAGGTTAACACATTTTCCTAAGTTTTATAAGTTTTGTGTAAATTTTTTCTTTACATGGGCAATATTTTTCTAATTTTTATAAGAATGGCTGAGATATTTCTTCACTTCGCCAATGTTTTTCCCGTTAGGTTAACACATTTTTCTCCTTTTCATAAGCATGGTTGAGATATTTCTTCACTTGGTCAATATTTTTCCCTTTTGGTTAACACACATTCCTAATGTTCATAAGTTTGGGCGACATGTTTATAAGACTAGTTGAAACATGTCTTTACTTGGACAATATTGTTTCATATTTAATTAACAAATTTTCCTATGTTTTATAAGTTTTGTGTAAATTTTTTCTTCACATGGGCAATATTTTTCTCATTAGGTTAATACATTTTCCTAAGTTTTATAAGTTTTGTGTAAATTTTTCTTTACTTGGTCAATATTTTTCTCATTAGGTTAACACATTTTCCTAAGTTTTATAAGTTTTGTATAAATTTTTTTCTTCACTTGGGCGTTATTTTTCTCATTAGGTTAACACATTTTCCTAATTTATATAAGAATGGATGAGATATTTCTTCACTTGGGCAATATTTTTCTCATTAGGTTAACACATTTTCCTCCTTTTCATAAGTATGGTTGAGATATTTCTTGACTTGGCCATCAACATGTAACACCCGCTCACCACATGACACTCATATGTACCGTCAACACTAAAAACCAACAAGTGAACGCACTTATAATACATAAAACTGTTTATTTTACAGTATTTCCAGCAAAGTTTACACACACAAAAAGGAACAAGCATAATACCAGTATACAAAACGGCTGGTTAAATATGGAATGTTATATCTAGTATGAGCATGTACAGTGGTGCCTAACGTGGGTCATAAAAGGGTCGTTATTTATTAAACAAGCCGGAATTCTGGGATATGATAGACATAAAAACATATAGCTGGAATCGTCTCTGTAGTATATTTGGTATTTGGACGTTGTTGCATAGTGTAGGTAAGAACGTCGTGTTCGTGTACTGTTTTGATAAAATCGTCAAAGTTTTGTCTATTTTTGATTAGTTGTGGAATTTCTAAGACAGAAGCATTATTTGAAGATGCGTGAAACAATCGAAGAGCGTCTGTTTCGCTGTTCCTAAGGACTACATGATAACTAAAGTTGATTTTGAATATGCTCTTTTGAATGGTAAAGATCTTGTTCAAGGTAGATGCCCAGTCTTTAGGGTGGATTGTGTGTGGGCTAATATAAAATGTATAGACAGACATATATTTGTTTATCTTGTGATGTGTTTTAATACTACTCCAGTTGTCGGTGTATACTTGTCTAATATCATCTGGAAGAGTGTGTAAAGAAGCCGCTTCATCCGTGGATTGTGTGTCACTGACTGGCTGGGAGTTTTCGTCTTGTTTAGTCTTCTTCTCGCTGACTGCCACATCACTATTAGTAGCCACATGTCTCTTACGTAGTGTTGTTGAAGCGGGTGTTGAAGCGTCTGCTGGTATTACACTGGGTGATACTCCTGGTGTAGTGTGTTCCTTTGTAACGTGGCGTTGTAGATTGTCTTTCCTGTTAAAAATATGACCACAGGTGTGACATGAATACACTTGCTCCTTGGTATTGTGACTGGTCCGAGTATGGCGAAGCAGATTGCGCTTTTCAGAGAAACCTTTCCCACAGGTTGCACATAAATGGTTCTCAGATGATTGCCTTGTTGACATCTTTGTATTTTTAGGCGTGTTCACTAGCGACTTGCTACTGAGACAAGCAACAGTCGACTTGACACACGTTCACAGCGAGTCGATGAATATAGCGTTGAATATATTTAGTTTCTATCTTTCACCAAAGGTAGATGACACGATGTTGGCTAGCTAGGTAAGTCAAATACTCAAACAACAAGATATATGTTTACTAGTCTAGTAAACCGTATCAATCCCGAACACTTTTTCTCTGTCTTTGTTTCAAACGCCGATGACTTCTTTGCAGATGACGTTGTAAACTATGGCAGAATAATGAGGTTGCTTACACTTCGGATGCGTCTGGGTAAGAATCTGGTTGATAAATCTTCCAAGGCAGTTG